>CM021104.1:134809795-135207344 GCA_007115665.2 Sequoiadendron giganteum
TCTTCTTAAGGATTTGTTCAATGATATTTTTAGTGCTTTTAGCTTGACCATTAGATTGTGGGTAGTAAGGTGTCGAAAAGCGATGTTGAATATGAAAGGTCTCTAGGAACTTCTTCAAAGTAATATTTTTAAATGGTGTTCCATTGTCTAAAACTAATGTAGAAGGAAGTCCAAAGTGAGAAATAATGTGTTCCAATAAGAAACGAAACATCACATCAACATTTGTGGACTAGAGAGGAATAGCTTCTACCCATTTGGTGAAATAATCAGTGGCAATAATGATAAACGTATATCTCGTAGAAGAGGGTGGTGAAATTTTTCCAATTAGATCTAATCCCCACATAGAGAATGGCCAAATAGGGATTTGGGCATGGATCTCAGAAGCAGGAGAATGAATCAAATTTCTATGTTCTTGGAATTTGTGACATCTCTTAACATACACATAATAATATTTTTCTAGTAGTAACCCATGCAAACGAGTTTTTGCAATAAGGTTTTTCCTCCAAAGTGACCGCCACAAGTACCAAAATGGGCTTGTTCAAGGGAAACATGAGTTTCAAAATCCTTGAGACAACACAAGAGAATTCCATCAAAGGATCTTCTATACAATGTATCAGCAAGGATTATGTACTTAGTGGCTAACGTTTTTAGGCGAATGCGAGTATATTTGGTCATAGGCTCGGGAATGGTACCGTCTTTTAAATAGTTATATATGGCATCATACCATTCACATGAATTATTCGAGAATTTTGGGATGACAACATTATGTTTATCACTGATGGAGGGTTTCATGATTGGGTGGATGGTAAATATGAATTTTTTCGGAAGGATCTGAGGGAGATATGAGAGAATTTGCACTAGCCATTGCATCTGCATGCTGATTATCTTTGTGAGGGATGTTATCAATGGTGAACAATTTAAAATTTTCTAACAATGTCTATACGAGATATTTATATTGTGATAATTTATCATGTTTAGTTTGATAGAGACCATTGATTTTTTTTATCACTAATTGTGAATCACCATAGATCTTTATATATTTAATTCCCATGACAATGGCACCACGTAATCCAATAATTAATGCTTTGTAATTAGCTGTGTTATTCTTACATAGGAAATTTAGATGATATGATGAGGGAATAGGCTTGCCTATGGGAAAAATTGATATAACTCAAACACCTAAGCTTGTTTAACAATTGGACCCATCAAATTATAATTCCCATGTAGGAAGCTCTATGGTCAACACATTATCATCAGGAAAAGAAATATTGATAGGTAACGCTGAAGGAGAAGGAGCACCAACGAAGTGGTTAGATAAGGCTCAACCTTTGATTGCTTTTTGGGAAACAAACTTAAGGTCAAACTCAGTAAACAACATTACCCATTTAGCAAGACATCTAAAAAGGTTTGTTTTGTTGAAAAGATATTTGAGAGGATCAAACTTTGTGATCACTTGTATTTCTGCATTTAGTAAATAATGTCACAACTTACTAGTAGCAAATACAAGAGCTAAACATTGTTTTTCGATTGTGGTGTAGTGTGTTTCATAATCAATGAGAGTTCAAATGATGTAATAAATAGGATTCTCTTTACCATTGTCATCTTGTTGAGCCAACAATGCAACAAGAGCATGGACAAAAGTGGTGATGTAAAGGATGAAGGGTTTGTTAGGTATAACAGGTTGTAAAATAGGTGTAGTTGAAAGATATTATTTCCAACTCTTGAAGGCCTATTTACAATTGTCATTCCAATAAAAATTCACATCCTATTTTGAGGAGGTATGTAAAAGGTAATGTGTAATTAGTTAAGGAGGCGACAAAATGATGGATGGATTGAATCCTTCCTTGCAATGTGTGTAATTGGGAAATGTTGTGGGGTCGTGGAATGTTAATTATAGCATCAATTTTATTCATATCCACCTCAATGCCTATGTGATATATGATAAACCTTGAAATTTTACCACTTTCTACTCCAAAGATACTTTTTCGGATTTAATCACATATTATACTTATGTATTCGCTCAAAGATCTATCGGAGAATATTCACATTATCATGGTGAGTTAAGGATTTGGCTAGAATGTCATCAACATAATCTTCCAAAATTTTATGTATGTGATCATGAAATATCAAGGTGATTTCTCATTGATAAGTTGTGTCGGCATTCTTTAATCCAAAAGCCATCATAACCCAACAAAATGTTCCCCAAGTAGATGTAAAGGTCATCTTGTATTGATCTTGTGGGTTGATGAATATTTGATTATATTCAAAAAATCCATCTATAAAGGACAAAAAATCAAGTCCAACAATTGAATCCACAGTCATGTCAATGTTAGGAAGAGGAAAATCGTACTTTAAAGAGGATTTTTCCTAGTCCTGAAAATTTGTGCATATCCTAACATGATTATCATGTTTAGCAACATCAAAAAAATTGATATCCAAGGAGAATAATCAATAGGTCAAATGAAGCCTGCATCAACGATTTTTTCAAGTTCTCCTTTAACATGCAAGGCTATCTTAGTGTTCATCTTTCATATCTTTTAGTGAACAATCTTATCATTTTCAGCAAGAACAATGTTATCGGTGGCTATCTTCGGATTATTCTTGGCATATCATAATATTTCCAAGAAAAAAATTTAGGAGAAGTGTGAACCAAGGCTACAAGATCCTCTTGTTCTTCGTCGTCAAGGAACTTCCCAATTTTACTAACTTTGTCTTTATCATCTATGTCCATCGATATATCAAGGGTATCCCCTAAAGGGACTTAGTAAATTCTAGATCATATGGTTCCATGCTTGTAGAAGTGTCATTAATGTCAATAAAGTCGAGCTCGAAACTTATCATAGCACAAGAGGCATGTTTCTTGGAGATAGAAGGTTTATCCGAAGCACCTAATAGGTATTTCAAAGCTTCATCGTCATTAACATAAGTGAATGGTGGGGAATCCATATCAACGAATTCAAGATGTTTGAGTGTAATATTGGTTCTTGGTGTGCATGTGATGGTGTTGATGTTGAGTGATGGTCATTGATTTTCTTTGGTAGCTTTGGAAAAGGAAAACCCTAGATCAGTCTTAGTCTCTTGTATATTAGGTTCAATGGGAATGTGAATGCCTTGCTCATGCTTTCTACATCCTTTACCATTGTAGCCTAATTGTTTCATAAGATCATATCCTCATCCACTAAGTCTTTCCAATTCTTGTGGGTTGGGTGGTTGTTCATAATCTATCTCATCAAAATTTGTTGTATATGTTGCATTTTATTCCAAAGGAGATGAGGTAGATGTGTGGGAAGGGTTTTCTTCATTCTGAGTAGAGAGGACTGTTGGTTGTTCTTTTTTTCATCCTCTTTTCATGTGATTATGTACTCTCCCATAAATGAAGGAGTGAATTATAATGATCCCCAATCATCACCAAGTAAGTTAGACTGTGATTCATCTACTTGTTAGTTTTGCTCAATAGGTGTTATGTTGGATATGGGAATTAATGTGTCAAGAGGATTTGTTGTTCCTTTTTCAAGTTGTAAGCAACTTTCAAGCTCGGGGTCTATGTCAATTTGATAAGCCTTGTTATTATAGACATATTTCATCTTGGAATGAAGGTTCGAGGGTACCGTGTGCATCTCATGAATCCATGGTCTTCCCAAGAGGATATTATAGGAAAGGTCATAGGGCATGACATGAATAGGAGTTTGTAGCATTACCGTTTTGAGAGTAATAGGTAAAGTAATGACTCCAAGTAGTTGTTTTACAACATTGTCAAATCCTCTAATGGATAAGAAATCAGATTTAATCTATGATTTATCCACACACAATATATCAAAAGGCTTTGCATTACACATTAAGGGTAGAACCATTGTCAACAAGGGTCCATTTGATGCCTATTTGATCATATTGAGCTATTATCATAAAGGCTTCATTTTTCTTTCTTAATTCTAATGGAGGGAGCTCATGTTGGTAGAAACTAATGTCTACATTGGTTGTATTCATTTCTTGTAGGAGAGTTGCCACATTATTAGCATTCGCACCAAGAGGGACCACTATCTATCGCAATTTCATTTGAAGCATAAAATGATAGTTGGGAGAGTTTTGGAGAAGATCCCAAAGGGATATCTTGGTGAGAGTATTCTTAAGTTGTTCAACAAGATTATACTCCATAAATTGTGAGTTGAGATGAGGGGCCATAGGTAAGATGGGTTTGGGTAATGGTAGGGGTGTTGAGGTGGCTTGTTGGGGGTGTGGGTTATTTCTAGTGTAGTGAGTATGAGCAACAACATCATTCTTGGGTGGGTAAAGGGTAAATTCAGGTTTGGATAGGGTTTAAGGTTTATGGGAAGGTGGGTAAAGAACAAGTTGAGGGTGAATTATGTTGACATATTTTTTTTGAGATTTCTCACAACAAACCCTAGCAGATGAGTTAGGTGAGATGAAGTCTTGAAGAACTTCATCTAACCTACCCATATCATCGTAGCTAAAAGGTTTGGGAGATAGGTTATCAATAGTGGGTTGGGGTTTGTCATAAAACTTAGTGGATGAACTTAGTGAGAGAAAACCCTATAGAGATTCATCTAACTTATCCAGTTCATCACAACAAAAAGGTTTAGATGATATGGTTTTCCTATAGTGAAGAAGTGTGTTCATTGTTTCATGTGATGTTTCTACGATTTTTTCTTCATGTTCTAATGAATTTTCTTTAAATGAACTAGGAACTAATGCTGAAAATGAAACTTGCAAAGATCTAACATTTTCTATTCATAAATGCCATAAAAGTAAAAGATTCTTATGCTAATTATAACCATATAACATAAAGTAACTAAATGTAAATAGAGAATCAATTGAAACAAATAGAAACTTTAAAAATTGATGAGTAAATGAAGAAATTATTGATGCAAAATGAGTATTGGGACTAAGTCGCCCAAGGTGGTGAATTAGTCCTAGTAGGGGTATTTTTGACTTTTCTTTTTTTTTTGATGAAAAATGATGTATTCTAGATTGTAAAGTGTAGATCTAAAGTGTATATGCGGAATTTCTTAATTGTTTAAGTAAATAAGATGCAAAAATGAGCTTTTTCACTAATGCAAAGTATGAAACGCTAGGATGTAACTTTAAAAAATGCAACATGCAATATAATGCTAATAGAAGAGGTTCTTATGATTGAAATGCAAGCTAAATTAGAAGTAATATGTTTCTAAATGCAAGTTCACCAAAATGAACCACAAATTTTATGTGTTAAAAGGAGGGTTCCCCAATAGGCTCCTAAGGTATTCATCTAGAAGAAAGGGGATTTCATTTATGTACATAAAACTTGGAGTTCATTCAAACTAGTTGCTAAGTATGATTGAATTGTAACTAAATAGAATGCTTTAAACACAATAAACTAGAAATGGAAATAAACTAGAGATGTTAAACTAATAAAATGTACATTGTTTGAAAACACATAATGTTATGCACAAAGATAAACTAAGAATTATATAAGACAAAATAGTAGAACAGATAAAACAAGTGCACTTGGAACTAAATGAAGTGGAGATTATAGAAGCCTCTGAAGATCTCAAAAAGCTAATTTTTATGTCTACTGGGACACTTACGCCAAGTTGGGTGACCTAGTTCCAGTTCTAACAAACTGCTCCTCGCTCAGTTCCACCCAACTAGGTATTTAAATCTTCCAAAATCCTTGATAGAATCATGCAGTGGAACTAAGTCACCACCATTGGTGACTTAGTCCCTTTCAACTTTTTGAGAAATCTAAAAGTGGATTCGAAAGCCTATAGTCCGCACTTTGCTTTTTCACCAAAATCCAAGTTCATATCCATAAAATTACATGAAAAACAAAGAATATTTTGGTTTCTAATGTGGGGTTTGCCTCAGTCAAACCCCTAGTTTGTATTTAAACTTTGAAAGAGATAGGAAATCTGCATAAAGCCTTAGCCCTAAGTGTGTTTATATCTAGGAAAATCTGAATTAACGCAAAACCCTATTCTAGTGTTCTAGAATAAGATGTATAAATGAGATTTGAATGATGCAAGACTTCAATCCAGGAAACCCTACAACATTACAAGTGAATACAAGTGAAATGAAAATGGAATGCAAACCTTAAATCTAAGGATAGAGAGAAAATGGAAGATGGAATCACTTTGAAATTAAGTCTTTAGGTGTGACTTGATGGCTAGTTGCATCTCCTCAACCTAGATTTCTCCGTGATTCTCCATAAGAATCCATGATTAACTCTTTGCAATGTGAGATCTTGAGTGGGAAGTGAGCATGAAGACCTGCAAAAACCCTAGTTTTCTTCCCTAATCTTCAACTTTGTTGTAGAAAAGAGATGAATCTTCTTGTGGAAGATGTTCAATTATTGATTCTTGAGTTGGCTTATGAAAAAGATGGCTAAAGTTATTGAAAAATGACCTAAAAGTAAGTATTTATAAGCAAAAATACCTAATTGCCAATTATTTTGACCTAAGAGGCTGACACCCATCGGGAATTTTTAGCAAGCTGGACATTTTCCCACTCAAAAATGCAAATAACCCTAAAAAGGACTAATTCGCCACCTTGGGTGACCTAGTCCCACTAGGGGTTTTTGAGGCGGGATTTGCAATATTTGAGTATTTTTAATGCTGCTTGTTGGGACTTGTATGACATCTTAGGTAAAATGGGCCTCAAAGTCAAAGATAACGAGACTTAGGGCCTATAAATGTTGTTTTAGGAGGGTGATTGATGCAAGGGTACCTAAAGTAGGACCAAATTAGGCACAAAATTGTCCTTTTCTTCAGAGGTATACAATTTTTTGATGACACACTAGCATGTAAAAGATCACATTAATTTTTTGATGGAATGCCTTAAAGAAATGTAGTCTTGTGGAATCCCATGGTTGGAACATAGGCGCAAAATGGAAGCATGGACAAGGCATGTGAATTGTTTGACAAATTTTTTTTGGTAGACATGTATAAAAAATGTGGTAGCATAGACAAGATAGTAAGATCACTAGGTAGAATTGACAAAGTAACTTGGGTTGTTTGAAAAAAAAATCCTTCATAAAAATGGGGTATCACGGTGATGCACATCATTGTGAGACCCCATTTCTATGAGGCTTTTTTTTCAAATAGCCCACTACCTTGTCAATACTACCGCATTGACAAGCTAGTGATCTCACTAGCATGTCAAAGCTCAAATTATTTTTTTGATAGAATGCTTTAAAGAAATTTAGTCTCATGGAATGTCGTGATTGGAAGATAGGCACAAAATGGAAGCATGTACAAGGCATGTGAATTTTTGAAAAAAAGTTTTGGTAGACATGTATGCAAAATGTGGTAGCATAGAAATGGGGTCTGAATGTGGTAGAAATGTACATCACCATGAGACCCCATTTCTATGAGGAATTTTTTCAAACAACCCACTATACCACATTGACAAGCTAGTTAGATCAGTATCTTGTCAAAGCTCACATGATTCCTTTATAGAATTCCTCACAGAAATGTGGTCTCATGGAATTCCATGATTACAATATAGGCACAAAATGGAAGCATGGAAAAGGCATGTGAATTGTTTGAAAAAATGTTTCACTAGACATGTATGCAAAATGTGGTAGCATTGGCAAGCTAGAGTGAGCTCACTAGCTTGTCAATATGGTAGCATTGACAAGGTAGTGGGCTATTTGAAAAAATTCCTCATAAAAATGGGGTCTCATGGTGATATACAACATTGAGACCCCATTTCTATGAGACATTTTTTCAAACATCCCACTACCTTGTCAATGCTACCACATTGACAGGTTAGTGAGTTCACTATCTTGTCAGGTCTCTCTCTCTCACTCCCTCTCTCTCGCACTCCAATTTCTCTCCCCATCTCTCAAGTCTCTCCCTCTCACTACCCCTCACACTCTCAAGTCTATCCCTCTAACATCCTACCTCCCTAACTCTCTCTTTCTCTCCATCTCTCTCTCCCCCCCTCTCTCTCCCTCTATCCATCCCACCCTACCTACCTAAGTACCTCTCAGTCCAACCCCTTCTCTCCCTTCCACCCCCTCTCCCTCTCAGGTATCTCTCTCTCAGGTCTCTCCCTCTCTCTCTCCCACCCTACTTAGACAACTCTCTCTCTCTTAAAATTATCCCACCCTCTAAAGACATACATACATACATACATGCAGGAATACATGCATACTTACATACATAAAAGAATACTTACAATATTACATACATACATACATACATACATGCATGCATGCATGCGTACACTGATATATACATACATATACATACATTGATACACATGTACATACACATACACTAATACATACATACATACATACATACATACATACAGCCATCAATACATATGTATACATACATGTCATACAAGCATACATACATACAAACGTACAAATATATACATAAATTTAGTATACTAGCATTTAATACAAGACATAATGTGAGTGCATTATAACATGCTCCCATCATGTCTTGCTTAGGCAACTCTTGGGCACAAACACAAAAAAACATGTCAAAACTATGAAATAATGTGAGCATGTTATAAAACGCTCTCCTTATTTCTTTCTTTGGGAATCCCCAAACCTTAGGCTTGGTATTTGCTTTGGAATACCAACCCAAAGGCTTGGAGTGCCTTCCCAATGTCCAAAGACATGTTATTGCAAATTTTACAATATTTCACATAATCACATTCATGCTAAGCATCAGGTTTGCATGTTTTTTAAGGTCGAACAAATCAAACACTTGGGTAATGTTACGCTCTCTCTTAGCTATCTAACGATGTAATTTTTTTTGCATTTTGACAGTATTAAGCCTTCGATCTTTATTTTCTTTTGTGTGTATGTCTAGTTTTTGGAAAAAAAAACCAGTGTTTGGTATTCTATTATTTTCTTTATAAATTAACCATTCATTAAAATTTCAAATAAATTACAATTTTGGAAACTAGACTTTGGTCTACACATATTTAAAAAAGGTTGATTTTCAATTAGTTTTCAAAATTTATAGCGGTAGCATAGCAAAAATTCTATTTTTCAGGAAGTGTTCACTTAGAAAATTAGTAAAAACTCAAATATTCGTTAAAAATTATCAAAAAAAAAAAGCATGAACTACATCCTTCTAGCTAATTTCTCACTGAAGTGATTTTTAAAATACCAAAAAAAAATTAACCTTTTGAGGTAGCCACAAAAGTCGCTATGTTATTTTTTTTTGACAAAAACAACACCAACTACTATGGCTCCCTCTTTTGAGCCCCTTAATATATACCATTTTTTTTCAAATAGTAGTTTAGAAGGTAGACTTGAAGCACTATGATCCTTGTTTCTTTTGCATCTAAATTTTTTCAGTGTAACTATCCGCAATTTCACATCCAATGTGAGTATTCCCAATTTCAAAAAAAAAAGTGGCCACTTAAGACCCCTTTTTGGCCCCCCATCTTTTTTCGGTTACCCCTATAGCCCTTGAGGAAGCTCATGCAAGTTCTTGTGGGGGTTACTTTGGAGGAAGATCATTAGTTCAAAAGTTAATCTGCATAGGATACTATCAAAAAAACATGGAATAAGATTGTCTTGATCATGTTAAGAAATGTCACAAATACACAAGAGTATAAAAATATGACTCATGCTCTTGCCTCCAAACCTCAGGCCCAAGTTCCTATTTAGCTATTTTTGGTATGGGTTTTAGATCTTATTGAAAAAATATCTCCTTCTTTTTGACATATGTTTATAATTACTACTACAGATTATTTCACAAAATGGGTAGAGGCAATTCCTCTTTATTCCATGAAAACTGATGTAATTTGTTATTTTATCTTAGAAAGCATCATCACATAATTTGTTGTTCCTTCTAATTTAGTATTAGATAATGGGACACCATTTAAAAACAATCAAGTGAAGAATTTTTTAGAAACATTTCATATTCAACATCATTTTTTTACGCCTTAATACCCACAATCTAATGGTCAAGCAAAAGCAACAAATAAAACACTTGAATAAATCTTACAAAAATAATCAATAAATATAACAAGGATCGAAACACTCAGTTGCCTTATGCACTATGAGCTTACCACACAAGTATGCATATATCTACTAGAGATGCACCATATAACCTTGTTTACACTGTGGACATAGTGATGCCCTTAGAGTTAGAAATTCCCTCTTTAAGAATCTCTCTTAAGGAAGTTATTGATGATAACACTTACAAAGAAAGATGATTAAAAAAACTTAAAATTCTTGATGAACAATGTATAGATTCTCTCAAACATCTCGAAGCTTATTCAAAAAGAATGCAACACAATTATAATGATAGTGTTCTTCCTCATTCATTTAACAAAGGGGGTTTGGTGTTTTACAAAAAACAACACAATGTAAATGTCACACCCAATGAAAAAGGAAAGTGCAACGCAAATTCGTTAGGAACTTATTTCATTGAGGAAAGATATTGATATGGAGCATATAAACTCAAGGTAATGGATGGTACACCTCTCAAAGAACGTATAAATGCTACACATTTGGAAAAATATTATACTTGGCAATATTTTGAATAGTATGTATATCAAATCACATTGTTAGATTAAGTAAATAACTTTCTATTTTATCTCACATTGTTTTTTTCTTGACAAACACTTGTGTATGTCTTGAGTTATTAAGATTAATTGTTCATTTTCTTGAATTATTACTTTTATGCATACTATTCAACCATGTGTGTGATATGTTAAACTAGATCATTATATGTATTTAATTTTAAAAAATAAGATAATAAAGGCATCTAGTTTAGCATGATTACACTTAATAAAAAATGTAGTATCTAAGAAGAAATAAGTGTAATTAGATCAGATTTCATAACTCATAGAAATAAGGACATGCTCATATATATATCATAAGGTTTTGTACACCATGATTGTCACAGTAGTAAAATATATCTAAGTAGACCTATGAATTCCTGACTCCTCTAGGCTTGGTGGTGGTTCTCGTCAAGATACACTAGTTCGAGAGAAGTTCATAGAGGTCGTCTACTCTCATAGGCATTTTTCCTACCCTATGGATATTCCCTTTCATATGAGTGTCATGACACACTCATAATTAATTTAATCCTTGTCCACCTGCACCCTGTTGAGTTCCCCTATACGTAGGCATGTGCCTCATTTTTGGAAGGAAACCAAGTGGATCTAAGATTCTAATATAGCTCTCAGAGATCCTCATGTGCCAACCTAAGCTCCTCATGTGCATCTCTCAGTTGTTCCCCTTTGGCCCTGAGCTCCTCATGTGTCGACCCAAGCTACTTGTGTACAATTCTCATCTAAACCTCTCTCGCTCAAATCTCCTCATTTTTAGTTGAATCCAAATAAATATTCCACATAACATCATCATAGGATGTCTTCTACCATAATAACTTAGGTTCAAAAAATTTGGTATGGCACCTCACACTAGGTGGTGGCCTATGCTTGGCCCACATTGGCTTGTGTGGGGGCATCAATAGAACCATATCTACGATGACTCAACTAAAGAAGCCAAGTCAATATAATGTCCCAACTATAACAAGGAAAGAATATAATCAAATAAAGAAAGATATAACATATATAAATGAAAGCTATATTAAAAAACTAATAACACATCATCACCTCAATCACCAAATCACCATTTAGGGTCTTGACATGACACTATAAGTGCCATGTCAAGAGTACCCTGAAAGTTTGGTGGCATGGACAGGGCTACATGGCTTCTCTCTCCATGATTGTAGAATTGAATTTCCTTTTTTTTTGTAGGATGTGTGTGTGTGTGATGTAAGGACGAGATGTAGGTCTTTCCTCAGGGGCATCTCTAGCCACTACTCACTCTGTGAGGAATCCAACATGCTATTGATCCTCCTCATCTTCTATATCATCATTATCAACATCTCTCATGTCCCCATCTACAATATCCTCCTCTCTCTCTATGTCATCTCAATGGTGATGGGGCCAAGGTTTGAGATCACATGTGGGATGAATGATAGGGAAAATTGGCCTAAGATTCAGAGTTCTCCACTACATGTCATAAGCAATCAATGTGCTTACATTATCCTTGTTATATGTTGGGAGTATATATTTCTCATCCTCTGTATCACTAAGGGAAATGTCTACAAGTGTGGGATGGTAGACATCATGTGGCCTAGCACCACTACAAGAAGATCTCAAATATGTAGGCTGCATGCCGGGTGCTAATTGTATTTGACCAAACATCTCATGAAACAATCATAATAGAATGTAATAATGATTTAATCATTTCATCCAACTAGTAGTCTATCAAATTATGTCTTGGATAGCTGAGAGAATAGACCTATCCAATGATGAATAGTTTTATATGATATCAACACAATATAACCATATTTTAGACGATCAAAGGTGACTGTCTAGTGTAACAAGTCTCCTTTCTACCAGAGCTGCTTGAGTGTATAATAGAAGAATCATGGATAGCCATTAGGGGCTAGACCATGGGGTATCCCTTTGGTCTAGTGCAAGTAATATTCTCAAATTACCACACTTGAAGAAGTGAACAATGAAGAATACTTTGTGCATCTCAATATACAAAGCAACCAAGCTCATAATATAGATGTGCAAGAATGCTTAGTATCCAGGCATATACTATATGAGGCTTCTCCATCTCTCAAATAGTGTGAACTAGGACCTCCTCAAGTTATGTGCCTCATCCATCGGGTGCTAGAGCTAGAGCAACAATAATAGTGAGAATCTATTGAATCAATGGTACAATAGGTCATAAATGAAGCAACCAATTAAGATCAATTCGATCATTAGAATTAAAATCACTATCCCTATGTTGGCTAGTGTAGTAGAACAAATCTACCCTAATCTCCTTAGTGGTATGAAAATCATCATAGTGTGCGGTCTCACCTTGCACGAGAATCCTAAACATACGGTGTATATCCTCAAGTGTAAATGTCATTTCCCTTGTTGGGAGATGAAAGGTAGAAGTATCTGCATTCCATTGCTCAGCAAGTGCCATCAACACTGCATTTTGATATCTCATTGGTGGCATGATATACAACCAATAGAGTCCAAAAGTGCATAGAAGCTATCACTCCTACTGTGAAAGTCATGAAACCTACTCTTGAAGTAATGAGAACAAGCACCCTCCTAATCGTTGTCAGGTGTGTGGTAGATTCTGTAAGAAATAAAGAGAATCATCAGTGCCATAGTAAAACTAGTGATCAAAAAAATAAAAGTATAACCATTTTGAAAATTGGACAAAGGCATCTTTCTTTGATGGAGGTTCCAAAATGGGATAGAGGCACCAGTTTTGTACATATACACCCAAAGTGGACACAAGCACCCAAATAGGACATAGGTGCCATGATTTTGGAAAAACCAGGAAAACATCATAAAATAGTGCCATATATTATAAGGAAAAGAAAAGAAAAGAAACTCATTGTTTGTGCCACCTCGCCTTGTGCAATGTCCTCTCATAGAACATCAAGTTTTTGGGGCTCCTACTCGCATCATTTAGGCATCCTCGCTCCATGGTAAATTGGTACGATTCTTTAAGCTTTTGAGACACAAAAGTGAAAATGATTATTAAAATGTTAATTTTTCTCTAAGATATAGTAAAATTTAAAATAATAGTTATCATTCATATCATTATAATGAGGGCTAGTGAAATTTTATTTTAATGCCATCTATTGTGTTGCATTCATAATTATGTCCTTGTTCCATTCATATGTTTTCTGATAATTGGTATTGTGATCTCATGACCAAATCACAAACATCTTCATTAAGAACCTTAAAAATTTTATGTGGTTAGATTGCTACCCTGATTCTACCTCCATAAAGCAAGAAAAACTAGGGGGAATGCATCTATGTACCTAACATTTCATTCTCTTTAGAAGTATTGAAAGATGATACATATAGATAATTTTGAATAGCTAATAAATTGATTTTCTAGGACATTGTTCCTAGTATTGTGGTTTTGTAGATGACTATACTAGGGGCTCGAATCTCTAATTAATGAATGATTTATGACATCCATATGAGTATCCTTTTTATATAGCATGATTTATTTTCAAGTACTTTAGCTTGCATATGCACATAGTATCATATGGCCACTAAATTGGGCCTAAATGTAGTGTCAAAAATTGTACTCCTTTTTTTAGATGATAGTACAATTTCACAGTTAGTTTGGACCTACTTTAGTGCCTCTTGGATTTATGCATTTTTAACCCCCTTAATTAGGCCCTAATCTCCCAAATTATGCATTTTATACCTTAGTTTTGATAATTTCTAAGGAATTGCAAGTGGGAAATTAATGCACCCATCTAATAAATTGCCTCTAACACCTAAGGTCCCAGAAAAAAACGTTGGGACACTCACGCCTAGGGCTTGAGTGCCCCCCCCTTTTTGGCTCTAAATTAAAATATGTCAATGTCAGTAATTCAAAATTTCCAATTCAATTGTCCAAATTTGGCTATCAAGATCTAATTTGCAAGAAATTAGATTAAGAAGTCTATAAATACCTAGTCTTATCACCATTTCAAAACTAAGAAATTTTTTGGAGAAAAAGTAGAAGAGATCAATATATTCAGTCCAATATATCCAATTTGTAGGTCTTCAAGCTTGTTTCCTAATTTGATCAAGTTTTTTTGCATGATTGAAGGTTGATGCCAATAGAAGAGGGTGAACCCACAAAAGTGGTTTACAATTTGAGTGAGGAAGGAAATGTTGCAAAAAATGACCCCATGCAAAAAAATTGGTTTTTGGGGGTTCAAACGAACTTCTGGTTCAAGTGAACCCAAATAGGGTTCGATAGAACCTCCCTTCGAGCAAACCCATTTAATGTCAGGCTCACATTTCCTGAAAGAATAAGCAAAAAACATGCTTATGGAAAGGGGGTTCGAATGAACCCTGGTTCGAGCAAACCCCCAAGGGTTCACTAGAACCCCCCTTTTCCCCCATTCTCTCCTCCTGGCACCAAAAATCTCTAAAATTTTTCCCTTCGAAGCTCAGGTTGAGGATGAAAATGGAGCAGACTTCATAGACCCAACAAGATGATGGTAGCCTCAGAATGAGCTATCCAATGAATATAATTTTAATATGTTTTTGTTTTATTATGAATTTATTTTTTTAGTTTGATTAAACATACGTTTTTCACTGAAGATCAAGTTCTTTATTTTGCACATGTGGAAAAATAGAAGATTATCAAAATAAAATTGTAAAAAATATGTTCATGCTAGGTATTGATGTCCTTGATCTAGTAAAAAAAAAAAAAAGAATTTCGATACATACAAAAAAAGTTATGTTGTATACGGTCTGCCTATGTCTGAATGGTAATTGGTTTGACTTCGAAACTTGATTAAAGAAAAAATATTCAATAAAAACTATAAAACCAAATGAAAGTGCTAGATATCATAGTTACAAATCTAAATTCAAAAAAATTATAATTTTATGCTTCATACAACTTTTTTTATGTTGTATACGGTGAGCGTCACTCCTTAAAAATGTTGGTTTTTTTTAAAACTATTTTTTGAAGGAGATGGAAAAATAAGTGTATGATTCCAAAAAAAGTGAAAAATATATATTTAGAATCTATAGACAAAATGTCACAAATCACTAGTTTTCATCATCTTCAAATTCCTCATGGTTTAGCCACTATAGGAGCCCGAAAGTGAAGATTTAGTTAAAAAAATTAGTTCGGTGTCCAATTTGCCCAAAATTTGTAAACCAGTATTGTGGGATCACCCAAGAACATCATGAATTATAGACTCAGGAGATGCATTTGGCTATTTCCTTCAACCTAATGACTTGTTTGGCAGATAGGTATTATTGTGTGGCAGATTTAATAAGGGTGTGTTGAATTCCCCCAAGGTAGACCTTATAATTTTCATATGGGAATCGCTTTCTAATATACTTGAGTAGGATTTATTTGCATTTTAGCGCATAAGACCTTAGACACTCTTAAGGTTAGGTCTGATAAACTATCTTTTATCATATCTTTGGCTATTTCTGGAGGTTTAAATACCAAAATAGGGGTTTGACTTAGGCAAACCCCTATATAGCCACCACCACCATTTCTTTTTGTAGATTTTTACAAGTACATGTCTAAAAGTGGATGTTTATAGAGCACCCAATCAGAGAGAAAACTTAGCACTACAGGATCAAATTTTGAATCTCAAAAAATTCCTATAAGGACACTCACACCTTGGGAACCTCTGTACTCCATTTTTAGCCCCAAATTTACAAGATAACTGCACAAATCTCTTTTTTTCTCTATTTTTCTATCAAAATTTTAGTTATAATTTTCCTATTATTAGAATATTACATTTTTAGTCTAGGGCACATAGTGTAATAGGTCTATTTTGGTAAATTCAATTCCAATCCATTTTCAAAACTAAAAATATGATCAAACCTAGGTCTAATTGGCTCACCTTGGAGGTTGAAAGTTAATATATTGGCCTTGTCTATTTGCATCCTAATGAAACCCTTAGAAAAGTGGAATTGACCTTAAGTTTTTGCATACTAAAACTTAAGATTTCCATTTTTCTATATGTTTCAATATGTATATATATATAGAGAAATATATATCTTTCTGTGAATATCTATAAGTAATATGAAAATGTAATTTGTTAAGTAAAGAATAAAAGATACAAAGTTTTTCCTATATGTATGTTTCTCTATTATATGTGCAATGGAAAGTAGAGAAATATTAACACATTTTCTAGAAAATGTATGCTTTTTTGTTCTATAGTATTTCTTCTTGCATCTCTCTCTACACTAATATCTCTCCCTCTCTCTACTCTCTATATATCACTTCCTATCTCTATATTTATCTTTCTATATATCTCCCTCTCACAATATCTATATATGTATCTCTTCCATCTCTATCTATCTTTCTCTCTATCTCTTTATCTCTCCCTCTCCTCTCCATACACCTCTCCTTCTCCTTCTCCATATCCATATCCATATCCATCTCCATCACTATCTCTATTTTCATCTTTATCTCTATCTAGTTACCCACCTCTCTCTTTATCATACTTTTCCCCCTCCATCCCTTTTGCTATATCCCTATCTTAAACCATCTATCTCCATATTCCAAACATAACATGACTCTCTTGGTTATGAAGCTTGATTATCTTCCCAATCCAAAGATTTTA
Organism: Sequoiadendron giganteum; assembly: GCA_007115665.2. NCBI lineage: Eukaryota > Viridiplantae > Streptophyta > Pinopsida > Cupressales > Cupressaceae > Sequoiadendron > Sequoiadendron giganteum. The sequence continues at coordinate 134,826,904 of CM021104.1, forward strand.
TTTTAGTCATGGTTGGATCCCTATAAGTGCATGGATACTTGATTTGAAGCTACCACTTCTCCATTGAGACCTTTGTTGCACAAAGAACATCATTTGTTAAATGGCCTACCAATTGACCTTGGGTACTATGTGAATGTATGCAAAAAATAGACCAATTTTTTTCCTAATTAACCTTCCCCACTATTTGGTGTATCCATTGCACACCAAGACGTGATTGCTAATTGTATTTAATAAATAGAAGTCAAATAGTAGCAAGAAAAAAAATCCAAGACCATGATATTTATTGAATATTTTGTATGCATAAAAAATTTAAAAAATGAAAAAATATTTATTTTTTCAATGATGAAGATGACAATGAGTTTTATTGAGAAATTTGAAGTATTATGGATTGGAATTTGAAAGGTAAACATATAAAAGCAATAAAAAGATATGAGAAGACAACCATAAGGCTGAAGAAAATAAAAAGCTAAGAAAGCTTTTAAAAATAAAAATAAAGCGACGCCTAAGAATAACTGCACACATAATTGCAGTCTTTTATGAATTAAAACTAGATAAAGCTAAACCTAAACCTAAAATTTGTCTGCGTTCATCATCCATTTGTTGATAATGGTTTCTTCCAAGACCATGCTTTCTTCAAACTTAACCTCTAATAAAACAAAACTATTCTTTATCCAGATCGTGGTATTAATTAATTAAATGAAAATCAAAAATCAAAAACCAAAACAGTTCGAAGTTTATTTTTTACATTGAGTTTAATCGACCCAATATTCAAAAACATTTAATTAGATTTTGGAAAGCCCTGTTGACATGTCAGAGACTTGTCACGTCTACAGTCCAAAACAATATTATTTTATTGCGACGTGCTCGAAACTGAGCTTCTCGCTAAATGAAGAAGTACTGAGTGTTGGAGAAGAATAGCAAAATTCCCTAATAAGTGCGCACTAACAAACTAAAGTTTTTTTCCTTATCAGATGTGAGGTACTCCAGAACAAGAAGTTTCGATAGAGACAACAATGTCGAAGGCGTTGAGGTTTCTTTACATAGCAGCGCTATCACATGATGCAGCTCATCTCAGTCTGACAGGGTGGATTCTAACGGAGGACGAGCCCACATCTGACACAAAGCCCACCAACTCCAATGGCGTGATTGCTAACAACTTTTCTGAACCCCATTTCTTTTCTTATTGAAATCATGTCAATTTGACATTAGCTGACTAAAAAGAGGAAGTGGAAGCCGATGGTTAAGCCCAGCCGCTCCAACAAGGAAAATATCGTGATTGTTAACAATGGCGTAGGGATAGGTGCCCTCAAGCTCCTTAGATCATTTTTTAATGTTCATATAATATTTATATTTAAATAGCTTGCATGCATACATGCATTTAGTGTATTTACAATTTGATTAATGTATCGACAACCTATTTAGTGTATTTGAATTTTGTTTACCCATTCCCTTGATTAATATTCTGAATCTATTTTCTAATATGAATACAGAGCATTGGGAATGTGAGTACAGAGCATTGGGAATGTGAGTACAGAGCATTCGGGGCGGCCATCATTACTAGAAAAGAGGGAAGTCCTACATAGGAGAAGCCTCTACGTCATGAAATCACATTGAACGTTTGTTCTCACTGCAATTGGAAGGTCTAGCGAAGAAATGGGTATCATGAATTTTCCAGACGATTTGTTGTGTTCTCAGATTTTAACGAGACTCCCTTTGAAAGAAGCCGTGCGCTTTTCTACGGTTTCTCGAAAATGGTGTAAAGCGTGGACTGGATTACCCCATCTTAAGTTTTCTAATGAGTTTTTTAACTCTATTTGTACAACTCGGCAAAATATAGCTGAAGATATAATTACCAGGATTATTCTTATGCAGTGTGTTGGTCTGGAGACGTTTGAGCTTTCCAATTGTGACAGCTGCGAAAGTAGCATTGAAAAGTGGCTTCTGCAGATCTCTTTATCAGGTGTGAAGTGCATAGCTTTGAAAAGTAGTGACAGTCAGATGGAGGTTTCTGAGTCCATCTTTGCATGTGTGACACTTAAATCTCTGTCTCTCGAGCTTTTTGAGCTGAGAAAGGTGCCTGCACAATTTAAGGGTTTCCCTCAACTTGTAACATGGTGTCTTGAACTCGTTGAGCTAAGTGAAGAGGCATTTGAGGCGATTTTAAAATTATGTCGCTCTCTTCAAAGTTTGACGGTATCCCAATGCGGATTGCCTTCAAATTTGAGAATAATTTCCTCCAGTCTTAAGTCTTTCGCTCTTCTTCAACCCTACAGTGAAGGAATCTGTTCAGTGGAAGCAAATTGCCCAAGATTACAAAGCATTAAAATCATTGAATGCTATGGCTTGGTAATGGCGAACATATGCTTACCTGTATGCGTCCATTTGGAAACTAACTTTCCACTTCTTCTTCAGCATTTTGTAACGGTAAAATCCTTGAAGAAAATCACATGTTTCGATGGAGTAGATTCCTTTCATGCCGAGCCTCTGCAAAGCTTTCCTCGCTTGCAAGAGTTGTGCATTGACTCTCCCTTATTTGTGTTTTATTCAAATGTAAGTAATTCTGTTCTCTAATTCTGTGTTTTATCATTTTAGCAACTCGATATTATAAAAATTTCGAACAATGTTCTAAACGCAGGATTTATCGGACTTAAATCTACAACTACCAAGTTTGAAGACATTTACTGTGAATGTTGGGTTGTGCGATAGAGATTACGAAAAACGTGTGGCTATTTTGTTGTGCTCTTGCATTTTGAAAGGCAGTCCTCTCTTGAAAAGTGTCAAAATCAGCGTAGGTTACAATTCAGAAACATTTCAGGCTGATGGGTTTGATGGTGCTCTTCAAATTATAAACGATCTCGCTACTCGCTTCCCGAATACCAAATTTCCCCTGTCAAAGAGGAGGATAGCAAACCGAGGTGGGCGATAAAGTGAAGCACTACTTTACGTGTTCTCAATGTTTTCATTGATTTTGGTAACAGTAAGTGTCTGTCGTTTTGGTTTCATAGAAGTTGTGTACCCAGCAAAAAGATGTTCAGAAAACGAAATTTTCAAATTTGGTGCATTTCTGTAGAATGTCGTTCAAGACATAGCGTTTGATAGTAGTCCGGCGTTTGTACATAGAGTTTTGTTTTCCTTGTAAAGCTCAAATATGAATGGGACATTTTCTGTTGGAAGGATGTTTCTAATTTCTCCCACACTTTCTGTAATTTCCCGCAGTTTCTGCTGTTTCTCTTAGAATCTGCCAAACCAAACTTATGTCTTATTTTAGTCTATTTCCATTATGATTCGCTGTTACGTTTAGTAGTTTCATTTCACTGTCATTGTTGACAGTTTCTATGTATCTATTTAATCAAGGCTTGTGTAGCCATTTTGATCGATCAGATTAATAGAAATATAGTTTGTTTTTGCTGTAGTATCATGTTTTCTGTTTCTTTGGTCTTTGCTCTTTCTATCATTTTCAAAGAATTATGCTGCGGAGATTTTTTTGTATTTTTATTTTTATTTTTTTAATTACAAATGAGGGTTTACTAATTCTAAAATTATTATTATTTATTTCTGAATTAAGATTTATAAATTTTTGTTTAGGTTTTGTAATATTAAATTTTAATTTAATAATAAAGATTTTTTTAATAAATTTTGATTTAAGTTGATTAATTGTTTAATATTAAATTATATTATATTTTTTAATAAAATTTGAAAGTATTATTATTAGCATATGTTTATATTTTATTGTAATAATTAACTCAATTTACATGTAACAATAAATTAGATTGTTATTTATTATAATAAATTTATATGAACTTTAAAAATATGTGAGAAATATATTTTTTTAAAATAAAAAATGGAAAATATATACTAGGAACATATTTTGTAAAGATAAAACAGTTATATATAATATACTAAGATATTGCCATTTTATATTGCATCTTAGTGAGAACATTCTAATTCTAGCCTATAAATATTGGAGTGTATCCATTTCAAAATTGAATTTGTATTGCTTAAACAATTTGCAATTGTAAAATCATTGATGAGAATCTATGCTTCAATGACAGTAAGATGGTTCCCCATCATGTCATTGTTACACAAAGCTTTTGTCACATGTAAGAGTTGTGTAGTCTACACCATTTGATTTCAATTTTATAAAACTAGCAATCACACTTTTGTGTGCAATGGGTATGCTGAATAAATGTATGAGAATTTAAAAGATGTGTAGGTAGTTTGGTCCAAATTTGAAAATGTGTCATAAACAGAAAAAGTTTTAAATTGTTATAATTAAGAATTTTCCATAAATTAGATTATAGTTAGATGGTTAAATTTGTGATGTATTTTCAAGATGTCAAATTGGAAACAAAGTTGACACTTATTTGTTACTACTAAAACATGGCATGCCAGAGGAGTCTTGGATATGAGATGTATTGATTTGAATGGTCTAATGAAGATACCCACTTTGTGTAGAGAAAATTATTTCTTACTATAATTTGATGAATTTTGTAGGAAAATATGAGCATTTTCCTTGAAAAGGAAGTTTGAATGCTTCTCTCAGTTGTAAGAATTGGTGGAAAAACAAGTAGATGGACAAATCAAGACACTAAATTCTAACAATGGAGATGATTTGGCCTCCAAATAGTTTCAGGAATTCTGCAAGGAGAATGGTATACATAGATAGTCTCACTTGATACACTCCACAACAAAATGAAGAAGTGGAACGAAGGAATAGGATAGTTATGGAGATCACTAAGTGCATGGTGGATACCCAAAATTTACAGTGTGAATGTTGGGTAGAAGTGTTGAATATAATATTCTACATCCTTAACTAGAGTCCTTGTAAGGTATTACAACATATCACTTGCACAAAAGCATTGTTAGGAAAGAAACCATTAGTTAGTGACTTTTGTATTTTCTAATGTGTTTTTTTTGCATTGATTCCTATAGAAAAGAGAAGAAAGTTAAATGCAAAGAGAAAAAAATATAGGTTTGTTGGTTGTTGTAAGCATTTAGAGGCATAAATGTTACTTGATGTTTCTATGAATAAAATTGTAGCTAGTAAAGATTTTGTAAATGAGAAGATATTTTTCTTCTCTAATGATGGTAAATCCGCACAATCTACATTCATATTGTTATTTCTCATTATGTGTTGTTTGTCCCATAAATAGTAGGTTTCTTATTCTAAGGCCAACTTATTTAAAGCTACAAAGTATAAAGAAGGAAACATGGCTTCTGTTCAAATTCTTATTAAAAATTCTAGGACATGCTCAATGTGACCTCTATTCAAGCCCCTTCAAACATGTTGCCAATACATAAAAGTGGGTCACACACCTCAACTAAGCTAGCTAAGCCTAAGAAAAATTAGAGTGACTAAAAAAATTTTAGATGGGTGTATGAGATTGGACATCTTTTCTTGATCTAATAGCATGATGTTAAGGTTGGGGCTGGGCATTTTGACAACAGTGATGTATACAAAATGACATGACATGAAATAGTTGTAATTAGGTTCATAAGACAATTTTTTTTTAATGAAACTATGTGGTTGTAAAGCTATGCCCACCATTACCCAATAGGAAAACAAAAAAAAAAACCACTTGTTAAAAATTATTATAGTAAGGGATGAGGTGAGAAAATTCTTGCTACAAAGTAGCAAAGGAGCTTTGTTGTTGGAGTGTTCAAAGGAACCAATGCATCCTATCCAAACATCTAAGTAACATATTAAGGGACCAATGTAGTAGTTAGAAACCCATGAACAAGTATATGATAGAATTAAGCCTCACAAATCTTGTAACTTGAGCTTTTTACATCTGAAGAACATGACAAGTACTTGGTTTCTTCTTCCATCATCCTATTGCAGATGAGGATTCCTTTAAGGTACACCTGTGATTAAAAGGTCTCAAAACTTTATAGATAGTCCTCATGTAACTTGTTGATGCATTGAAAATTCTAAATGGAATAAAAACCTTGTTAAGACTTTAAGTTTATGTTCCAAGTGTGACTGAATTAGAACTTGCTTATATCTTTACTTAAAGTAAATTTTAGTTAAGCATCTCTCATCTCAAAGTTATTTTGAAAGATCATCAATTTAAGGTCTATGAGTTCATGTTTTTTATTGCAACCTTGTTGAAGTCACAATAGTAATTTCATAGGTTCCATCATCCATTAAGTTGAAGGAGAGTCATTTCAAAGGTACTTAAATCCTTGTTTCGTAGTCACTAATCTAAGAATATTATTTCAAGGTGTATCCTTGATATTAAGCATTTGATATATGTTTAACTCGTAGACACACTCACACACAAATGAAGTTGCATTGAATAAGAACATCATTAAAAACAAGTGGGTATATGATGGAGGGTTGCAAGAAACCTCATCCTTTGGGGCTTAATTTCCTACTTGAGTATATGCTATTGAGTTAAATTGTAATACCTCGATCTATTTCAACCATCCAAGGGACTGATCACATGAAGGTTTGGACTCTAGAGGTATAGCATTTGTTAGTGCATCTAGTGGTATAGTGATAATCAAACTATGTATGTATATGTTAGTGTAATCTTCTTTACCAACACTCCTAGTGATTTTTTCTATTAGGTTAATTTTGATTGGATTTGAAAGGTTATCACAGTTTTTTTCTAGCTACACATCCTCAACAATAGGATAGGTTGTTTTTTGGGTAACTACCTCACCTAGATGCAATTCTTACACTGGTTGTTATGAGAATTCTACTGGTTCTGATGATGTAGAGTACTATATTCTAGCCACCTAACTATTTTGAAAAATATGCATCACTAAGAGTGTTAATGGATAAACTAATGCCAATGTGGCTTTTACTTAATTATCTTGATGTTCTTTGTAATGTATGTGTCAAGTCTATGTTATATTATATAATTAACTCTTATTACCAATGTATGGAGCTCATTTGTATGGTCTTGTATGCTCAGGTTATCCTTCTAAAATAGGTAGTGTTAGTATGTGAATTTACATTTTGTGTCCTAATGGATAGAATACAATTTTGAGTGTCTAACCAGATATCTCATACACTAGATGTTGTTGGACACCTTAGTATCACTGCATTTTATGTATGCTTTTGTTGCCATGATCTTTTACTAAATATATCTTAATGAATTTTTAATATCTATTTCATGTCAAAACTCTAATCTCTTCATAGCAAACCAAGGCGAAATATATTTTTTAACTCTTTTATGATACATAGAGAGTATGTGCAGGATCATCATGGAAAAAACATGCCCTTAAATACCAATAAAAAGACAAAAAATCAGAGTTAGACAACTTGACGTAAAAATTTGAATAAGTTATTCATATTATTTCAAAAAAATGTAAATATATAATCTGTAGAAAATTGAATGTAGTTTCTAAACTACTAGACCTTTATTTAAAAAAACAAAATCTATTTGGTGAAAATTTGAAATTTCAATGCAGTAGTATTTAAATTTCAGGGTAAAAATAAGAAGTAGGTTTCTGTCTGACCACCCTAAACACAAAATAATGATAATATTTTTTTATAAGCTTTTAGATATAAGTAGAGGACTCATGTCCCGATGTGATGCATATTGTTTTATAATTTTTTTCCATGTAAATAATTAATTATGATTTTTTTATTAAAAATTTTAAACATATAAAAGCTCGTTTGTCTAACCACCTTAACTTGGTCAAAAATTCATGAAATTCAGTTTTTTGTTTTCTAATCCTATAGTATGCAAAGCATAGAATGTGACACATGTTTTAGATTCAAAAAATGTGATACCATTCGAAAGTTATAGATGTTTTTCAATCAGCCTATCAATTAGGACTTTATTCATAATTCTAATAGAAAATGAATAATAATTACTTATTAAATTCAAAGTAAAGAATAATCTATATTGGTGGAAAGCTGAGAATCTCCTCTAAAAACCCTTTTCGTTTCATCAATTTTGGGTAAAAAAAAAGTCGTCAGCCACATGGACCATCATATGGCTTACATATCGCCACTTTTTGGCCCATCATGATCTTGCACATACCCTACAATTTATATTCATTATAATATATTTTTATTTTTTGCTGTATACAATGACTAGTAATGCTAATTTAATTTCTATAGATATGAATCACAATATTATAGTTATTTTTGTTCGATGGGGACTATTTTTTTAGACTTTAGTGAGATCCTTGAGCAGGAAAAACTTTAGTGGTGAATCTTCGCCAATTGGAGAATAATAGAAATTGGGAGCTCCAAAAATGGCGAATAGTACAAGCTAAAACAAAGACTGAATCACCAAGTTTTTACAAAAAATAATTTTGTCTTGATTAATTTTCCAAGTAAACAATGTGTCACTGGAACTGATTCACCAGTAGTTTATACAGTAATTAAAAATATTAATAATATTCGCTAGTAATATAGTGTAATTATAGAGAATCAAGAAGGGAATCTACTATATTCGCGCCAAGCTCCTAGAAAGACGTCTGATCAAAGCTCTGTTTGATCTCCACCATTCATTATTGCCAATAGTTCATAACATATGCTATCATCATTGTATCGGTGGGGCATCCCTAAGTGTCCCACTCATGATGTTAACTCATGCCGATAAGGCTTCCATACTCCACCTGGGGTCCACCTGTATACACCTAAAAATGGTCTGGAGCATCTGATTAATTAAATACAGATTATTTAATTAATTATTCTATTTCCTCTACTATTTAAATAAATAGAAATATTTATTTAGTATAGTTCACATTCAAATTCATCTTAATTAAATAAACAAAATTAAATACTTTGTTCGATTTAATTATCAAATCCCTATTTCATTCTATCATATCAATCTCAAAATTAATTAAATAAGGTCAAACACTTTATTGATTAATTACCATATTCCTCTAATTAATTTATAAAAACAACTATCCTATAGTTTGTTTTATTAAATTAGTTATCTCCCTTTTCCTAATTTAAATAAATCAAAATATTTGAATTAGAGCATAAAGGAATATTCCAATCTACATTTCCTCAAAAATGAATTAGATTTCCTATGTCTAATCTATGTCTAAATTTGTCACAATTAATGCTTTGAAACTTCATGGGAAGTTTTGGAGACAAATTGGAGACAAATTTGGAATTTGATCTCTCAATCCTCTTCCATCAATTTTTCCTCTTCTCTTGCCTGGTGTTTTCATGGGTAGAGACAATCTCCATCTTTCTCTCAATCTCCTCCATCTCTCACCATTCAATCCTCCAGATTGAATCCAAGCTTCTCAAAGCTTTCCCTGTGCATTTCTACAGCCAGGAAATCTATAAATATAGCTTCATTCAACCAAGAAAAGGATCCAGATAATCAAGCTTTTGCACCCTTACTCTGCAGGAATCCAGACATCAAGTATCAAGCAATTCAACAATCAAGCTTCATAGAAATGGCTGCCTCTTGGAGCTGCATTTATCTATTTCACATCAATATCATGCTAGTTTAATTGATTTATCATTTAGCATTATATTATCATCATCTCATTCTTCAGATAGTCATTTTAATAGTCTTATATGCTTACACAATCTGAGAGCAATTTAGATTTAATAAATCTTTGGAGATAGAGAGCAATAGGATGCTTTCAATTGATTACTTTGTTGAATTGATTCAATTTGTTTAATCATTGATATAATGTCGTATTAAGAAGTGTATTTATGTTATTTACCTCATTCCACACTTACAATTTGGCACCCACCGTAGGGCATTAACCCCATTTTTATCAAAATTACAATTTTTCTGGAAAGTATTACACAGGTTTACAATGTGATTTATTTTAGTGTTTTCGTTAAAAGTTTTGGTGTTTTTGGTCTGTGTTCCAGCGCTTTCAGATTTTTGGTGCTTCCGGTTACTGTTCTAGCACATTGGGTGTTTTAGCGCTTCTATGACAAACTTCGGTGCTTCGGTACATTGTTTTGGCACTTCAGTGATTTAGCACTTCCAAGACAAACTTCGGCACTTCGGTATACTGTTTCGGCATTTTCGGGTTTTAGCGCCTCTGGTCACTATTCTAGCACTTCGGTGCCATATTTCGGTGCTTTTGTAAAAATAGTCTGGATACGGTGCTTCCGTGGCTAGATTGTATTTATTTTTCACAATTGAGATAAAATTGATCAATCTAGGGTAGTCACTTCAAAATTTTCTAAAAATTGATCAATCTAGGGTAGTCACTTCAATGTTTTCTAAAAATTGATCAATCTAGGATAGTCACTTCAAAGTTTTAAAAAACAAAATTGATCAATCCTAGGATAGTCACTTTCTTGTTTTTCTTAAAGCAAATCTATCAATCCTAGGATAGTCATCACATTCTTACAGTAGAAGTTAAAAAGAACATCATGATTTCAGTGAAGCAACACCTTCACTTAGATTAAGAATCTTTCTTGTTGGGCTTAAAACGGAACAAATCTATATGTTGTGCTTGTAGTGATTAGGCTTATGCTTTCTCCTTAACTGGGTGACCAAAGTTCCAAATTCACTTTTCTTTTATGTCATTTACGCTTTATTAAATCCTTTAGGAGGCCTGCCGTAGTGGGAAAAAGTACTCACCCTATGGGAACGACCTAAGTGAGAACAACCAAAGCCAGGTTATCCAACCCACTATAATAAAAATGCAATTTATTGATGAAAGTCCAAATTGACGGTAGTAGGGAAGATAACCATCCCCAAAATATTTGTTCTAAAGATTGGGAGGTCTCTTGAGGGAGTTTATCTATTTGCCACACCGAACAGAACCCTATCTACGAACCATAGAGTAGTTTCCCGCCGAGTCAGTATCCATACATTGTCATACTCACGGTGCAAGGGGAGGGAATAATCTGCCCCCAAGACACTGACCATATAATTACCAAGGACCGCTTGCTCAAGGGATTTGGTATCCACTTCCGTCACTTTGAGAACGCACCTAGCAATGACAAAAACACGAGCGCCCTCTAGGGGGTGACACGGCTATGTGAGTCAATGTAATTGCAAGATGTGGGTTGTGAGTATAATGATGACGTACTTGTCCTTAAGTGTGAGTCTGTTGAATTTGTATACAATTGTTAAAATAACCCGTCAAAATCAATAAAGATCATTCGTGATTTTTGAATATACACAATCTTTTTAGTTTTAAAAAACTTATTCAAAATTGCTTGCCGTGTTTTCACAAATTCATTTAAATCAGATTAAAGATCATCCTGAAAACGTCAAGTCAAAACAAATCAGAAAATCCATGTTGCGAAAGTGGAAGTCCACCACATTTGTCAAGAGAAAAATCAAAGTTACAAAGCCCAAGCAACCTTTCGGTTATAGAAATAAATTGAGAAGACAATGTTTTCTATATCAAAATTGAAAACTCTTTTTACAACATAGAACATTCATTCACCGTTATCACGATTTTTCTAGGGGTCACTCTTTAGACTATGCGGTAGAACCGCTCTATTGACGAGCCTTCTTTCAAAGAAGAGCTCTCACATAATTTCACAACTGTAGTCAACGGATTCATCCTTCATATCTTCCGTACTCTCTGATACAGTATGCCACAAGGCTAGACCAGATTCTCCAATAGAAAAAAATTTAAAAAATTGTTTAAGCATTCTGGAAACCTGTTTCAGTGCTTCTGGTCATTGTTTTAGCGCTTTCGGGCACTGTTTCAGTGCTTACAATATGTATTTCAGCGCTTTTGGTAAAATAGTGCTTCTGTCAAAATTTACAACACTTCGGGTCTATATTTCAGCGCTTTTAGTCACTGTTTCAGCGCTTTGGCCATCTGTTTCAGTGCTTATGGTAAAGTAGCGCTTCGGTCATCTGTTTTAGCGCTTTTAGACTCTATTCCAGCGCTTCCGAGAAATAGCACTTCTGGTATCTGTTTTAGCGCTTTTAAAACAGAGAGTTTAAGATTTTCACCAGTCCATCAGTCTAACATTTCATCCACAGTTTTCATCAAAATAAATTTTCTTCTATCAGAATCATTGTCTAGGAATCAAAGTCAAGAAGGTTTATACAAATTTCCAACTTATCAACTGAAACAAGATCTTGCAAATTACAAGTGTCAAAATCAATTACACAATCAATTACTACACTGAAATTTCATTATCAGGATAATACATCCTTCATCATGAAACAAAGTGTAGTAATTAACTTTTTAAATATTGTCTCAAGCAATAAGATCAATCATCTTATTCAACTTTGTTTAAAAAGGTTCAAATTGACACTATCTCGCACATAAGATCGACATTTCTAAAGAAAGGGCAAAAATTTGTATGTCAATCTTCACTAGGTCCCACAAATAGAGACTCTTAGAACAAGAGCTTGAATCATCTAAAAACATGGCAAAGGAAAATCCTTGGAACACTCTAAACCGCAACGACAAAAATGAAATAACTCAAGAGGAAATCCAAGCGGCTCAACAAGATCCCAAGTTTCACATGTTTATGGAAAAAGTTTTGGAACAAGACATGGAAAAATATCTTTTAATGTTGGCCGAATTAGGGGTGAAACTTCCAAAATATTTTGATATAAACCATTTGAAAGATGCAACTGAAACAAATGAAATAGAGATACTGTTACCAACGCAAACAATAGATCCAGTTGTTGCTTTAACTTCACAAATGCAATTATTATAGCAACAGATACACGACATGACGAAAGGGACAACCAAAAGATATGTGATATAGGACATTTTTCCTTATCCTTTTGATGCAATAGTTGGTTTGCTACCTTTTCCAAGACACTGCGAATTCCCAAAGTACGATAAGTACAATGGACGAACAGATCCTATAGATCATATATGAGAATTTGAAATGACGAGTCTTGAATTTGCTCAAGAAGAGACTTATTTGATGAGGTTATTCCCAAGAAGTTTGGGAGGTGCATGTATGGAATGGTTCTCAAAACTGCAACCTGGTATCAAAACATTTGAGGAACTTGCTAACAATTTTATCTCTCAATATTCATTCAACATCCAAAATGATGTTACTATCAAGGATCTCTACAACTTAAAGCAAAACAAAGGAGAAATATTCTTGTCTTTTCTCCAAAGATGGCAACGACTATTTGCTAGGTATCCTTGATCTATTCCAAAGGAAGAAAATATGGAATTATTCATTGAGAACTTGACAGAAGAAATGAGCTATAGGCTAGAATTACAATGTCCACCCACTTTTGAAAAAGTCATAGAAAATGGTCTTAAGATTGAGGAAGCATTAGTGAAATGGGGAGTTATCAAACATTACAATGACAAATCAAATGACTACTCCAATCAAAACTCAAGCAATGATAAACCAAAAATTTGGCAAAAGAATCGCAACACAAATGAAACAACAAGCGATTCACAAAATGTCAAACTAGTTTTCAACTTGACTGCATCTTCTTCAAACAATCAAAACAGTGACCAAAAAGTCCAGTCAAATACCATGCAGAACAACGAATGCGCAAAAACACTATCATATCAAAAACCATCAAATCGACGAAAGTTCACACCTTTAGGTCAATCAATGGAATTAGCAATGAAGGAACTAGTTACCAGAGGCCTTCTCACTGCATGGGAAGCTAGGTTCTGGGATCCAAAAGTCAAACCATCATGGTGGAATGACTTTGATTATTGCAACTATCATAATAACAAGGGTCATAAAACAAATGACTATATGGAATTGAAACATGCAGTACAAGATTTGGTGGACAGCAACAAAGTGTATGTGGAAGGACCTCAAAATAATAACAATCATTCGGCCTTCAAAGATTCTTTACCAAATTATGACAAAGGTGCATCATCATCAAATAGCAAAGGGAATAATGCCAATCATGTCTATAACACAACAATCCTGTGTCTATTTGAGGTCAAACATGATCATATAGTTAGTGATAACATTGATGAAAATGAAACCAACAATGTTACATCTTTGGATTTACTCCCAAGCATGCAAAACTCTGATAATCAAATCAATGTTTTAAAAATCAGAGATAATCAAGAACATCAACCAGCAAACGTCATGACTCGGGGGCAATCAAAAGTAATGTTAAGGGGAATTGGATCCACACATGTAGTTCCACCTCCATCACATTATGATGTTATCAATCAAATGAAAAACACCCCCCGAGAGAATCAAGAACGTCAACCAGCAAATGTCATGACTAGGGGGCAAGCCAAGGTAGTATTAAAAGGAGTGGGATCTCAATGTGCGGTTATGCCTCAATCTCATTATAATATTGTTGATCAATTACAAAACATCCCTGCCCAAATCTCAATACTGGAACTCCTTAGGTTGTCACCATCACATAAAGAAGTTCTCGAGCAAGCATTAGTTGCCACAACTATACCAAATAATTTGGATGTTTGTCAATTCCAAGCTATGGTGGGACATCTGACTACCCCGCATTGTTTGTCATTCTCTCAACAGGATGATGTCTCATTAAACCATCCGCATAACACAACATTGCATATCGAAGTCTCTATCCATAATCATCATGTTAAGAGAGTTCTAATAGATGGGGGAGCTGGTTTGAACATTTGCACCCTCAAATTAGTCCGTGCACTAGGATATTTAGAAGACGCTATTGATGCTCGACGAAAAATCACCATCAAAGCCTATGATGAGGAGGAAAGATCATCCAAAGATATGATTGTATTACCCATTCAAGTGGGGCCCATGATGAAGCATATAGCATGTCAAGTATTAGAAAGAGAATTGACATGCAACATACCCTTAGGGCGACCCTGGATTCATGAAATGCAAGTCGTACCTTCTACATACCATCAATGCCTGAAGTTTCCAGTAAATGGACAAGAGGTGACTATAGCTACTGATTATAAACACCCACAACATTGTGACACATTAAGAATATCTCAAGACACTTTTGTCCCTCACAACAGGGAAGCTTCAAGTTCATCATCATCCAAGAACGAACAAAGTTCAAGCATCTCTACCAAGTGGGTGCAAAAGAAAGGTAAAGAAAAGGAAACAAGTCATGATGAAACAAACAATCCGGATACACAAACTTCTCTATCAGACAAATTTCAAAAGCAAGTTCAGTTGACAAATAAAGGAATGAGACAGTACTCAATGGAGCAATTGCTTAACTTATCATAGTTAATGCCATCTCCTAGGAAATATGGTCAACCATCACTAATCAAACCTCCAACATCTGTACCTACCATAGTTCTTCATGAAACATTTGTAAAATCTGGAACCATAGCAGAAGAAATAGACAACAAAGCAATCTTGGATTGGCTATACAAGGATGAGGAAACATCAACATCAGAGACCGATACCAAGAATATTAGCATCAACACAGAGAAGTATGGAAAAGGAAAGGCTATTCTTGAAAATATGGGTTATGAAGGATGAGGACCATTGGGATTAAGAAAGGAGGGAATCTCAAAACCTATCACACCTCTCACTCTCCATACAAAAGAAAAACTAGGACTAGGATACTCTGAAGAAGAGAAGTAGGAGCTAAAAAAGACAGCTATGGAAAATATCCTTCACTTTAGAGATGGTTCTAAAACAGACTCAAATGAATATGAGTGGGCATTACCTTGTGATCTCCTTGTCATTGATATTCCAGTCGATGTGATTCAAAAATATGCACCTACACGTGAGGAGGGCCAAGGCTCTGGGTCTCCACCATTTGTCAAGGGATCACTAAATATCGATGACTGTAGTGAGAACGAACATAATTTGAGTGAGCTAGATGATTTTGAAGAGGGTACCATCATGGATCTTGATATCCCAAATGACAGTTATGACGATATTGTTGTCCTCACCCTTACCTCCATTGACCTAAATCAATCCGATGATACCATGCCATTAATCCATCTGAAACTTATTGATTGGGAACCTACCGAACCATTTACTGTAACAAAATTTGAAAATGATGATGCTATCGTGCATTTCCTTTGTCATACCGAACCTGATACAAATTCTCTCTATACTACCCATAACAGTACGACGCAACAGGAGGGTGTCAAATCTTCCAGTTGCAAAATTGACAATAGGGAAAATAGATCTAATGCTGAAAACCATTCTATGGCAGCATTGGATCTGGACAAAGTAAAAATAAAGAACACATCCAACGGTGAAAACCTTTCTGATGCACTAAAGGATGGAAGATTTGACACTCTCCCAGAACACTATCATCAGCGATCATCAATTTTGGTCGAACCTACACAATCAGTGGACATTGGCATAGAAGAGAAGGCAAAAATTCTACATCTGGCAGAATCCATGACAGAACAAGAAAGACTGGCATTCATCCAATTCTTCAAAGCAAGAAGCATCAACTTTGCTTGGTTATATTTTGATATGCCGGGTTTAGATCCCAATCTACTTATGCAGCATTTATCTTTGCCAACAAGAATCAAGCCTGTTAAGCAAAAATTAAGGAAAATGCATCCTCACATCGCATTAATGGTAAAAGCATAATTAAAAAAATCATTGGATGCTAAATTCATAAGGTCTATAGATTATGCTAAGTGGATATCGAAGATAGTACCTATTTCAAAGCCAGACAACAGCATCAGAATTTGCACAGATATTAGGGATCTCAATAAAGCATGCCCGAAGGATGATTTTCCACTTCCAAATATAGGCATCATTGTGGACTTGACGGCAGGGCATGCCATGTTATCAATCATGGATGGTTTCTCTAGGTACAATCAAATAAGAATAGCTCTAGAAGATCAAGAAAAGACGGCTTTTACATGTCCATGGGGAACCTTCTACTGGAACATCATGCCATTTGGTTTAAAGAATGCAAGAGCGACTTATCAAAGAGCAATGACAACAATATTCCATGATATGATGCACACCTTCATGGAAGACTATGTCGATGACATCTTAGCAAAATCTACTACTAGGGAAGGACATCTGCATATCCTAAATAAAATCTTCATGCGGACGGAAAAATTTAATGTCAGGTTAAACCCCAAGAAATGTTTATTTGGGGTTACATCAGCAAAGTTGCTAGGGTACATTGTCTCAGAAAAGGGCATTGAAGTGGATCCGGCAAAAGTCAAAGCTATAATGGAGATTCCATCTCCTAGAAACATCAGCCAACTACAATCACTACAAGGACAGCTTCAATCAATCAAGAGATTCATCTCCCAGCTGGCAGATAGAAGTCATCCTTTCAATCATCTATTGCATAAACACATAGTTTTCATGTGGGATGAGAAGTGTGTAGCGACATTCAATTAGATCAAGCAATATCTAATGTCACCACCAGTTCTCATGCCACCAATAGAAGGATGACCCCTCATATTGTATATTGCTACAACTGATATCTCATTGGGGGCACTCTTAGCACAAGAGGATAATCAAGGAAAAGAGCATGCCATCTACTACATGAGTAGAACTTTAAATGGCTATGAAATAAACTATACATTCATAGAAAAGTCTTGCTTAGCAGTGGTGTTTTCTACTCAAAAGTTGAGACACGACATGATGGCTCATACAATCAGGTTAATTGCAAAGATCGACCCTTTGAAATATCTACTAAGTAAAGCTGCCTTAACAGGTAGATTGGCAAAATGGGTTATGCTCCTCAGTGAATTTGACATTCAATATGTCGAAAGAAAGGCAATCAAGGGACAAGCAATTGCTGAATAGCTAGCTGAAGCTCCTCTACCGGATAATTGCCCAATGACAATGGAATTCCTAGATGAAGACATCATGACAACAATGCCCCAACGATGGATATTGTACTTTGATGGATCGTATACACAATGAGGATCAGGAGCAGGGATTTTGTTCATCTCTCCCCAAGGACACACAATTCCAAAATCATACAAACTCATGTTTCAATGTACCAATAATGTGACAGAATATGAAGCATTGATTATTGGGGTCAAGATTGCAATTCAATGGAAAATCACAGATTTACAGGTCTGTGGGCACTCTCAACTGGTTCTTTATCAAGTCAATGATGAATATCAAACCAAAGATGACAAATTGATGCCTTACAAGTAGCAAATAGATAATCTAAAACAATCCTTTGCTAGTATCAAGGTTGATCAGATTCCAAGGGTGGAGAACAAAGCTGCAGATGCTATGGCTACAATCGCTTCATTAGTACAATTGCCTGAGAAGCATGTTTGTTATGAGTTTATGGTAGAACAAGTATCATGTCCTTCCCATTATCAATCAGAATCTGCTACCATATGTCATCTAGAAACCACTGAAACCTCCATATACGAAAAACTTATGCTTACCTGAAAGATGATATTCTTCCTCCCTATCTTTCCAAGAACCCAAAATGCAACTTTATCCGTCAATCCACCTAACACACTTTAATCACAGATGTCCTTTATCGTCGAGGTCTTGATGGTACACTACTCCGATGTCTAGAATGCAATGAATCTGAAATGGCCTTACAAGAAGTTCATGAGGATATTTGTGGTACTCACTCGAGTGGAATAACCCTAGCCAAGAAACTCCTCCATTTGGGTTATTATTGGCCTTGCACGGAAAAAAATCATATCATTTTGTTAAGAAATGCCAAAAGTGTCAGATTCATAGCAATCTACTTCATGCATCGGCACAAGAATTGCATCCTTTTACATCAGCATGGCCTTTCTATCAATAGGGCTTAGATTTGGTAGGCAAAATACATCCATCTTCATCTAATGGACACAAGTTCATTATCATGGCTACATAATACTTCACGAAGTGGATAGAGGTATTACCTCTTACTACCATCACTGGGAAATAGATCTCCTCATTCATCTTGAACTACATCATCTGTCGATATGGAATCCCTCAATCTATAATCATAGATAATGGACGACCATTCAAAAATCAAGATGTTCAAGAGTTATGTGAAAAGTTCCACATCCAACATCATTTTTCAACACTGTACTATCCTCAAGGGAATAGCCAAGTAGAGGCATCAAACAAAACCATACTCAAAATTCTCAAAAAGACGGTTAATGATGTTGGATGTGATTGGGATGTTTAACTCAATCCTGCACTATGGGCCTACAGAACAAGCATTAGAACACCAATGGGAGCTACACCATTTGCTTTGGTATATGGATCAGAAGCCATATTCCCCATTGAATTTGAAATTCCATCTCTTCGTGTATCACTTAGAGGTATCATTTTAGATGAGGATTATAGGGTATCTAGATTGTAGGAACTGGAATTGCTAGACGAGCTTCGTCAACAGGTTGTTAATCATCTAACAGCTTATCAACAAAGGATGTCAAGGAGTTACAATCACAAGGTGAAACCAAGGGTCTTCCAGGTTGGTGACTTGGTACTAAAGGAAAATCCTAGGAATCAGTAGGCCAAGGAGAAGAAAGGAAAATTTGAGCCTAACTAGCTTGGTCCTTTTGTTGTCATCTCAATGTATGGATTAGGAGCATATCAACTATCAATGTCAGAAGGGGATTTGTTTGATGAACCTATCAACAGTATTCATCTCAGAAAATTCTATGCTTAAAACTCCTAGTGCATAGGTTAAAATAATCTGAAAAATTGTTTCCTTGGTGAAAATCTGACAAATAGGCATCTTGGGAAACGCAAAAATACAAAATATATATATATATATATAGAAAATACCAAAAGAAAAAAAATAAAAAATGAGAAAAATACAAAAAACACAAAGGGTGTAATCAAAGCATATGGTGAAAACCTGGAAATAGGCATCGTATGTGATTCTATGATCAACTTTCCCATCTATTATGAACATATCAGGATCATTAGTTTGACAAGTCAGTATCGTTCCATATCATATTAGTCATCTTACCATCATTGCATCCATTATCAAACTCATGTCACATGGTCAACATATCACTCCATAGCTTGGGGGCAACATCTAGATATCATTAGGGGCAATTAAGACGTATCAATTTCACTAGTCTAGGAACACGATAGTATGGTAGAAAACTAAAAACAAAGATCAAAGCGCAATGTCAATCATCATCAGAAAAGCATCAAACATCTGTATCTTATCAAAAATCCAAAAACATATCAAAAATTAAGTCTGAAAAGGTAGCTTTCAAAAAAAATATAGTTTTGTGTCAGTCGAACTACGTGGTCTCTACGTGTGTAACGTAGGCAAGGCTAATCTTTGATCAGCCCCCGAGACCCCTAGAATTAGTTAGTGGGTTAGGTCTTTCGTCAAAAGTCTCAGAAAATCAAAAAACATGTCAAAAAGTCAGGATGAATGATCTTAAATTTGAAAAATGATTGAAACACACTAAGTAAAAATGGATAAATTATATTTTGATTATCATTTCTTTGGAGTAACTCAATAATGTATAAAAGCTAGAGATACAAGGAAATGAATGATGTTTTATTGTTTGTTGTCTATATGTTAATCATTTACCTGTATGAATTGCTGGGGGATGTGCTATGCAAATGTATCACTGATGACATTCAGAATTCACACATTCAAATGATTAATCATTGCTTCTTTACACAATGAATGCTTAGGTCATCTCGGTTCAATTATACCTCGATGCTTGTGTTCAATTGCAATATCAAAAATCATGAAAGTAATACTCAGGTCGTCATTGGATTAACACAACCATTGATGCTTGTATTCACTTTCAACATCCAATAAAGCTCTATGATGATACCAAGCACAAAAATACTATAAAAAGACAATTGTTTTGCATATCATTGCATGATTAAATTAGATTGCATTCATCATCATTCATTATCTATAGAGTATTTTTTGCATAAAGGATTCCAATCAATGATTATCTAATCTACAAAAGAGACTAAGTATACTTGACATAAAATCATCATTGCATCATCAATTCATCATTCATATATTTCATCATGCATCATACATTCTACCATGAGTGCATCAGGTTCATTCTTACCATAACACATTCATTACATATCATTTAGAATTCATACATCACATCAAATATCCACATATCATTTAGAATCCATACATCACATCATCATTATTATATCATGTATCCATATATTTAAAAATAATAAAATCACATCATTACATCCATCAATGACCATTTATCATAAAATCATCCCATAATTAAAAAGCATTTATCCAACTATCTATACATGTTATCAAATCACATCATATATCCACATATCATTTATCCATCCATACATACATCATTACATCATTACATTAAAATAAATCATCATTTATCATCATCACATTTAGAATAAACTCATCACATAAAGCATATACAACATCCATCACATAGAAATCATGAAGCCATCATCATAATCATATCAAATGCATCTCATATATACATCAAAAATGTCAAGTATACAATGACATCAGACATAAAAATACATCATCATACAAAGAGATACATCATAAAATACATCAGTGAGGATCACAATAGCCTCTATGACCTGCTACTACCAGAATGCACAGGCCCAATAGGACCTGTACCTATACCACCACCACCCCCAGAAGAACCCAGATCTCTGGGATCTTTGCGTGGAGGTTGTGCCATTCCCTCACTGACTGTCCGTGTATGAGTCTGCCTTGATCTCGATGGGGCATAATTGAATCGACACTCGGTAGGCACTGCATCATGGTAATGGCTCTGGTAGAATTCTGCCTCTCGGCCAGCCTGCAGAACCTCTCTCATATAATCACCAATAGAGGTGCCATCGGCCATTCTCTGGAGGGTATCTGCTGTCTCCTGTGCCCTCTCGGCTATCTGCCAACCACTGTCTCGCTCGACTATCAGGGTATCAACCTGCGTCTACCTGATGGCTAACTGCACCTGTACTTTTGCCAAGGCCTGTGCATGAGTCTGTGCCTATGCCTACATTTGTGTCTGAGTCTGCACAAGCATGCCCCAAGCCTGTACCAACTGCCCCTGCAGTGTTTGAACCTATGCCTGCAAAGTCTAGACCTGTGCCTGGAGCCCAGCTATCTGTCTTTGCTGCCCAACTGCTGGCACTGTCACTGCCTGCCTCTTACGAGGCCTACTGGAAGAAGGTGCACTGTGAATGTCTGGACCTGTCCCTCTGTATCCTCCACTCCCACCATCACTATCTGAACTACTGCTCTCTGAGCTCTCATCTGTTGGGATATCACCCTCACCACCGGCGACATCCTCTACCACATCCTCCTCTATTGGTAAAGGTGTTGGCTCATCGGGGATAGTAATACGAGGATGAGGGACAAAGGCCAAGAATGCTACGTAATCCTCTATAACAACTGCCTTTGATATGTCTCTCCGCATGTCCCATGGAGATGGATGTAATGTTCTGTAACCCTCTAGAATGACGCCATAGGACAGTGTGGGACCCCAATCTGGAATATCTATGCGTCGCCATGCATAATGGCCTACTCCTTGTGGCATGCACTAAACTATGCCATACTGTCTGTAAACCCGACGGAGCAAGAATCTCTCAAGTATGAATGGATTCTGACCAATAAGGTACATAGAATCACACAAGAACCCCAACACTGCACCATCCTCATCCCACTCCTCGCAGTCAAGGTAGGGGCACCATATCACTGTCTCCATGTCATCAAACACTCATCTCCAATGCTCTAATTTTCCCATCCGGACCTGCGTGAATCAACCACTATATCAAAATACATACGGTCTGCCGCCTGGTCTGTCTGCAATGGGAAACGACCGACAAATAGCAAAGTGCTCCCAAACCCATATCTATAACAGGGTCGCCCCTGTGGATATGCTACGTGCACCTAGGTACACAATGAAATGAAAATCATGGTAAAGATGTGCTAACATGCACATCCCCCATGCATATCTAGTACCATGTACCAACATGCTCTCCAGTGTCCTACCCCAGCCAATGAGGAATCCCTTTGACCTGCAATCAGGGCAAAGGAATCCTCCAATGAATCCTTAATAAAATAAATACACTTTTTAATATGACATTATATCAATGATTAAACAAATTGAATCAGTTCAACAAAGTAATCAGTTGAAAGCATCATATTGCTCTCTATCTCCAAAGATTTATTAAATATAAATTGTTCTCAGATTGTGTAAGCATATAAGACTGTTAAAATGACTATCTGAAGAACGAGATGATGATAATATAATGCTAAATGATAAATCAATTAAACTAGCATGATATTGATGTGAAAAAGATAAATGCAGCTCCAAGAGGCAGCCATTGTTATGAAGCTTGATTGTTGAATTTCTTGATAGTTGATGTCTAGATTCCTGCAGAGTAAGGGTGCAAAAGCTTGATCATCTGGATCCTTTTCTTGGTTGAATGAGGCTGTATTTATAGATTTCCTAGCTGTAGAAATGTACAGGGAAAGCTTTGAGAGGCTTGGATTCAATCTGGAGGATTGAATGGTGAGAGATGGAGGAGATTGAGAGAAAGATGGAGATTGTCTCTACCCATGAAAACACCAGGCAAGAGAAGAGGAAAAATTGATGTAAGAGGATTGAGAGATCAAATTCCAAATTTTTCTCCAATTTGTCTCCAAAACTTCCCGTGAAGTTTCAAAACATTAATTGTGACAAATTTAGACATAGATTAGACATAGGAAATCTAATTCATTTTTGAGGAAATGTAGATTGGAATATTCCTTTATGCTCTAATTCAAATATTTTGATTTATTTAAATTAGGAAAAGGGAGATAAATAATTTAATGAAACAAACTATAGGATAGTCATTTATTAAATTAATCAGAGGAATATGGTAATTAATCAATAAAGTGTTTGACCTTATTTAATTAATTTTGAGATTGATGTGATAAAATGAAATAGGGATTTGATAATTAAATCGAACAAAGTATTTAATTTTGTTTATTTAATTAAGATGAATTTGAATGTGAACTATATTAAATAAATATTTCTAATTATTTAAACAGTAGAGGAAATAGAATAATTAATCAAATAATGTGTATTTAATTAATCAGATGCTCTAGACCGTTTTTAGGTGTATACATTTTGCCCCTCTTCGAAGTGATGTTTTTATGCGTTGCTTCAAAGAAATATTTTGCTGCTACTGCCAAGATCGATGATTTCAAAAAAATAATTCCGTGTGCCCCAAACATGTTTTTTAGATGATAATAATTTTGTGTGCCCCAGACATGATTTTCAGATGATAATAATTTTGTGTGCCCCAGACATGATTTTTAGATGATTTTATAATGATATGCCCCCTCGGGAGATAAATTAATAATCTGATGATTTTTAGAATTTTTTAAAAATTTATGATTTTCTGATGATTTTATGATGTTTCGATGATAAAATAACTTGTCTCCCGACAAAATGATGAAGAAATAGAGCCCTCAGATGAGTTTTAATTAATCAAAATGTAATAAAAATCCACCAAAAATACCTTTCAAAAATTATAAATAGTGCTAAAAGGTCATTTTCAATTCATTATTTGCTTTTTGAGTTCAAAATCTTAGTGATAAAGACTTTTCTGTTAGCTGGAGTGAGATGCCTATCCCCTACCACACACCGATTTGAGCGTGTTCAACGCCATAGACGGCTGCCTGCTTATGGACCTCCGGTATGTACCCCTTGACCTCCTCGTGATTCATGCACTTTTATTTTTTATGCTTTTTAGGTGTTAGGCATGTCTAGGTGTCTTTTGGCGCTTTCAAGCCACGTTGTAGTGCTCACATTCCGATGTAGCACTTTCGGTAGGTATTCTAGCGCTTTGAGTTTTAGCGCTTGCGTTTAAAACTCTAGCGCTTCCAGTTGGTAAAGTAGCACTTTCAGCGAATTAGCGCTATGAAGCCGGATTTTAGCACTTTGAGATTTTCAACGCTTTGAGTCAGTGGATTAGCGCTTTTACGGTCTGTTCTAGCACTTCTGGTAAAGTGGCGCTTTGACGACCTATTGTAGCGCTTGGATGCGAAAGAGTAGCGCTTAGTAAGACTGTTTTAGCGCTTTAGAGTGCTGAAATAGTGCTTTCATGGTTTTAGCGCTTTGGGTCCTTGTTTTAGCACTTTTAGGTGATAAAGTAGCATTTTTGAGATTTAGCGCTTTTGATGACTATTTTAGCGCTTCCATGACAGAATTGAAGATTTTGAATTAGTGAACTTTGATTACGTCAATTCTGATCATGTCTATTCTTCTGATTGGTATGATTTGACAATCCACATTCTTAATGTTGGATTCGATGATTTAAATAAGACTAACTCTCATGATAGGCAAGAAGAAACCCCATTTATTGATGATCCTCATGATAGGCGAGGACATGATTCAATATCTGATAAATCTCATGATAGGTGAGACCTAGCTAATGGTTTGATGAACCTCATGATAGGTGAGGTTTGATTTAATATCTGATAAATCTCATGATAGGCGAGATCTAGATAATGTTTTGATAAACCTCATGATAGGTGAGGTTGGACGTTTGCCTATGAATTTTGATCAAAAATTCATACGAAAGCTTTTGGAATAGATTGATAGTAGAATAAACTTTGATTCCTTGACATAGTTCCCTGATTGTAGATTTTTTTGTTATGATGATAGGAGGATCTAGGTACTCTCTAGATGCGAGAGAGATTTCCGCAGACGACTGATTTGATACCACATTTGACACCGGATGAGCTCCAGGTGATAGGCCAGTGTGGCCTTACGAGTTTACTTGATATGCCCTAGATTAGGATTAATCAAGGTTTGTTGATCGCACTAGCTAAGAGGTGGCATAGCGACTACAACACCTTTCACCTACCCACCGGTGAGATGATATTCACACCAGAGGATGTGTGGCGTATATTGTACATTCCTTTCATGGGAGAGATCGTGACATATGATTCACATGTGACCAGCAGCAGAGATGCTCTCTGCAGAGTATTTCACGATCAGGACATAGAGGGTCCGAGCGTTCGATGGTTGAGGATTGCAGACTCCTATGCGACATTACCAGCAGTGCTAGCTAGATTCATTGGAGGATTCCTTTGCCCTGATCGCAGGTCAAAGGGATTCCTCATTGGCTGGGGTAGGACACTGGAGAGCATGTTGGTACATGGTACCAGATATGCATGGGGGATGTGCATGTTAGCACATATTTACCATGATCTTCATTCCATTGTGTACCTAGGTGCACATAGCATATCCGCAGGGGCGACCCTATTATAGATATGGGTTTTGGAGCACTTTTCTATTTGTCAGTTGTTTCCCATTGCAAATAGACAAGCCGACAGACCGTATGTATTTCGATATAGTCGTCAATTCACGTAGGCCCGGATGGGAAAATTAGAGCATTGGAGACGAGTGTTTGATGACACAGAGATAGGGATATGGCGCCCCTACCTTGACTACAAGGAGTGGGATGAGGATGGTGCAATGTTGGGGTTCTTGTGTGATTCTATGTACCTTATTGGCCAGACTCCATTCATACTTGAGAGATTCTTGTTCTGTCAGGTTTACAGACAGTATGGCATAGTTCAATGCATGCCACAGGGAGTAGCCCATTATGCATGACGACGCATGGATATTCCAGATTAGGGTCCCACAATGTCCTATGATGTCATTGTAGAGGGTTACAAAGCATTACAACCATCTCCATGGGACATGCAGAGAGACATATCAGAGGCAGCAGTTACAAAGGATTACGTAGCATTCTTGGCCTTGGTCCCTCATCCTCGTTTTACTATCCCTGATGAGCCAGCACCTTTACCAGTAGAGGAGGATGTGGCAAAGGATGTCGCCGATAGTGAGGGTTATATCCCAGCAGATAAGAGCTCAGAGAGTAGTAGTTCAAATAGTGAGGATAGCAATA
The DNA here is from genome assembly GCA_007115665.2 of Sequoiadendron giganteum. Lineage (NCBI taxonomy): Eukaryota > Viridiplantae > Streptophyta > Pinopsida > Cupressales > Cupressaceae > Sequoiadendron > Sequoiadendron giganteum. The sequence continues at coordinate 134,853,548 of CM021104.1, forward strand.
GTAGTGGGGACAGTGATGGTGGGAGTGGAGGATATAGAGGGCCAAGTCCAGACATTCACAGTGCACCTTCTTCGAGTAGGCCTCGTAAGAGGCAGGTAGTGACAGTGCCAATAGTTGGGCAACAGAGATAGATAGCTGGGCTCCAAGCATAGGTTCAGACACTGCAGGGGCAGTTGGTATAGGCTCGGGGCATGCTTGTGCAGACTCAGACACAGATGCAGGCACAGGCATAGACTCACACACAGGCCTTGGCACAAGTACAGGGGTAGTTAGCCGCCACATAGACGCAGGTTGATACCTTGACATTCGAGCAAGACAGTGCTCGGTAGATAGCCGAGATGGCACAGGAGACAACAGATACCCTCCAGAGATTGGCCGATGACACCTCTATTGGTGATTATATGAGAGAGGTTCTGCTGGCTGACCGAGAGGTAGAGTTCTACTAGGGCTATTACCATGATGCAGTGCCTACCGAGCATCGAGTCAGTTATGCCCCATCAAGATCAGGGCGGACTCATACACAGACAGTCAGTGAGGGAGTGACACAGCCTCCACGCAGAGATCCTAGAGATCCAGATCCTTCTGGGGGTGGTGGTGGTATAGGTACAGGTCCTATTGGGGCTGCGCATTCCGGCAGTAGCAGGTCATAGAGGCTATTGTGATCCTCACTGATGTATTTTATGATGTATCTCTTTGTATGATGATGTATTTTTATGTCCCACGTCATTGTATGCTTGACATTTTTGATATATATATATGAGATGGATTTGATATGATTATGATGATGGCTTCATGATTTCTATGTGATGGATGTTGTTATATGCTTTATGTGATGAGTTTATTCTAAATGTGATGATGATAAATGATGATTTATTTTAATGTAATGATGTATGTATGGATGGATAAATGATATGTGGATATATGATGTGATTTGATAACATGTATGGATAGTTGGATAAATGCTTTTTAATTATGGGATGATTTTATGATAAATGATCGTTGATGGATGTAATGATGTGATTTTATTATTTTTAAATATATGGATACATGATATAATAATGATGATGTGAAGTATGGATTCTAAATGATATGTGGATATATGATATGATGTATGGATTCTAAATGATATGTAATGAATGTGTTATGGTAAGAATGAACCTGATGCACTGATGGTAGAATGACCCCTGCAAGGGGCACTGCCCCTTGACTCCACCAATGGGTACCACCCCTAGGCTCCTACTTCAATATTAAAAAAAACAAAAAAATATATGGGGCAACTGCATTGACTAACTATGCAAATTTTTAAAGGAGAGATTTTCCATTGTAATAAATCTTTTTGGTGATTATTCACTAGGATTCACCACTATGATTATTACTTTTACCAATTATTCATTAAGATTCGCTAGGATTTTATAATTTTTTTAATAATGTGCATAAGATTCACCGAGAAAATTAATATTTTTTTCAAATAAAAGGAAAGATTCGCAAGAATTTTACACCTTTGTCGAGGGGGGGGTTTCTTAAAGTTATCCCTATCCTTGAGGGTTTAAAAACTCTTTAACTTCATTTCAAGAGTAAAATGATGTATTAAAATTTTCCAGGATCCCTTGCATTGTAGGTCATCATTTAATATTTCCAATCTTTTTTTATACCCTTTAACACCTCCCGAGTTTGTTCAATAATGTATCTCGTTCACTTAATTTTGAAAAATAGTAAGTCCCTTTTCCTCTAGTGAACTAACCCTTAAATTCATTTTAAACCTTTCAAAAAGAGCACTTTTCATATTGAATTTTCAACCAATTGGATAATCTTCTAATGTATGAAGAAATCCAACCAACATCTTTGATTAATCCCAACTAGAAGAGAAACTGTTAAGGAATGGGTAGGAGCATAACTTGTAGCTCTAAAATTTTAATGTTGTCCATAGAATAAATTCAAATTTCACTCAGTAATGACAAAGTTTCCATTAGTAAATTCAATCGTAGTCATTCATGGGCATTTGGTAAATCCACTACTATTGCCACTCCCTATGTTGTTCTCTTTCCTTAATAGTTTATGTGTTAAACTTATAAGCACCTTGTGGACTAAACCTCAATTTCAAGTTTCAAACCCATAGCTAAGGACATACTGCACATCTTTATATTCTATTTCCTTAGATGCTTTGTTGATTTTTTATCTTTTTATTAATAATGTCAAAAAACAAAAAAATATCTTCTAATGTATGTAGAAATCCAACCAACATCTTTGCATAATCACTATTGTGATAGAACTATTTAGAAATGGGTAGCAACATAATTTGTAGCTTTAAACTTTTAAGTTAATCCAGATTTTACTTGCTAATAATGATGTTTCCATTAGTAAATTCCATCTTATGGGCATTTGGTAAATCTAATAGTGTCATTGGCGTTGTTATCTTTCCTTTATAGTTTACATGTTAGCCTTATAATTGTAAGCCTTATACCTTGTGTGCCAAATATTTCCTTGTTTTCAACTTTCAAGTTTCAAACCTATAGTTGAGGTCAGATTGTAGATCATTTTATCGACTATTTCTCAGATGCTTTGTTGATTTTATTTTATAAAGTAACAATGCATAATAAGAAATCAAAAAATCTAACCTAGACATATGAAAACAATGGAAAAACTCATACTGACGAGATAGCATACACTATACAGATTACCTCAACTTCCACTAGGTATACACATGAAATCCATATACCCATTCTTTAAGGAAACAATTGTACGTTCTCCATTGAAGATACTAGAGAATCAATTTTAGGGAAATACAGACCCAGGCAGGGTCGATGGTTGTAGGAAAGATAGAGATAGAGAGAATCCACCGTTGTTAGACACCTAGCATCTAGCCTCCATGCAATAAACAGCAGAAACACCATTGTATCCACAAATATCAGCCAAACAAAAAGGCCTCCCCACTTACAGATATTATTAAAGGCACGACGAGGAATAAACGTACAATATTTATTAATTCCATAGCCGTTTCTAGTAAATGCGATCTACTAGAGTTGGTGTAGAGTGAAATTTTTGTACGATAAAATTAGAACAGCGACAACCAAACTCTCATATTTTTTTAGAAATGAAATAAAAGAGCGGAGGAAAAAATTAATGGACACGATCACTTTGATGGGCTTGCATGATGTATTGAAAGTAATAAGCCATCGATTACACATTTTAGGTTGGGCATGCTCATATTGGACACGCCTTCAACATAAATATGGACTAATAAGTGATCACTAGAGACTCCAAATGGTTCCACATATATGGGACACACAACTAAGATAATTTTTATGCTTCCACATATATGGGACACACAACAAAGATAATTTTTATAGAAGTTTGTAGTGTCATTTAATTAGAAATTAGAGTTGTTTCAAGAGTCAAAATAGGACACATGAAATATTGTAACTTATTAGTTATTGTCATCATTAATATTGAAATCATTAGAATTTTTTACAAGATCTTGAATCCTCTAACTAGTTTGACATTTTTGCTACTTATTTTCTAAGACACTATTAAAATTAATATCAATTAAAATAATCAAGTTAACTTTTAATTTGAACCTTTGGGATGAAATTGCAACATTCTATAGATATCAAAATAATGGTCATTAGAGGCAAAATACTTACCCAACATCTTTAAGCAATATTGAATTGCGGTTCATTATTGGCCTCACTTGAGAAACTTGCAACAATTTTAGATAATGCAATTTAACAAAACAAGTTATGAATTCTAACTATTTTTAAACGTTCAAATCATGTTTATTTTAAAAAATATATTATAATCAATTGACCCAACTATTATAATCTAGGTTAAACGTGTTTATTGTTTACACCTATTTAATTTTCTTGGATGGAAAATAAAATCTTATTTGACATAAAAATTAATAACAAATTTTAATGGCATTGATATTTTGAAGCCTAACATGAAAAATGCCACCATTAGCAAGTAGTAGAGTGGGATTGCCAACAAAATAGTACAATCGAATTCCAAAAATCTTTGACCCTTTGAATAAAAAATTATGAAATTCCTCACACCTAATTTGTTCACCATTAGATGTTATTACTGTTTACTTATTTCGAATATATATTATTAAAAATATTGGCCCTACAATTTACTCATTAGGATCTTAACCTTGCTAATTATTCTTTCAAACACAATTTTTTCAAGGTTGTAGCACTCTAAATTAGATTTCAAATATTTCACCCTTCAAGCTATTTTCCACACATGGCATTGTAGATTTTTATTTAAAAACCCGATCTTCCAAATTATTTTACAAAAGCTTAACTTAGTACTTTATACATTTTAGACCCTTAAAAATCGTAGAACCAAATTGAATGAACTAGTTATTTAACTACATTAAGCTTTATATTATGGAGCTATTATTTTCTATTTTTATATTTTGTACACTTGCATCAATCATATTAAACTTAGGTATAAAATTGATTAATTACCATACATAAGCAAAAATTATACCCAAACTCAAATTGATAATTTAGTTAGACCAAAAAATAAATATAAAAATAAATAAAGTGAAACCCATTTCTTAAGATAGAAAGAACTAAAATGCATAACTACTATAATGTAACATTTGAGATAGAGTGAATTTAATCCAATAGAAAATATAGTGCAAAACTAGTAATTGGATAAAAAGAATTGAAGAGTTTGAAACCATTTTTTGGAGATAGACTTAATTGAAGCCAATATTAGAAATAATGTGAAGATAATTATCAAAGGTAAAAGAACAATATAATTGAAGCCTCTAACAAATATAATGTAAATCTATAACCAAAGATTAAGGAATCAAAGTCAATTAGGATCATGATGCCAAGCCTAATGTAAATAATAGAACAATTGAATCCAATAAAAATATAATATTGTCTAAAGTAAAATAGTTTAACTTTCTAATAAATATAATGCAATTTAAATCACTAAAGTAGTTACAATAATTGAACTGTATAATGAATATTATGTAAAAACTAAAACCCATCCATAATATGAGAAACTAGTAATAAATAAAATACAAAGTTTGAGATAAATTAATTTAAGATAATTACACTGAGAGGCATTCTTTAGTTGCATAATAGATCTCAAAGACTTGTGTACATAAATTGGTAATGTGATTTAATATGATACCTATACACCCATGCGCATAGTGCCTCCTATTGCTGCCATGATTCAAAACAGAGACCTACATGCCAAATAAAGTGTTTAATGTAACAAATCACATGGAAGTGGCGACTCTTGCACTCTCACCATTTCTGTAATGCCAAAATCTTCTACTCACAAGGTAATAAGAGTCACCATAATAGACAAATTTTAAGGAAGAAGAATTTTTTGAGGATGTATCCTATTGTGCACATTTATTTTTAGTGGAAATAATTTTCGAAAAGGGAGAATAGTGACTTCTATTGTTGCTACCAAGGATGGTACAAATGGATTGGGAGAGATATGTGTGGATTATCCAATCAGAGAGAGAGAAGTACATACTACACAGGTATGTCTCATTGCTATGACACTATTACATTCTTATTTGTATTGTAGTTCTTTAGATTTCATATTTTTGTGTTAAATTTAGCCACATTAGAGGAAATTTTTATGTCCATTAATTCAATGATTTGTTTCTTATATACATAGAGTTAGAAACAAATCATCTAATCATCTCACAATAAAGAATCATATTATTTAGTGATTAGTCTTAACCAGGGTTAACTTCTAGATGAGCTATTGTAGGGAATGCCTATTCTTTAACCTTGATGTATTCTAAATATTTATCCTTGATCCCATTGGTTGGGTTGTGGGACGGTGAATGAACTATGCTAGGGTTTCTTGTTTGTGTAGTCAGCCTTGGCCTCCCTTGCATCAAACCACTCCTTAGGCACAATATTTTTGATTTACTCTCTATTGTACGACCATATTTACTATAGTTTTTAATGGTTTTATTATGCCTATGACCAAATCCAACTCAATAGTTCTTATTGGTGTTGGTTGCTCAATAGCTCCACTCACTAGCTCCTCCTCTAAACAAGCATCCCCAAAATTGTTTTTGAAAGTATTCCATGAGGTAAGTCTTTTGATTCTCTGGTGAATTTGGTGTTACCTATCTTGGATTTTGATTCTGCATGTCGATGGTTAGAACAACATACTCTTGTTGGTTATTTTTTTGGAAGGACTCCACCTAAAAGTGTGCTTAAATAGTGCATTCAAAAGGCCTAGATCCCTCATGGGGTCTTCCTTGATATGGTCTAAAATTTGACCAAAAGATTTTTTCTATTTTATTTTATGGAGGTCAGTCATGTTAAATAAATATTGAACTATTTTCCTTGTTATGTCTACTCCTCATTGTTGGTTTCTTGGCCTTGGACTTTACCATCTCAGATGAAAAAAAATTACGAGTTCCAATCTAGATTTTAAAATTTCCTAGTCTACCCTTGCCTTGTTTACATTTTTTACAACATATCGCTTCCTCCCTAGGGGGATTCATTTGTGTCCAACCAAATAGGTTTTTTCAATCTCACCCTCAAAAGTGAGTCTATTTTGGAGTGGACCTTTCACAAGATTTGAAAGAGTCCATTGATATTCAGATTGGTAATTTTTGGCATACCTAGAAGGTCACATATTTCAATCTATCCAACACTTATTACTAGTGTCAATTTTTTGATCATAAGACAAGTATTACCCTCTTATAGTCCCCCACACTCAATCTTCACCATGAGAAGCCAACAAGCCCCACCAAGTGGACGACTCTTTCGCCAAATCAAAGGAAAAATGAACAACGATTACCAACTGGAAACAAAAGTACACTAGCAGACGGGTGGTTTTCAAAACCCTTGAGCCACCGAAAGAAATTTTAAACCTTTCTATGAAGGGGAAAGAGGCCCAAGTTGTTATTAATCAAATTCCAGCTCGACTAAGGCCCTCTGCCATGCCTCATCTCAATTCTATGATGATAGTTCAATCAGTTTTGTCTCCTCCCATGTTGGGAACCCATAGGAGATCACATATCCCTTCTCAACATCTTGAAGAAGGAGAATATGTTTAAAAAAATGGAGACATTTGTCTCCCCCAATTCAAATTGAGAATCCCACCATTTTTTTTGTAGAATCGCTATTCCTCTCTCAAAGAGCCTAATTTTGATGAAATGGTTGAGTTTTTATCATGAATTTTCACTCTTGGAATTTTAGAGGTCTAATTGACCTCTCTAAAAAGTATTCTCTTAGGGATACTCTTTAAAACTATGCTATTATTGATGTTGTGCCTTCAAGAATTTAAAGTTGTCAGTTTTTTGCTCTCCTTTGCTTCTTGAATTATTTGGCCAACCAACAAGATGTTTTTCTCTGATCATGAAGCTAGAGTTGGCAGTGTGGTAAACGTTTTGTCCCCATGGTGGAACACTTGTATGGATGATAATGGGTTTGACCCCACACACCAGATTGTCTAGATTCTACTAAACATTGGTTTTACAATCATTCCTTTGGGATTATTAATATTTATGCCTTGAATAATGTTGTTGAAAGATCTCTTCTCTAGCGATGGATTGATGACTCATTTCCAATTACTACCTGGATTCTCTATGGGGATTTAAATATGGTTGAGGTGGAATACGAAAAAGATGGTACTCTACCCTTTAGATGGGTAGTTGATGAAATAGAAGCTTGATTTTACCTGTGAAATAAAGTGGGTCTTTTCGATCCCAATATTGGCCACTGCCACTCTCATTCTCTTTGGCATACTTGGTGCAATTTTGAGCTCATTCTAATAGGGTTTTTAAATTCCTTGATCATGCCATGATCTTGATGATTAAGTTATTTTCTTTTGCTAGCTCTTCTACACTTTCAATTAGGTCATTAGTGGATGTGACATTGTCAAATCATTACCCCATCCTTTTTTATATTGAATGGCAAGTGGGTTTCTCTTGTGCCAGTAAGACCTAGTTTTTATTAAATACCTCTTTGTTGCATCATCAACCCATGCTAGCCCACATCAAAATTATTTTGAGTCTTGCATGTAGACCTATTTGCTCAACTGGGTGGATCAAGTGGCAGAATGATTCCATCACCTATAGCATGAGGTTTCTTTGTATCTATCGGTGCCAGCTGGCTATTTCTCATAAAAGGTCTTATGAGGCAATGACTTTTGATATTCGTAAAGCCATAGAGGCTTTAGTAGCTAACCCCTTCTCTACAAGTCAGGGTCATGGATTTGATCATACATCAAAATAAAGTGACTAATAATTATGCAGCTAGAGGGGCACAGATCAAAGACAGATTGCATTGGCTCAAAATTGGGGACCATGCCCCAAAAGATTATTTTTAGCTCTTCGAGCCAAACACTCTTTTCCTAGCATCAAGTAGATCAAAGATGAAATTAATGTTCTCATTAAGCTACCTGACATTCTCTAGGTATTTGTTAGGCACTATGAACAAGAGTTCACTTCCCAAGACTACTCTAGTGCACTCCAAGATTTCCTTGCTATTGTGCCAAATAGGCTCTTTATAGCCCAAAAAGCCTTCTATGAGAAATTACTCATGATTGAAGACCTCAAAGAAGATGTGAGAACAATGGCTGATGATAAAGCCTTGAGAATTGATGGATTCTTGTATGAATTCTACAAATCCCTTTGGGATTGTGTTGGAAGTGATCTACATAAAGTTTAACTTGAAGCTTTTTATGCTAACTCCCTAGGTAATTTGATCAACAAAGGAAATATAAAATTCATACCTAAATATGGTGATCTCGAGGATATTTGTAATTGGCGGCCCATCACGTTGCTTAATTTTTCCTACAAAAAAAAGCCAAATCCCTTGCTTTAATTTTTTTTCACCTTTTGCCTTAGATTGTGCACCCTAAGCATACTAGTTTCATTAAATCTTGGTTCATCCTAGAAAACATAATTTATAACTAAGAAGGTATGGAATGTGTGAGATGTTCTAATCAAAAAGCCATATTTCTAAAAAGTGATTTTGCTAAAGCCTATGACTGCATTGAGTGGCCTTTCATTCTGACCATGCTTTCTGCGCTGGGCTTTGGCCTTAATTTTATTCAATTTGTTAAAATGTTAATTTTTGAGGCTTCAACTTGCATCACAATTAATGGACACTAGTCCCAACCCTTCAATATATTTCACTCCATCCGTCATGGTTGTTCACTTGCTCCCTCACTATATGTTTTGGCTGCTAAAGGTTTTGACTACCTCCTTACTCATTTTGTCTCCCATGGATTTGTCTGGTGGATTTACTCCTAACTCATAGTCTCAACTTGTCAATGGCCATTTTATGATGATTCCTTTCTCACCTTAGTGGAAGAAGAAAATAATATCAAAGATACCCTTGGTTGTCTTGAGACATTTCATTTGACCTCTGGCTCTACCATCTAGTGGCACAAAATGTTGTGCTACAAACAATCCATCCTTCTTAGTCCTCTTTGGATTCATCAGTTTCGGTGGAAATGGACTACTCCAGGAGAAATTTTAGATTTATTCACATCCCTTTTTCTTGTCAGGCCTCCTTCGATGATCTTTGGCAAGTGGTTCTCTCTCACTTTGAGCAAAAGTTGGCATTCTGGATTACCAAGCTACTCTCTCTAGTTGGTATTGTTTGAACCAAAAAATATGAAGGTTGCTTTGTGTGTGGGGGTACAAGAGTGGATCCTCTACAACATCCTAGGGTTTCACCTAGAAGGAAGAGGGTTTTCTTTCAACTCCAGGGGCACCTAATTTTGTAATTCATTTAGAGGGTTTAGGGATTGGAACCCTCAAGGAGTGCGAGATGTGTGCAAATGTGTAGACATGGAAAATGTACAAATTTTTTTTGGCACACTTGATCCTGATTACTAACAACATTTCTTTTTAAATCATACTCTCAACATTTCATCACTTTTCATATCTTAATTAGATAAATAATTATTTATTTAATTAGGTCTTTCTCCCCTGTTGATTAAATTAATCAATTTAATTTAATTGATCCTCTATCTTTGGTCATTTAAATAATTTATTTTATTTAAATTAAATCTCTAAAGTTTTCTTATTAATTTGAATAAATTAAACATTATTTAATTTAATCTAACATTATCCCCTTTAGTTAAATAAATCAAAATCATTTATTTAATCAAGCCCTTCCTTTCAATTTGATTTAAATCAATCCATAAATTTAAGTCAAAATTGTCAAATCATCTAATCCCTCATTAAATTAATCAAATCCTTGATTAAGTTAATCCCTATCACTAAAATCCTCTAGAAAATGCAAGTTGCATATGAAAATAGATTTAATTCATTTATTAAATCTCCATTTTCCCTCACATGGCATCAAAAGGGAATATTCCCTCAAATTTGAATTCAAATTCAAATGGGCTTGGTCCTTCTAACAAGGAATTCAATCCTCTTACATGTCCTTGGCCTTGAGCCAAGTGACATTAACTCCATTTCTTTCATCCCCCCTAAACATGTCACTTCATCAAATTCAAAATTCAAACTTGCACATTGACCAAAATGTGCTCATTCCTCAACCATTCACATCTTGACAAGTGGCACTTGGCCATTGGGTGTTGAGTGATCTTACATTGATTATTTTCACTCTCTCTTCCATTTTGGAAATCTATAAATGAGAGACTCTTCCTCTCATTCTAGCATCCACAACTTCAGTAAACTTACTCTACTCAACTTCATTGTCAATGCAAGATATTAGCTAAGTTATTGCAGGTTTTCTCAAGAACACATCTTGTTCTTCATCAACCAAAGTGGATCAAATCACTATCAAGCTTACAAAGGATTTGGGAAAGGGTCGATTTCGACACATCAATTGGCACCAACTCCCCCATGGGATCAGGAGTTTGCATGCTTAATTAGGATTTTACTTGCATTTTCATATTTTGTTCTTCATTTTCCTATTTTGAGTAATTGCAAATGGATTTCATGGGGAATCCTTATTCTAACCTTGCATATTGATCTAATAATGTGTTTTTTCGTTGCTTATGTGCAGGTATGAAATTAGGGTTCACATTTTGGCACTAGAAGGAGCGAAAATCTCAAAGATTTCATCACATTTTTCATAAATTTCATGTTTTTTCTAATGTTTTTAGTGTACACAGGAAACTGCGCCACTAACAGTTCATGCGGAGTTGTATTGCACCGCTTTTAGAGGTGCAACACTATATTGCATTGCATTTTTCTTAAACAGTGCCGCACCAGCTTTCCCGCTCAGAAATTTCAAAATTTCTAACTTCACCGCGGATTTTCAAAGTTGCAAACGTGTGGCACTATATAGTGCGACTTCTATTCCAAACTACACCGCACCTGTAGATTTCTAATTTTTTAACCTTTTGTTTTGATGTAGGAACTTCTCAAGGTCATAACTTTTGACTTGGATGTGGGTTTTGGCTGAAATTTTATAGGTGGTTTCATTATTAGGTGGCATGTGGATTGCCAACATATCACAAATAGGTTGTGGCCATTTTGTCACATTTCCGGGGCTTGAAACTTTCATCTTGGCCCTCAAAGTGACATTTTAATGGTTTTTTCTAGTTTTTTTAAAGTTAATTTTGTTAATAACTCGAAACCCATGTTTCCAATTTCATATTTTAGTTCGCAATTCATCCTATTTTAGTTTAAAAATATTTTTGTAAAAAATAGGACTCTCAAAGTCATGCATGAAAAATTACCAAAAATGGAAAATCTACAATTGTTGAAATTTGCCAAAAAATGAAATTTCTTGATTAAAGGGGAAGGAAGGAAAACGAAGGCCAAGGGTTCTTGATGATATTATCATCTCATTGTATCAAGTGTTTTTAAATACTTTCGGAGAACTTATAATCCCTTTCTAAGGATTTGTTTACTTTATGCTTTAGGAAGCACTAAATTTCATTTGGGTCCTAAATAGAATAAACAAATTTTCTTTCAAATTTTTGCAACAAAGGGCTTAAAAAGAACCTTAGAAACAATCTACTAGATTTGGTTTAAGGTTTAAAAATTTAACAAGGAAAATTTCACACTTAAATTTGGTGCTCTAAAAGAATTCATTTTGTGTAATGGGATTAAAATGAACAAGTGCTATTTTATCTTGTAGTTATTTATTCAAGTTAATATCATCAAAAGGGTGTATGCGCTTCTCTCATGCCTCACGGCGATCTTGAAAATCAAAAGCTTCTTTTGGTGATCTTAAGTTGAATAAAATAATTTCCTCCACATTTCATTTTTGGAATTAAAATTGAACCAAACATACGAGTGTGAGCACGGTATATTGTGAGTGTTCTCCTTTTTTTTTTTAACAAAAGTTGATTGAACTACGTGATATGATAGCTTGCTATTGCTTATCTTAGATGGCCTGCCTTGTGGGAAAAATTAATCACTCAAGGGAATGACCCAACCAGGAACATGCTAAAGCCAAGTGACTTCCAACTGATATATAACTGTGGATTCTTAAGGAAAGTTCAAGAATCATGAGGATTATTCCAACGAGAAGGGAAACAATGGTCTCTCGCCACATGGATAGTCCCCCATGAATGGAATTCTTGAATTAAAACCTCTTGTTTAGAAAAATCTAAATCCTATCTATTTTGTTGGTTCAAAAGGTCATGTCCTTTGAACCCGCCCCATGTTATACATGCAGTTTTATTGTAGAGATCAAAAGTATGCCATGGAAGATTCATGGGTACTGATGCTTGGCTGACCCAAGAAGTGTGTGTCATGGAGGGGAGCCAGTGTGGTCAAGCATCTAGTCATCCACATAGAATATGTGCAGCTGGATTTGTACAAGTGGGAACCCAAAAAAATATTGTCTCATCATCCTAGGGTTGTACATGTGCTTGGGAATGAAAAATACATTGTTTGGTTCTCAAAACTATTGAAAAACAAACATTCACAAGGAACTGAAAATTTCAAACCCCTTGGAGGAAACAATTACCTTTGACTAATTTAAGTACTCTTGCTTTCCCTAGGGATCATATCCTTAGAGGTTTCTAAGTGCTTGGATTTTATCATCATTTGCTTTCACCAAGGTTAAACACTAGGAAACCTTTGCCTTGATTTCCTTGATTTCCACATAAAGCACTTAGTGGGATGAAAGAAAATTAGGATATTGGACATTTAGTTTGAAAAGCATAATCAAGAAAGTGTTTTTGGTAAAAAGAATCGAACCTAAGCAAGATAATAGACAATTGAACCACACATGTGCTTGGTCCCTTTTGAGTGATTTGGTTTACATGAGAACATTGATCTTTTGGTTTGAAATACTTTTAGGGAAAAATATGTTATTCAATATCTTAGTCTAGTAAATAGGTCCTCATAGGGTCATCTAGGATCAAATCAAACACTTCATCCATCCAAAAGTTTATCAAAATCCCATCTCACCAACAACTTTTGGAACTTTGGAAACATCACTTATGCTATACTTTTAGGAAAAATCAACATCATCTTGCTTGACTTGACACACTTAGTCAAATTATCAATCCTCTTGAGGAAATTTACCTCTAGGATAACACAAATTCCTAGGGTTAACAAGTTCATCATCAAAAATCACCTTGTTTGGCTTAACACACCTATCAAAATTATCATCTTGTGTACACGTTTTCTCTAGGATAACACAACTTCCTAGAGTTTACAAGTGCATTATCACTTTGTTTGACTTAATACACTTAGTCAAACTATCCTCAAAATCAAAATAAAACCAAGTCCCTAAAGTCTAGAATTGATCCAAAGTTCCTTAAAGTCCAAACACACATATCATTTCATCCTCCATCTCATCATTGGTCCTAAACCCCTCAGAGTTCAACAAGGTCAAAACATAAGAGGAACATGGAATATAAACGTGATTCATCCATCATGAGTAATCCAATTCAACCAAAGTATCCAAGCCTTACAATGCCAATTGATTTTCAAAAGTTGCATTTGTACAATCCATACATAGGATCGTTATCTCCTACAAACCTCAATGGTACAACAAATGTGAGTTTTCCGAATCTAAATTTTGGAACACCTTTCCCTTTGGTAGATTTAAATCAAAGTCAAAACTTACAAATCTATCAACCAAACAATCAAGGCATGATCCTTCCCCCTTTACCAGCCATCAATCAATTGAATCTGAGCAACACTCCAATCATAAACCAAAGAATCATAACAAATCCTCCAGTTGCGCCATGGATATTGCAACAACAGATGACAACCATCCAAGCAATCCTAGTGGTTAACACATCTATCATTCCTGAAGTGTCCTAGAGACCAAGCATCTCAATCACACCATTCACCACTCAAACCCTAGCAATCAATGCGACTGTTTCGCTCACCACAATGGTCAAAACCATTCCCAATCCACTGCCACCACCACCAAAAAACAACATGAAAAATTCATTCTCCATCGTGTTGCAAGTTGCTCGACAAGCCACTCATCAAAAGGTGCTCTGAAACCAACAAGTTGCACAACAGGCTGCTCAACAAGCACAAGTGCAACTAGCTGCCCAACAAGATGCACAAGCTGCGCAAGCAGCACAAGCAACCCAACAAGCACAAGCTCAAGCTCAAGCCCAACACCAAGCTCGACAAATGCAAGCACAATTTTGGGCACTATTGCAAGCAATCCATCAGCAAGTGTATCAACAAGTAGCACAACAACAAGCCCAACAAAAATAATTGTTGCCACAACAATAACATGACCAACAAGAAGTGTTGTTAGCTCAACAAAAAATGCAGGCATTACTCATTCAACAAATCTTGTAGCAGATTCCCACCATAATTGTTGAAAATAATGACCAAGATCTATCCATCAATGAACACCTTGAAAATGTTTCCACCTCATCTAATGATCAAATCAGCATACATCAAGAGCCATTTTTAAGTCATGATGAAGACCCCTCCTACAAAGATCTATTTCAAGGAGTGTTGATGTTATTTGATCCTATTGACACTAACCAAGATCCATTCACCAATGATCATGTTGACAATGTCTCTGCATCACCTAATGAGTTAGAGGACATATGTCAAAAATTTATTCCAAAGCATGATCAACATCTATCACCAAGGTCTAGCAATGGTCCTTCCCAAGACATATTAACATCCCTCAACCTCATGGTTATAGATAGTGAAGGATTCCTCAGCTTAACACTTGATCCAAATCCATTCAAAGAACAAGTGGATATTAAGCCACTTCTGATACCTTATGATGATATCCAAGAACCCTTTGTATACAATCCATCTCTTGAAATTGACCCATGTCAAGAACTTGATCCAAGGCATGTCGAAAGAAATTCTGAAATCATTCAAGATCAAGAATTTACATCTCCAAGCTACTACAATGATATAATGGACACTCTCCTATCTATACAGGATGATCACATCCATATAGCACATACTCCTTCATCTACCCATAAGATGCTTTCTTTGGATGGACATGTAGATGATCTTCACTCAAAACAAGAGTCACATACTCTTGACATCATTACCAAGGAACAAGAGTCTCTTACTCTTGACATTTATACACATGGTCAAAATATGGATAAATGCATAGACTTATCAGAAATGGGTCATGAAGAAGGCTTCTACAGAAGTTGTGAATCAGAAACGTCATTTGAAAGAATATCAAGAATGAATAACAAGGAAGAATTTTATGTGCACATCGAATCATCAACACCTCCTAAAGGAGCATTACAATCTGATATATCACAAGATCAAGCTAAAGATATCAATTAGGAATTCATCCCACATATGGAGGATCTTATCACTTATAAATTTGGACCACTTACCTTTCTTAGGGCAAGCTACCTCATCAATAAAAAAGTTGTCACTTTTGAAGATCCACCATAGAGAAGAGAAGGATTAGCACCTTGTTTCCAAGGTAAACCATATCCTATTGCAAATAATTTTTTTCAACAGATGAATTACCAAGGTAGAGGATTAGGCCTACATGAACAGGGTATCCTAGAACCAGTGTAGATTGTTGGCAATCCTAAGTGTCAAGGCCTTGGTTATTTGACAATGAAGGGATATAAACATATTAGTAATACTTCCACAAAACTGGGGGCAACTTCATCTCAAGGAAACGTCAACATAGGGAGCATGAAGAATCCTTTTGATGAAACCAATGCCAATACTACAACTAGCCACATCATGAATCTTCATCCACCCATCACCCCATCCACAAATTGGGACCAACGTCAAAAGAAAGACTTGAATCAAAGCATGAAGAATGTTATCAAAGTAAAAGAAGCTAAGAAGCATATCAGATAAATCAAATACACTTGGATACTAAAAATACAAAGAAATATTATCCTTGGCAAACTCCATTAGTCAAAGAAACTATGGGGCAAAATAGAAAAGGGAAAAGTATCCATCAAAGATTTCCATAAAGGAAAAAGCATGCTTCTCAAGACACATACAAAGTATATCAAGATGTTGGTCCTAATTCCATGCACACTTCCGTATCCACCCATTATTGCCCATCTTCACAAGTTTCGAGAGTCAAAGGTTCCAAACTATCAACCAATCCATCTTTTATTCCTAAACACACTCCGCCATCCATGCCTCCACGCATGATATCCAATTCTCACATTGACCATGTGTTGGCAGAGACCCTTCATCATAAGGATTTAGAAGGCACTCTATTGCGATGTGCGCATAAAGACAGAGTTAACCCTGGTATCCATAAAGCAAATCAAGAATATCAAAAGTTGCATACGAGTGCACATATCTTGGCAAGGAAACTTCTTTAAACAGGATATCAATGGCACATTATGACACAAGAATCTACATCAACACCATCAAGTGGTTCAACATGAGCTTAATATTTCACATAAAAATACAAAAAAATATAAAAATATAAAAATAAAAATAAATCAAAAAAAGGATTGAAAACAGTAAAGAAAAAAATCATCCTCTAGTGAAAACCACTTCGGTGGCACTTTGGACAAGTGCCATGATGAAAACCTGGTAAACAAGCATCATGTGTAGAATCAAACATCTACGTACGCCATTTTAGGAGAAAGCATTTCATACCATCCATAATAAAGCTAGCATTCCATCCATATCATCCGTTCATCCAGGAACCATTTATCCAATCCATCTTCATCTATCTGCATCCATCATCCAAGTTATCTTAATCTTGATGAAATTTTGGTGCACACTTCATGCTTGTTTATGGTAGACATATTGACATGGGTCATTTTCATTAATCCTATCCTATCCAATGTTATCTGAGCCTTGAAGCATTATCCGAATGATCATCCTCTGTTCAAGGGTAGAAGCACAAAGATGAGTCCACGAAACATGGAAGTTTTTGCCTTAGGCAAAAATATGAAATCGGCTTTCAAAAAATGGGATCCCGTTAAGGTTCGGGACCCTAAGCCAAAAGTGGGATCCCATTCCATAAGATTTTTATTTTTTTTTACGAATTGAAGAAACGGGATCCCGTATTTTAAAAAGCAGGATCCCATTTTGAAACGGGATCCCATAGTTTAAAAAGCGGGATCTCATATTTTAAAAAGCAGGATCCTGTTTTGAAAACAGGATCAAAACAGGATCCCGTTTCTTAAATTCATAAAAATTAATTTTTTTATGATTTTAAGAAACGGGATCCCATTTCAAAACGGGATCCCGCTTTTCAAAATACGAGATCCCGTTTCTTAAATTCATAATTTTTTATTTCTTTTATGAAACGAGATCCCATTTTTTTAAATTTTAATTTTTGGTCGGGTTTTATCTTTTTTTTTTGGTTTCGGGAAAAGGCTTGGGGACCCGAACCTAAGCTTTGGACCTGGTTTGACCTACAAGTTGAAGGTCCTAGCAATGCCACAAAAAAATACTGAGATTGGGCATATGGCTGACGCCTATTTTTGCAGAATTTTTCGACGAAATTAAAACCCATTTTAGATGAGACAATGTAGATTCCAAATATGTAATTTTTTTTACAATTGGATTATTTTTTCTATTTTTCAATTAATTTCTGATGAAATTGGTCCATAAACTTTAAATATCAGTGTTTTTTACTATTTTAATATCTTTTGATCAACATAACATTTTGACAAATGGATTGCACAAGGGCAAACTTCAGACAATTCTTTTCAATTTAAAAAATAAAAATAAAATTAATTATAACTTTAGGTCATCTTATGCGTGTCGTACACGACGATTTTTCTAAACGACAAATATGTCTGATAAAAAATTAACAAAAAGAAAAATATTCAATAAAAAATTACAAAAAAATATCCAGGGCACACTTCAGTGAGTCACAAGTCTTTTCTTAAAAGGATTTAGAAAAATATGATAATTTAAGTCAAAATATGGATGTCGTACACATGCATGGTATGGTAAAAAAAAATGACTTTTAAATAGTGGTTTTTACAAAAGCCTATTGAATCTCAATTTGTACAATGTGGGTATTGAAATAAATTACATATTTGGAAACTAGACTCCGAGTAATACATTTTATGATTAGTGATTTGTTCAAAGATTTCATCTCTAAGTGCTTCAAATTTTAAGGTCAAATGTGTCAAAATCTGAAAATTAGGGAAAACACTTCCACTTTTTGGCCAAAACGTGAACTCGACTTCTTGCCAGCACCCTCAAACAACTTATCTTATCACAAGATAATCCTTGGCATCCTTTGCATGCTTACCATACCCATCCATCTATCCAAGAATCCACCCATGGACTTTCAAACATTGCTAGACATTGGGGGTAGATGTTTACATCTTGCTTTGAGAATAAATCTTGATCTATATCCTTCAACTTAGGTGGTGATCCAAACATTGGAAAATTTGAAATCAAATTGGTAAGTCATTTGTGAGACAAAAAATCCAATCACTAGCCCATGGCATATTTTGACGAAAAATATGTTCCTTATCAAGCTTTATCTTTCATCCAAACAATTCATATTAGCCGCATCTAATGCACATGTCAACATCACATCAAATCATCAAAACAATTTTTTTTCCAAGCCAAGCTTCCAAATCTTAATCAATCAAATCTAATCAATTACCACCTTTTTTGAATTAACACACTTAGTCAAACCACCCTCTTGTGTACGAGTTTAATCTAGGATAACACAACTTCCTAGAGTTTACAAGTGCATTATCATCTTATTTGACTTAACACACTTAGTCAAATTATCCAATCCATCATCAACTTGTTTGACTTAACACACTTAGTCAAATTACCCTCTCATGTATGAGCTTACTCTAGGATAACACAACTTCCTAGAGTTTATGAGTGCATTATCACTTTTGTTTGACTTAACATACTTAGTCAAACTATCAATCCATCAATCTAATCAATCAAATCCTAGCTTGGTTTTCATCAAAATCCGAAAACAAAGCACTGATATCATCACATATCTATATCCAAATTGTCAAAATCATGCAGAAACTCAAAAAAATTCAAAAAATCCAAAAACATCCAAAATATATCAAAATCAGAAATATCTCAAAAATTTGAAAAAATAAAAAAGAAAGTCAACCCACCAAACAACCTCATCTTTGAGCTTGAACATAGGCAAGGTTGATCTTTGATCATCCCCCGAGACACCCTAGGTTAGTATTTTAGGCTTCTCTTGCATTGGCAATCTGTTTACCCATCTATTTCACATTTTAGGTCAATCCTTTAGGCATCCATCGCAATGGCAATCTGTTTTCCCATCTATTTCACACCCTAGGTTAGTCTTTTAGGCGTCTGTTGCAATGGCAATAGATGTTTTCCCATCTATCTCATCAGAAATCAAGTCAATTATCATCCAAACTATGTCATCTCTGAGCTTAAAAGTAGGCAAGGCCATCCTAGATCAGCCCCTAAGACACAAAATCCAAAAAAAATTGTAAACCATCTCAAAAATACCAAAAATAGCCTCAAAATATCTAAAAAATCCAAAATGGTGCTTTCATCTCATCTCACTTTCACCCGCAATTATCATCACTCATAATAAAATCAGTCATCACTGTCATCCTTTGGTGAGTCAGTCAGAAGCAAGTCTAGCAGGTTCCAAAGTGAACACCTAATCATCAAAGTCTCAAGTCTAGATCAGTAAGCAAGCAAGTTGGTCAACTCAGAATATCAATAGCTTATCACCCAATCAGTCCCACCAAAACCCTAATCACAACATGTCCTAGGATGAATCCTTCCCATGATAAGCATCAAGTACCTCACAGTAGCTTAGCCTTGGCTAGCGGTACGAAGAACATCAATTTTTTTGTTTAATTTTTCCTTGGTCTTTAAGACTTATCCTATTTTGTGCCCATTCCAAGGACCCCTCGATGATGCCTAAACAAAATAGGTTTAGAGAAAAAGGAATGGGGCAATGAACATTATCTTTTTTATCTACTATGCTTGTTGGATATTCTTGTATAATAACTTGGCGAATACTTTCTTTGTTAGGTCCGTCCTAGCAAGGTTTTCGTATGCTAAGTGTGAACAAGAATACTCCTATCTGATTGACGAGTCAAATTCCATCACACTAGGTACAATTCCATCCTGGTTCTTTATACCTCGATGCATCGTACCTATGTGTGTTATCAAACATAAAGTAATTGGTCCTTTGAAAATCCCAACTCTTGGTAAGCAATACATTATTATCATCGATAATAATGTGAACTTATGTGGATCCTCCTTCCATCCATCTTATTCTTCTTATTCTTCTATATTTACTAAAATTTCTATCTAAAATTGGTGTGTTGTATCAAAATATACACGAGGCTACCCATGGTCGATGACTGTCTATACATCATTAGAATTGTCTACATCAAAGAATTATCTTTTGTCCTCTGATCAATAGAACCACTCCTCTCGCATTTTATCGTGATCTTGATAGGAAAATCATACATTTCCGCTCGATCTCTCAAGGGGGCAATATACTAGCGTAATTATTTCCACTGGAGTAGTAGTGGGGCATCTAAAAAAATTGAGAAATTTTGAACTTTGATCACAGCAGTTTATTCTTTGAATCAATGCAACAAGTACATTGCTTCAAAGAGGGGCAAAATGTAGACATGGAAAATGTACAATTTCATTTTGACACACTTGATCCTGATTACTAACATCATTTCTTCCTAAATCATACTCGTAGCATTTCATCACTTTTCATCTCTTAATTAGATAAATAATTATTTATTTAATTAGGTCTTTCTCCCCTGTTGATTAAATTAATCAATTTAATTTAATTGATCCTCTATCTTTGGTCATTTAAATAATTTTTTTAATTTAAATTAAATCTCTAAAGTCTTCTTATTAAACTGGATAAATTAAACATTATTTAATTTAATCTAACATTATCCCCTGTAGTTATATAAATCAAAATCATTTATTTAATTAAACCCGTTCAATTTGATTTAAATCAATCCATAAATTTAAGTCAAAATTGTCAAATCATCTAATCCCTCATTAAATTAATAAAATTCTTGATTAAGTTTATCCCTATCACTAAAATCTTCTAGAGAATGCAAGTTGCACATGAAAATAGATTTAATTCATTTATTAATTCTCTATTTTCCCTCACATGGCATCAAAAGCGAATATTCCCTCAAATTTGAATTCAAATTCAAATGGGCTTGGTCCTTCCAACAAGGAATTCAATCCTCTTACATGTCCTTGGCCTTGAGCCAAGTGACATAAACTCCATTTCTTTCATTCCCCCTAAACATGTCACTTCATCAAATTCAAAATTCAAACTTGCACATTGACCAAAATGTGCTCATTCCTCAACCATTCACATCTTGACAAGTGGCACTTGGCCATTGGGTGTTGAATGATCCCATATTGCTTATTTTCACTCTCTTCTATTTTGGAAATCTATAAATGAGAGACTCTTCCTCTCATTCTAATATCCACAACTTGAGTAAACTTACTCTACTCAACTTCATCGTCAATGAAAGATCTTAGCTAGGTTATTGTAGGTTTTCTCAATAACTCATCTTGTTCTTCATCAACCAAAGTGGATCAAATCACTATCAAGCTTACAAAGGAGTTGGGAAAGGGCTGATTTCGACACATCAATTGGCACCAACTCCCCCATGGGATCAAGAGTTTGCATGCTTAATTAGGATTTTACTTGCATTTTCATATTTTGTTCTTCATTTTCTTATTTTGAGTAATTGAAAATTGATTTCATGGGCAATCCTTGTTCTAACCTTGCATATTGATCTAATAATGTGTTTGTTTGTTGCTTATGTGCAGGTATGAAAATAGGGTTCACAAAATGTAATGGAATATGTTATAGCAACGTAACTACTTAACCTAAACTAATCTAATAGAACAGACAAGTGCACCTGGAAACCGAAAAGGGCTGGAACTGGGATTGTGGAATTCATTGGAAAATGGGAAAATCAGGGTTTTGAGTTATCTAGGACACTTACGCCTAGTGGGGCAACCTAGTCCCTTTTAAGGAAATCTCCTTCGGAAGTCATTTCTGCCAACTAGTTCCCCAAATCTCTAACTTTCAGTGTCAGAAAGCCTCAATAGGACTAGGTCGCCATTATGGGCAACCTAGTCCCTTGTTTCTTTTCTAAGAAACAAAAAGTGGACTTAGATGCCTTAGGTTTGTGTTCTACTTCTCCATGGGAATCCTATCCAAAACCTACAAAACAACTTGAAAAATAGAAATTATTTGTATTTGTAATGTGGGATTTTCCTTGGTCAAACCCCTAGTTTGTATGTAAACTTGAAATTAAATAGACATTTGCATAAACCCTAGCCCTAAGTGTGTCTAGAACTAGGAAAACCTAAAACGAAGAAAAACCCTATTCTATTGTGCTAGAATAAGATGTATATAAGAGATTTGAAATGATGCAAGACTCTAAACCCTAGAAATCCTACAACATTGCAAATGAAAATAATGAGGAATGCAAATGGGATGCAAATCTCAAATTTGCAAGTGGCTTGAAGGTAGAAGATGGAGGCACCTTTTTTTTTTTTGATGAATAGGCAAATATCTAAATTAATATAAAGATAAAATTACAAATTCACAAAAAAAGGGGCGGGTGGTAAAGAGGCACACCCTGAATGCCACATGGGTCTAGCCTAGAAAATCCAAAATAACACATGGGCCTAGCCCAGATAATCCAAAATATCACATGGGCCTAGCCCGAAAGTCCAATAACAGAAAAAACATTAAGCAGCCAAGGCAGTGCCAGTAGATCCTGGGGGGTCCCTGTCATCCAAATGTTTCCCCCATACATCAACGGGGTTTGGAGTGACATCAGGAGGAGCACCCCAACCATCATCAACTTTATCTTCATCTTTTTCAGTTTCTTTTTCCTCGCGCTGAGGTGAGATTGCAAGAGCCAACCAGAGCTAGAAGTAGGTGGAGCATCAGAGGGCCACCTAGAAACACCACCACCACTCCCCGGAGCACCACTAGAGTGTCAACCCTGACCAGGATGTGGTGGAGGAGAACGAGCCCTCTTGGGAGGTTGAGAATCTCGCCAAGTAGGAGGCTAGGAGCGGGATCACGTGGAGTCACTCCACTTTCGGCCCTGAGAAGGCGACCAATCATGGGAGGAGGAGGATGAATCATGGATTTGAGCCATAGTACAAGGGGTATTTCCCTAGTGGTCCAGGAGAACCTGTAGGTGAGAAACTTCTATTGCAACCTTGTTGGCTTGCACTTGAATCTGTAAGACAACATTAGAATATATAACTAATTTAGCATAAATAGACACATTAACATCTAAATGAGAATGAGAAAATATACAAGCATTTCTGTCTTTCTAGATATTGAAGAGGATTTCCACCATGAAAGTGTGCCAAAGCTGGGTGAACTTAGCCAGGGTTCCACGTGGGTCCCCCAGCAGAACGATATGCCATGAAAAGGGTTCTAGCCTAAAAGGCAGAAAGAAGTCATGAATCCAAGTCCAAAGTTGCTGAGCTCTGGGACAAAACCAAAAAAGATGTTTAAACCTTTCAGGCTGCCCACAAAAAGGGCAATGAGGATCAGGAACCCCCAAATGAACAAGCCGAGAACCCACAGGCAAGCCTTGGAAAAGAATACACCAAACAAAGTGGGCCAGCTTCAAATTAACAATTGTAGAACAAGGGATCAAACCTCTTATGCCAAGTATGGGCTGAGGAATTAAGAAGCCACCTCTGGTTCAAAGAGTTGATGATAGGAAAATGAGGTGAAAACCACTTGTAACCAAGCCACGACTTGTAGCTCCGGAGAGGAGTATCTTGAAACTATTTCCATTCTTTCCACCAAGGTTTGTGCCCATGAATGCCAACTTTGTGAAGCATTTCTGCTAGAATGGTGCTCACCAGTCTGTCAAAAGTAAGACAGTCCTGGTTTTGAAGACTATACTAGGTTTTAAAAGCATCCCACTGCAAAAGATGCATGGTAGGCCGATGAAAGAGCTGATGCAGTGTATGAATGCCCTTCTTATGAAATCTAAGAACCTTGAGCTTAGGTGACTTGGCCAGAGGTTGACCATTCTGAGCCAAAAGGGAAGACCACCAGAGGTTATGCTGGTTGATTGAGAGCCTATCATGAAATCCATCTCCGACCCAATGGATCCAAGGCTTAACAATTTCCCAAGAGCACCAAATGCTCTTGGCCACAAAGGAGCCCACAATTTGAATTGACTCCCTCATAACCAGGAGGGTTTGGAGATCGATTCCTTTCGAGGTGGGTCTGTAAACAAGAAAACCAGACTGAATACAATGTCTAAGGAGAATCTTCCAGGCTTCATCCCTAGTGAGAGCATAGATAATCCATTTGACACAGAGAGCATTCCCTTGTCATTGAGTGGAGAGCAATCCAAGCCCTCTCGAGTCCTTAGGGAGACAAAAAAATTCCCAAGCGACTGGATGAAAGCCCTTGTGGGTTTCAGAAGAGGCCCATAATAAATCGTGAAGCAACTTTTCAAGTCTGTTGTAGGCCACTTTAGAATGAGCCAAATAGGAAGAATAGTAGACATGGGTGGTAGTCAAAATTTTAGAACACACTTGGAATTTACCAGCCAATGAAAAAGGCTTAGCAATCCAATAGGCCAGCTTCTACTCAACCCTAGAGAGCACGGCTTGCCAAAGCTCCCGAGGGGAAGCCTAAAAGGTGAAAGGGGATGCCCAGAAATCGAAAGATTTCTCTCTACCCAATAAACTTCTAGTTATAAGTTTGGAGCCACATAGGAGTGGGGAGCACCGATTGTCTATAGCACAAGGTCTTGTGCCATTGAATAGAAAAGCCAGAAGCAAGAAAAAAAGTATCAAGGCATTCAAGGGCAGCAGTGATAGAACTTTCATCCTCTAAGAGAGTGAGAAAGGAATCATTTGTGAAGTGGCCACTGACAAGCTTCTCTTGAGAGTCTAGGAGAGAGATCCCTTTAACACATTATTGGGAGACAACATTGGCTAGGAGATATCCAAAGCCCTCAGCAGCCAAAACATATAAAGCAGGGGCCAGAGGGCATCCTTGGTGAATAGAACAAAAAATACCAAAAGTAGAAGACTGGCAGCCATTAATGGAAATGCAAGCTGAGGCATCAGAAAAAATCAGACGAACATACTACATAAAATTGGGCGCAAAGCCCAAGGCTTGCAACCTCGAAAGAATGAAATACCATTCAATGTAGTCATAGGCTTTGGAAAAATTAGTTTTGATGAACACCGCATGGAGGCACTTTGAAATCATTCTTTAGGAATGATTCGGTGGCTAGTTGCACCTCCTCAACCTAGATTTCTCCATGAATCTCCATAGGCATGTATCTTCAACCTTGTCAACGTGTTATCTTAGATGTGAAGTGAGCTTCATGACCAGCAAAAATCCTTAGTTTTCTATCTAAAATCTTCAACTTTTGTTTTGTGTGAGATGAATCTTCTTGAGGAAGATGTTTTTACACTTGATTTTGGAGTTGAGTGTGAAAAATGAACAAGATAGAGTTGCTAAATGACCTAAAAACAAGTATGTATAAGCAACATGACCTAATTGTCGAGAATTTTGATCTAAGAAGTTGACACCCATTGGAGATTTTTGATTAATTATTGATTTTCCCATTTAAAACTTGAAAAATCCTCAAAAAGGATTGGGTCGCCAAGTAGGGTGACCTAATCCCACTAAGGGATTTTTAAGTGGGAAAAATACTTTTTGAATGGATTTGATGTGTTTTGTCGGGGGTTGAATGATCCCTTGGGTATATCAGGCCTGTAAGTCAAAATTAACAACCTTAGGGGCCTATAAATGTTGTTTTCGAGTGAAATTTGGTGCAATGGGACCTAGAGTAGGACCAAAATGGGCACAAAATTGTCCTTTTCTTCAAAGGTAAATTGTTTTTGGTGACACATTTAGCCCCCACTTTAGCGTCCATATGAATCTACATGCATATGTAAGCTAAAGGACTCTAAAATAAACAATGTACTTTCATTTTCATAAAAGGATACTCATTTAAAATGCATGAAAATGAAGCCCCCGATGTAGTTATCTACAAAACCATAATGTTAGGAACCACATCCTGTAACAAAAATTCATTAGAAGTACAAGAAATCCTCTTATATAATTCCTAGTGATCCAATTCAAGGGTAGATGTATGCCCCCCTTGATTTTGCTTGCTTTATGGAGGTGGAATCAAGGTAGTCATCTAACCACGTCGAATAAGGGCACACATATAAGAAGGAATTTCCAAGTACCATGCCTCATAGTGATAGGTGAGTGATGATATAGGGCATGGAAACATGATTCTGACGCAACAAACAACATCAAAAATGGAGTTCACTAGCACCCAGAATGTTGATTTTAATGCAAAAGCACTTGAAAAGATTAACAAAGTGAAAAGGGACAAATGTGCACATGTGGGTAAAAGTGAGTTAGTTAAAAATAAAATTAAAAAAGAGTAATATTACTTTTCTCATTTATCTTTTGTAGTGTTAGAGAGTGACAAGGAGAGAGTGACAACATGTCTAGCACACGTGGTTTTACTCCCACGAGGTTGGATGTTTTGCACAAGTAGGTGACGTGTTGCAACCACCAACAGGAGGTCGGTTGATTCTAGAACCTGTTATTTTTTTATTTTCCAATTATAGAATGAATTTAATGCTTATTTAGAGTATATTAGGATCGTGGAGATTTTTTTTGCAAAGTGTTCCTTTTGTTCACAAAGTGTCCCTTTTGTTCGTAAAGTGTCCCATTTCTTCGCAAAGTGTCCCTATTCTTTGCAAAGTGTCCTGTTTCTTCATGAAGTGTCCCAAAAGGGTTCTAAAGTGTCTAGGTCCATAGAAAAAAGTGAACTAGAGAAACATTAGCACAATTTCTTGATGAATTATAGTAAAATTAAAGAAATTGGATGATTTAGATAGCAAATTGTGAGACTTGGCACAAGTACCAATGCGGTCCCGAGAGCAGTTAGATGGGAGACAATTGAGTTTCCTTAGAGACTTGGCTCCAACCCTATCACTAGCAGAGATAGAGCACCTACAGCTAGTGGGGATCTATTGGGCCTACCTTATGCCACCGATGACATACCATGATGATATGATGATGGCGTTGTGTGAGAGGTGTAATGAAGATACCTCCATGTTTCACCTACCCACAAGAGAGATGACTATTACACTAGAGGATGTCCATCACATTCTCTGAGTCCCTATCTAGGGAGAGCGTGTGTAGCTACAATGGGGATGGTCCTTTTGAGAGTAGCTAGAAAACATGTAGTACTATCTCAAGGGTCCCATTCATGATGATAGAGTAGAAGGACGGATAGAGTTGGCAATGTTACTGTATTCATGAGCACCATTGGTGAGGCACATTATGATGCATATAGTGGCATTGGTCCTTTTTCTGGGTGAGCAAGCAACACATCTGGAGGGTGAACTAGTACACCTAATATAAGGAATGGCAAAGCATCGAACAATATATGTCTGGGGTCAATGCATTCTAGCACATGTGTACTATGATCTTGGTTGATTTTTTTTTTGAGAGCTAGACAACATGGTACACTACACACTCTTACATATATGGTGCCTAGAGCACATCACATGTACATGACCAGTGGGCTTCCCATATTTGATAGTAGTGGGCTATCCATGAGCATTCAGATATCCATTACGACGATTATGGCAGTACAACGATCTTCACTTTTGGAGAGTGAGATTCGACACAATAGATAAGGAGGATATCTTATGGAGGCCATACCATCTTTTCCTCTAGTGGCTTGATTACACTAGACAACTTAGGAGATTACACATGATCAAGTTTCTGGTAGGTCGACATGATCACATAGTGCAACCATTCTACTATGATTAGGTTATGAGGTAGTTCAGACAAGTACAAATACTGCCATAGCCATGATCATCATCTAGGAGGTATTTTCATCATGCACGGAAGCCAGGAGACATAGCACGATTCACACTACATTATGTCATTGAGAGTGACTCCAATGATTCAGATCGGGACCAACCGCCAGTTGATGGTGTAGATGATGTCTGGGCCACATGGGATCACGAGGAGTGGTGGAGAGCCTTGTGACCAGAGCCAGTGTTCCTAATGGATGAGCTAGTTGGAGAAGATCAGCCTATTCCAGATGAGGGGGAGGATAGGGAGAGAGAGGACATGATCGAGGAGACATGGTATAGGGTTGCAAATATTTTTATAGATATTATTGATGAGGAGTATGATGAGGATGCAGACCCAGATTATGATGGGTAGGAGGGAGAGGATGAGGAGGAGGAGGAGGAGGAGCAGGATGAGGATGAGGAGGGGGAGAGAGGAGAGGAGCCACCTCTGAGTGAGGATGATGATATTGTGGCTAAGGACCGATATGAGTAGGGAGAGCTCTCACCTATTCATAGGACTAGATCCCGGACTAGAGCAGCAGTAGGTGCCAACATTCACTATCGAGGGGAGGCGAGTACATCATCCATGCCCCTTACACAAGATGAGGTGGACATTCCAACCTCTACTAGAGATATAACTGATGACATTTAATTTTGGTTGATGTATTTTATTTGTGATTTAATGCATATATATATGTATATGATGATGTGTTACTGATGAGATGTTTATTTAATTAATTTTAGGGCCTATAGAGGGTTGGAAAGAGTTCTTTCATTAGGCAGCCAATGATATAGTGCCAATGACCTTTGACGAAGAGGATATGGATACTGACTACATGCCCCCACCTATCATGGAGCAAGAGCCAGAGACCTTCAGACCCTTCACGAAATTACGGGCAGCCTATGAGAGCTTGAGGAGATAGGTGTGCTGAGTGAGATCTACACCATAGGTGCAACCACCATGACCTCTAGTATAGGTGGAGAGATTAGAGAGAGAGTTGTCGTAGGTATAGAAAGAGAGGGATCAGATAGTAGGTGAGCATTGGTTGGCACTCGTTCAGATGAAAGGATTGGAGTATGCATTTAAATTCAGCGGATCATAGTCATGATCATGCATGAATATCTCTCGATGTCCAACTACTAATGCAACACAAGTACCAGATCCTAAAAGAATCTGGTAATCATAGTCCTCAGTGACACCGTGTAGTATGATGACTATGTATATAAGACTTTTGACATATATACATATATATGCATTTGGATTTTTTGTATTATGTAATTTATTTGTGTGGATGTTAAATGGAAATGTGATTAATTAAATAGTTTAGTATTTAATTAATGGCAACATGATTTAACAAAATGAATGTGGTGGAAATATAACTTATGGAGAATGTATGTTAGATTGATCATTAAGATGAAATATGTTATGCACTTATGATTTTTAAGGAAACATAACACACAAAAGGGGAAGGGGGGATGAATATTATGACATCTAAAGTAATTATAAAAATTAATTAAATAATCACTTCAATGTTCAAGACACAAACACAAACATGATGATGTGTCAAGAACGAAGCAATGAGATAGCCCATGAGATATAATCCAATGGCCAGAATAAACATTGCTTTATTAATCATACTATTCAAAGGGGATTAGACATAATACTGATGCAAATACATGGAATTGATGGGATCATAGAGGGGAGTACCATCATGCTTGATTAAGGTATAGGCACCAGATCCATAATTGGAGGTAACCAAGTAGGGACCAAGCCAATTAGGACTAGATTTACCTTTTTCAGCATAATCGATTGTGCTATTATGTTGGTTTTCATATAAAACCAAATCAACCTTGCTAAAGGTTTGAGGGATGATACCTACATCGTGTTTGTGCTGCAATTGTTTAGCGTAAGCTTGAAGGTGCTCGAGAGCATGGATGTGTTTCTCATCAAGCATTTCAAGTTGGTGCAAATGTTGTTCTGCATAAGTGTCATTATCAATGAGACTTTGGAAAGAAATTTGTAATGTGGGGATTTCTAGCTCCAAAGGGAGAATAGCTTCAGTAGCATAAACAAGGTTAAACAGAGTATTTCCCATAGAGGAATGAATGCTTGTTTGATATTCCCATAGTGCTTATTACAATTGCGTGTGCCAACCTTTTTGGTTTTGATTGTCAGTCTTCCTAAGGATTTTCTCCAAGATATTATTAGTACTTTGGGCTTGACCATTAGATTGAGGGTAGTAAGGTATGGAGAACCGATGTTGGATATGGAAGGTCTCAAGGAACTTCTTCACCTTGGTGTTCTTAAATGGAGTACCATTATTGTAGACTAACGTGGAAGGGAGACCAAAGTGAGTGATGATGTGTTCCAATAGGAAATGACAAATCACCTCAGTGATTGTGGAGTGAAGGGTGATAGCTTCAACCCATTTGGTGAAATAATTGATAGAAATGATAATGAACATATGTCTAGCAAAAGAGGGTGGGGAGATTTTTCCAATTAGGTTCAAACCCCACACAAAGAACAATCAGATAGGTATTTGGGAATGAATCTCTAAAGAATGAGCATGGATCAAATGACTGTGTTCCTGGCATTGATGACATCACTTAACATATGCATAACAATATTTTTCCATGTTTTTCCATTAATATTCTATATGAAAGAGCTTTTGCACTAAGTTTTTTCCTCCAAAATGTCCTCCACAAATACCAAAATGGGCTTGTTCAAGGGTGATATGGGTTTCAACATTCTTGAGGCATCATAGAAGGATTCCATTGAAGGATCTTTGGTACAATGTGTCTCGAAGGATGATATACTTAGTGGCTAACTTTTTAAAGCGTTGATAGGTATTTTTAGTGGTGGGTTCGGGAATGGTGCCATATTTTAGATAATTGTAGATGGCATCATACCATTCACATGAGTTAATGGAAAAAGTGGGAGATATATGAAGAGGTTGATCACTGATAGAGGGTTTCATGATGGGATGAATGGCTAAGACTATGTGCTTAGAAGGGTCAACAGGAGAGACAAGAGAGGCTACACTAGCCATTGCATCCGCATGGCAATTATCTTTTCGAGGGATGTTATCAATGGTAAAGGAGTCAAACTGGTCTAAAAGATTAAGAACAAGCTCCTTATATTGTGAGAGTTTATCATGTTTAGTTTCTTAGACACCATTAATTTGTTTAATGATTAATTGTGAGTCACCATAGATCTTAATATTTTTAACCCTTAAGACAAGAGCCGTGCTTAACCCAGTGAATAGAGCTTCATACTCAACTGTATTATTCATACATAGGAAATTCAGGTGATAGGATAAGGGAATAGGATTACCAATAGGGGAAATTAAAATAACTCTAGCACCAGATCCTATTCGACACCTGGATCCATCAAAGTACAACTCCCATGTAGGAATGTCTATAGTAAGCACACTGTCATTAGGGAAAGAATCATTGGTGGGTAATGCTAATGGGGAAGGAGCATCAGCTAAATGGTTGGTTAAGGCTTGACCCTTGATTGATTTTTGAGCAATGAACTTAAGGTAAAACTTAATTAACAACATGACCCATTTAGCAAGATGTCTTGACAGATCTGTTTTAGTAAAAGGATAGCGTAAAGGGTCAAATAATTTCATCACATGTACTTCAACATTTAGTAAGTAATGTCACAACTTACTAGAAGTGAATACAAGAGTGAGACATTGTTTTCCAATGTTAGAGTAAGAAGTTTCATAATCAAGGATTGTTCGACTAATATAATAGAAAGGATGCTCTTCACCGTTGGAATCCTTTTGAGCCAACAATATCATGAGAGCACAAGCAGAAGCAATGATATAAAGGATGAAAGGTTGATTGTCTATAGTGGGCTATAAAATAGCGAGAGTTATAAGGTATTCTTTCAAATTTTCAAAGGCTTGTTTAAATCCTCGTTCCAATCGAAGTTAACATCCTTTTTAAGGAGATGAGTAAAGGGTAACATATGATCGGCTAAGTAAGCGACGAAATGATGAATGAATTGTATTCATCCTTGTAATGTATGTAATTGGGAAATGTTATGAGGAGGTTTCATATTGATGATAGCATCAATTTTCTTTGTATCCACCTTGATGCCTCTGTGAGATATGATAAACCCTAAAATTTTATCTCTATCTACTCCAAAGACACACTTTTTAGGATTTAGACACATTTTATACTTGTGCATACGCTCAAAGATATGATGGAGGATATTCACATTATCTTGGTAGGTTAAGGATTTGGAAAGAATTCCATCAACATAGTCTTCTAATATTTTGTGAATATAATCATGGAAGATCAAGGTCATCGTCTATTGATAAGTATTGCTAGCATTCTTTAAACCAAAAGGCATCATAACCCAACAAAACATGCCCCAAGTGGATGTGAAAGCCATCTTGTATTGATCTTGCAGGTTAATAAAGATTTGGTTATACCTTGAAAATCCATCCATAAAGGATAACAAAGTGTGTCCAGCAGTGGAATCCATGATCATATCGATGTTGAGAAGAGGAAAGTGATCTTTTAAAGAGGCCTTATTCAGGTCTTGAAAATCTGTACATATCCTAACATGATTATCAGGTTTGGCCACCATGAAAATGTTTGAAATCTAAGGAGAATAATCAATGGAGTGAATAAAACTAGTGTTAAGGAGTTTTTCAAGTTCTCCTTTAACATGCAAGGCAACCTTGGGATTCATTTTTTTAATCTTCTGGCGAATAGGTTTAGCGTTATCAGCGAGGAAAATGTTATGGGTCACTATTTGGAGATCTATCCTTGGCATGTTAGAATATTTCCAAGCAAATTGTTCAAGAAAGTTATGAAGCAAGGTTGCAAGATCCTCTTGTTCTTCATCATCTAGGCACTTCCCAATTTTAATGATTTTTTCCATGTTGCGATATCCATGGGGATGTCAAGGGTATCGCTTAAAGGGAGTGCATTAGATTTGGGAGTGTCAGGATCATATTGTTCCAAGCTGGGATGAGGTTCATTAATATCACCAATGGTAGACTTAGAAATCAACATAGCACAAGAGGCAGGCCTCTTGGAGCGAGAAGGAGTATTTGAAGCACCTAAGAGATGTTTTAAATCATCCTCATCATGAACATAGGTGAAGAGGGGAGCATCAACATCAATAAATTTAGGGTGTTTAAGTGTAAGGGTGGTTCTTGATGTACATGATATAGTATTGATGTTGAGAGAGGGTCATTGATTAGATTTTATAGCTTTAGAAAAGGAAAACCCTAGACCAGTTTTAGTTCCTTGCATATTAGGTTCAATTGGGACACAAATTCCTTGTTCATTCTTTCTACATCCTTTACCCTTGTACCCCAATTTTTTCACAACATCATAACAACGTACATAAATTCTTTCCATTTCTTGTAGGTTAGGGGGTTGTTGATAATCTATCTCGTCAAAATTTGTTGTATATGTGGCATTTTCTTCTAAAAGAGATGAGGTAGAGATAGGGGAAGGGTGTTCCTCTTATTGGGTGGATAGGACAATGGATTTATTGGTGGGAGTTTCCTCTTTATGTGCTACACTATGCTCACCCATAAAGGAAGGAGTAAACTCTAAAGAGCCCCAATCATCACCAAGTAAATTAAAATTGGTCTTATCTTTGGGTTGATCCTTCTTAGAAGGGCCAATGTTAGAGGTAGGAATTAGGGTATGGAGAGGACTTGATGTGCCATTTTTTGAATTTCAAGCAAGTGTCAGGTTCAGGGTCGAGGGTACCACATGCATCTCATCAATCCATGGTCGTCCCAAGAGGATATTATAAGAAAGATCATAGGGCATGACGTGGATGGGAGTTTGCAATGTAACCATTATGATGGTAATGGGTAAGGTGATGACACCAAGGGGTTGTTTGGTAACATTATAAAATCCCCTAAGGGATAAGGAATCGGATTAGATTTACGATCGGTCCACATGAAAGGTCTATCAAGAAGCATGGAGTGATAGTTAGGGGAATTTTGAAGGAGATCCCAAAGGGATATTTTGGTGGGAGTTTTTTTAAGTTGTTCAACCAAGTCATACTCCCTGAGTTATGAGTTGAAATGGGGAGCTACTAGTAAGATGGGGTTGGGTAGCGGTAGGGAAGTGGAGGGAGGTGGTTGTTGGGGATGTGGGTTATTGCAGGTATAATGAGTGTGGGCAAAAATATTTCTCTTAGGAGGGTAAAAGGTAAACTCAGGGTGGGGTAGGGTTGGAGGTTTAGGACAAGGTGGGTAAAGAATGAATTGGGGTTGGATAACATTGACATATTTTATGTTAGGTTGGTCATCACAACAAACCATACTGGATGAAGTAGGGGAGATGAAATCTTGGAGAATATCATCTAACATACCCATGTCATCACAACTAAAAGGTTTGAAGACAAGGGTGGGGGAGTTGTAACTACATCATCACCAATCTTAGTGGATGATGTGAGTAAGAGGAATCTTTGAAGAGATTCATCTAACTAATCAAAATCATCACAACTAAAATATTTCTATGATATAGTGTTCTTATAGTGAACAAGTGTGTGCATTGTATTATGTGAGTTATATATGTTTTCAGGTGTATGTGTCAAAAAATCTACTTTGAAAGAATTTGGAACTAAAGCATAAAGGGAAACATGTAATGCTTTAATACTACTTAGAAATAACATTTTAAGCTAAGAATAAGCATATGACAGAGAAAATCAAAACTGAAACCTAGCATTAACAGAAAGAAACAAAGAGTGCAAAAATTGGAAAACAAATTCAGAGAATACTGATGCAAAATGCCTACTAGGATTAGGTTGCCCAGGTTGGCGACATAGTCCTAGTATGATTTGTTTTGAGTTTTTAAGGTGTTTTCCAATGGAAAATGCAATTTTCTAGAAATTAACATGCAAAAGTATAGTATATATGTAAATTTTCTATATTGGGCAAGGAAATTAAAGGCAACTATGATGTTTTTTCACTAATGAAAAATGAAAAACCATAGGATTATTGTTTACACAATGCAACATTCAATGCAATGCTAAATAAAGAGCTGCTACTATGACAATGCAATGAAAATCAAAAGTATATAATGTGGTGAAATGTAGGTTCACCAAAATGAACCAAAAAATATGAAGGTTGCTTTACAAGTGTGGGGGTGGAAGAGTGGATCCTCTACAACATCCTAGGGCTTCACCTAGAAGGAAGAGGGTTTTCTTTCACCTCCAAGGGCACCTACTTTTTCAATTCGATTAGAGGGTTTAGGGATTGGAACCCTCAAGGATTGTGAGATGTGTACAAATGTAATGGAATATGTTATATAAATGTAACTAATTAACCTAAACTAATATAAATTATGCTACTAGAAAACACATGATGTAATGTAATAGAAATGAAAGCAATAAAAGTAAACTAATCTAATAGAACAGAGAAGTGCACATGGAAACCGAAGAGGAATGGAACTAGGATTGTGGAAGTCACTAGAAAATAGGAAAATCGAGGTTTTGAGCTATCTAGGACACTTACTCCCAATAGGGCGACCTAGTGCCTTTTCAAAAAATGTACTTCGGAAGTCATTTCTGCCAACTAGGTCCTCGAATCTCTAACTTTCAGTGTCGAAAAGCCTGAATGGGACTAGGTCACCATTATGGGTGACCTAGTCCCTTTCTACTTTATTAAGAAATCGAAAGTGGACTCAGGTGCCTTAAGTTTGTGTTCTTCTTCTCCACGGGAATCTTGTCCAAAACCTTCAAACTAACTTGCAAAACAAAAACTATTTTTCTTTCTAATGTGGGATTTTCCTTGGTCAAACCCCTAGTTTGTATTTAAACTTGAAATGAAATGGAAATCTGCATAAACCCTAGCCCTAAGTGTGCCTAGAACTAGGAAAACCTGAAACAAAGCAAAACCCTATTTTGTTGTGCTATAATAAGATGTATGTAAGAGATTTGAAATGATGCAAGACTTTAAACCCTAGAAATCCCACAACATTACAAATAAAAATAACAAGGAATGCAAATGGGATGCAAACCTCAAATCTACAAGTGGCTTGAAGGTAGAAGATGGAGGCACTTTGAAATCAGTATTGAGGAATGATTTGGTGGCTAGTTGCACCTCCTCAACCTAGATTTATCCATGAATCTCCATAGGCATCTATCTTAAACCTTGTCAATGTGTTATCTTAGATGTGAAGTGAGCTTGCAGACCTGCAAAAAGCCCTAGTTTTCTGTCTAAAAGCTTCAACTTTTGATGTGTGAGAGATGAATCTTCTTGAGGAAGATGTTTTTGCACTTGATTTTGGAGTTGAGTGTGAAAATGAACAAGAGAGTTGAAAAATGACCTAAAAACAAGTATGTATACGAAACATGACCTAATTGTTGAGAATTTTGACCTAAGAAGCTGACACCCATCAGGGATTTTTGATTAATTATTGATTTTCCCACTTAAAACTTGGAAAATCCTTAAAAAGGACTAGGTCGCCAACTTGCGTGACCTAGTCCCACAAAGGGATTTTAAAGTGGGAATGGTAATTTTTGAATGGTTTTGATGTGTTTTATCGGGGGTTGAATGATCCCTTGATTATATCAAGCCTGAAAGTCAAAATTACCAACCTTAGGGGCCTATAAATGATGTTTTAGGGTGAAATTTGGTGCAATGGGACCTAGAGTAGGACTAAAATGGGCACAAATTTGTCCTTTTCTTCAAAGGTATACAATTTTTGCTGACACATTGCTTGAGGTGAAAAATAGGGTAGACCCAAATGTATGAACAAGAGGATCTACCACTGAGTTTTCTAAGAACCTAAACACTCAATTATGTGTAAAATAAGATATAAATAAAAATTGGAAATACTACCTAACTATTATAGCAACTATGGGGGAAGTATTTAGAGTATAAAAAGTTGTGTACCTAGTCAAAAAGTTGTTTTTGAGCTAGAAAGGACTCATTCGCCTTCAGTGGTGAATGGATCCTTTTAGGGTTTCAGAAAACTGATTTCAAGATCTTGTTCCTTGATGTCTACACTCTTAAATTCCTTGTTATCAAATTTTGGAAGTCTGTATGCAATTTTGTAGCTTTGATTCCTTGATTTTGCACTTTCAATGACAACTTTGCAACTTTGACAATTTTGCTCCAAACTTGCTCCACTTGATCTTTAACCTGCAAATTTACAATCACAAACTCAAGGGTAGGAAGACTTGTTTGTTTTTTACCTCAATCAAGCCCCTTGTAGGTAATCAAACCAAATGATGAAATAATGGAATGAATCCTTAAACATGAAATATGCAATAGATATCACCTTGGATGATTTCTTATAATGAAAATCTACAATATAATATGTAGTGGCCATGAAGAATGTAGATATTGGATGTGAAATAATTCTTGTAAGTATATCCTCAATGCAACATTAACTATCTTATCTCAACCACATGAATGAATGCATCAAACCCTTGACATGATGAAGTGATCTTGAATTGCTGCAATAAACTCTTGAAATCTGCCTTGAAATGCCTTGAAAATGCTCTTGTATGCTGTATAATTCTCTTACTCTTGATCTCATGAAGTCACATATTTTTTCTAGTTCTTTTTTAGAGAAACAATGTGAATTAACCCCTTATTTATACTAAATTAGGAGATAAACCCTGAAATTCAAATAATTAAGGCCGACACCAAATCTAGAGAGAAACATTATTAAATTCCCACTAGAATGAAGTTCTAAAAGGGTGGTATCATTAAGGGAGACCCTATTTGCTACCTTCAAATAATGGGTCCCAACTCATTTTAGCAAGACCTAACCCCAAGGGATTGAAAGAAGGATAAAATCTCATTCTAGATCAACTATGAAAGGGGGCTCTTATTAAGGGAGGACCCATTCGCCACCTATGGTGAATGGGTTCTAGCACCATTTTCCAAGACCAAACTTTTCCCAATGAATTATTTTGTTAAATTAGATTAAGGCTTAAATTTGAATTAAAAGGGCCTGTTAATTACTCCAATTACCCATAATTAATTAATGACCACCTAGATAAATGTGAAAGTGTTTTATCACTTAAACAAGGTAACCATTATGTATATTTTGTTAGAAACGGGCCCATTAGGCTTAATTAAGACAATACATCCTAGAAAAGTGTTAGAGTGGGTTACAACACTTTACAACACCATTCCAAAGGATCAATTAAGGCACGTTTTAGTTAGGTAAAGGTCCTAGAATAGTGTGAATGTGTACAACACATTATAACACCAGTCCAGGGCATTATTAGTTCAATTTTAATGTTAATTATCAAACCAAGTAAGGAGAAATGCTTACTTTTTTGTTACTACATTTCTCCTCCACTTTAATGAGAGTATGACCCCATGTTAAACTAACACTAAGGTAGACATCCAAGACACTTAATTATGCAAATAATAAAAATATTCATGATCATACTATATCGAAGGCCAAGAAAAAAAAAAAAACAAAGGATCAAGCACAACCATTTCAATGTGGCGTGAGATAGGGCTATTTGTCCATAACATATGTTGCTTACTCTAGGGTAGTGGAACCTCATTGTATCCACTAGGTGAGTTGTCCCAAAATATGTATGCTCACTTTGGGGTAGTGAAACCTTAGTTTTTCCACTAGGTGAGTTGTCCCAAAGAAGTGGTTTAGTGAGAAATTCATGCCAATGTGCCAGCTTCACAATGTATAATGAGAAAGGCATGTCAATGTAGCAGCTTCTGGGTATGTGCAGGATCATGATGGGCTAAAAAGTTGCGATATCTAAGTGATATGATGGCCCACGTGGCTGACGACTTTTTTTTTACCCAAAATTGATGAAACAAAAAGGGTTTTTAAAAGAGATTCTCAACTTTCCACCAATATAAATTATGCTTTAGTTTGAATTTAATAAATAATTTTATTTATTTTCTATTTGAATTATGACTAAAGTCTTGATTGACAGGCTGATTGAAAAACATCTATAACTTTCAAATGGTATCACATTTTTTGAATCCAAAATATGCATCACATTCTATGCTTTGCATACTATAGGATTTAAAAAAAAAAAATGAATTTCGTGAAGTTTTGACCAAGTTAAGGTGGTTAGATAGTCAATTTTTTATATTTTTTAAAATTTGTAATAAAAAAATCACAATTAATTATATACTTGCAAACAAATTACAAAAAAATATGCATAACATTGGGACATGATTCTCCTACTTATATCTAAAATCTTGTAAAAAAACATTATCATTTTATTGTGGTTAGGGTGGTCAGACAGACACCTACTTCTTATTTTTTCCCTGAAATTTAAGTACTACTGCGTTGAAATTTCAAATTTTCACCGAATAGATTTTAAAATAAATAAATAAACCTAGTAGTTTAGAAACTACATTAAATTTTCTACAGATTCTATTCTTACATATTTTTGAAATAATATAGACAGCTTATTCAATTTTTTACGTCAAGTTGTCTAACTCTGATTTTCTGAATTTTATTGCCACTTAAGGGCCTATTTTTTCCATGATGATCTTGCACATACCCTTCTCATCATACAAACCATACCAAAGTTATCCTCCTAATAACTTTAATAAGGCACCACAATGTAAATGATTTTGTAAATACTTTTGAATATCATGTAAAAAATTTGCTAAAGGTGATTTTTCTTTATTTGTGTAATGGTCTTCCTGTTAGGGAGCATTGTACCTAATGTCTCCAAGAGAGGACAAGTCAAAAGTGTCAGATCATCACCCATGGGAGGCCTCATTCACATCATTCTGTGTAAGTGTTGCAAGGTGTCACCCTTGGTCTCCTCGGTGTGGGCCAGTGCAGCACTCAGGCTTTGTGACATGGTTTAACCACCTCCTATGGATCTTGGATCTTATATAAATCTAGCAGTTGTATCAGGAATTAAAAAGTTGATATTTTTGTGCAACGACAACCATCTTTGCAAAAATTGGTATCAAATCCAAGGTCACAGGTTCAAACCCATCACTTGCATTGGGGGGATTGTTGCAAGGTGTATCCATTGGTCTCCTCAACGTGGGCTAGCACAAAACTTGGGCTTCATGACATGGTTTAACCACCTCTTATGGATCTTGAATCTTATATAAATCCACCGATTGTATTGGGCATTAATAAGTTGATCTTTTGGTGGAATGAAAACCATATTTGCAATAGTAAGTAGATCATACACTCTTGGATGACATCAAACCCAATGACACCACCAAGAAGAGGACACATCACAAGAAAAAATTAAAATCATGCCATGATTTTTTTCCAAAAGATGTGATCTATGTATGTGTAAGAGAGGGGGACCAACCACGTCAAGGATCCAGGTAGAAGAAAGTTGAGAGCAGAGGCTTTCCCTAACTTACCTCACTCTAAAAGGATGAGGATCGAGAAAGAAGAGCACTATGTAGTACTTCTATCACTCTACAAACCCGAATTCTAGGTTTAGGCTAGGTGAGCTAGTTTTTGGAGTCGATACTCCACCTCGAATAGCTCTTTGTCTGATGATGGAA
Source organism: Sequoiadendron giganteum (assembly GCA_007115665.2). Lineage (NCBI taxonomy): Eukaryota > Viridiplantae > Streptophyta > Pinopsida > Cupressales > Cupressaceae > Sequoiadendron > Sequoiadendron giganteum. The sequence goes on from CM021104.1 coordinate 134,894,255, forward strand.
GTGCAATTTTGGGATGATAGCACGATGCATTCACATCTCTCTAGTGTGCTATTATACGTACAACTAGAAAATAATAAGTATAATAGAAACTACTAGAAGACATATTGATAGCCTAGCTAGTCAATTTAGATAAAAAAATAGAATAAGGAAGTACAAAAAATAGAGACAGAGATGATAAAGTAGATAAATAAAAGATAGGGTGATGAAGATAATATCACAGAAGCACCGGTTTTCTAGCTAGCTCTGCATGTACATTCTCCTACATAAAAGAAAGAGGGAAAATTATTGGGGCCATATAGGGGCCTACCTTGGTCAAACCCCCATTTTGGTGTTTCCACCTCCATGGACAATGAGAAAGCAACAAAGTAGAATATGCAATAAAGGAAAGAAAAGAAAGGAAAGAAAACTACAAAACAATATTATTCTAATCAAATTACAAAGGATAGGAGTGAATTGTTACCACCTCCACCCAAAATCTCACTAGCCAATGAAAGGAGAATGCAAGGTATGGACTTGGCAAAGTCACTGTGGTGATGAAGGAAGGTCTCACAAGAATCCAAGCCCACACTTCTGAAGTTTCCTCACACTTGTAATGTGGAGTTGATGGAGTGCCAAAGTTGTTGCAATGCTCACAATGGAAGATTGGAATGCTGGAATGAAGGATAATGAGATTGAGAGATTGAATGTGAGTGAGAAGGGTTGAAGTGATTGAATGAAGAGGAAATTTGAATGTAGAATGAGAAAGAATCTACCAATTTTGGGGTTGGTTGGTCAAAGAGGGACATTACAATTTGACCCCAATTAGATTTGTAACACCTCTGCTAGCTTCAAATGTAGGAATCCATCAAGGATGGCTACGTGTTGCATAGACATCCACACACCATGCATGTGTCCCTGAAAAATATTCTCTCACCGATACACAAGACAAACGCCCAGTGGATAGAAGGTATGTGGGTGATGTGGAATTTTTACTTTCGATTTGATTATCTAAAGTGAGGGTATGTGAAAGGAGAATTTTCCTAAGGGGTGCACATTCACTCCTATAAATTTTTTCCCTACTTTCGTGAGCATGAATATTGATGAGTGCTCGGTAAAGTAGATCAAAGAGATAGAAATTTTTACCTAAACCATTGAGGATGCATACCATGATCTAGTGAGCTCGAAAGAACAAGGAAAGCAAAGAAAAGAACCCCACAACTACTCTCCCTGAGGAGTTTTTAAAAAAAGGACTTCATAGCTCTGTAGAACTATGAAGTTGCACAAAGTACACTAAAGGCCCTCAGACCAATGAGGGACAAAGCCCATGGGATTTAAGTGTCTCACAAACTTGCAGATCTACAAGGAGGCAACCCTCAAGTTCTCTCTCATGAAGGAAGCCTAAAGAAGTAAGCGCCTTATAGGCCTGCTGAAATGCAAGAAGGCATCCCCCAAGTTCTCTGTCATGAAGGAAGCCTAATGAAGGGGACTCGATAGATTCAAACTAGAAAGCAGCTTTACAAGCATACCTACAAAGTGACATGTTAATCTATAGATAAAACATTTCAAAAAACAAAGTAACCATGCAGGAAAACAAGCAAACAGTCATGCAGACTATGTATAAATTAGAAAAATTTCAAAGGGGTCCCTCGAGAACCCTTCAAAATAAGAGGGTTCCACTTAAGGGACAAGCTATTTGAAAGTGTAACAAAGACATTTTTTCTCAAATCAATTCATCTTCAAGGAATCCTTTTGAAAGATGTTCACTTCATCAAGGAATTTTAAAGGAAGGAGATGCCCCCTCGCGAGGGGAAGGTCGAGGCTTATCCCATAGGAAAAGTTACTCCCTCCCTAGAGGAAATTTCTCAAGTTATTTCTTTGTGAATTGATGATGAAAGAAACACATTCCATTAGGGGTCCAAGTTGAGAATGTGATTCTTGAAAAAAAGGTTTACAAAGATTTTCAAGAATAGATTGATTGGCAATGAATTCATTTTTTGAAAATTGAAGTATCATAGAATTTTCATTGTCACACATGAGAGAGAAAAGTCAAGCAAAGAAGAGGGAGAGACATAATAAAATAGTGAAAGAGAAAAAGAAACATAATGAACAAGAGACACATGGTTGATCTGATATTTTGGGGTCAGAGATGCTCTTAAATATATATAAGTAAAATAGTAGTATATAAATGAAATATAATCAACCCCCTACTATATCAGAACATGCAAAGAATGCATGAGAAACAAAAGTAAAAATAAAAATTGGGATCAACATGGAAGGGAAGCCTAAAATCCCCCAACGCTTTGCATTGTCCCCAATTTTTCGTACGTCAAAACATATAATAGAGGGAAAATGATACAAATAGAAAAAGGTTTACGAGACAAAATCACTCCTATATCCAAGAACCAACAAGGGTGAGAAGGTTCATCCATGAACACATAACACAAGCACAAGGGAGCACATCACAACACACACACACACCTAATCTAAAGATAAAGAAGAGGCCTCTCCCTAACACTCATCGACCAAGAGGTCATCCACTTCCCAATCTAGATCATTGTAAGGGGAAGGCGGATGATCCTAAAGTGGTGGAATATTAAGGGGAGGCACTTTTGAACCTCCCACAACAAGGGCTAAGGAAGAAGTCCCTACAAGGTCTTCTCCACTTGGCCCTTGTGGAGCTATGGTCAGTGATTTCACAAAGATCGTCGATCAGGCTGAAAATTCATCTAAAGAGTTGAACATGCACTTTACAAGAGTTCCATGTCATACCTCAATGGATGGGGAGGATGGTTCCCAAGTTTCACCTCTTGGCTCACCAAGTGATCTAGGAGCAGTGACAAACATAGGATAAGCTGAGATTTGCTCCATCACAAAAATAGAACAAGCTAGCATAGGACCAAATTTTAGAGAAGGTGGGGTCCTCTTACACCCTCCATTACATGGAGGGCCATCCTCCACACTCTTCTTCATCAAGGGATGTGAACTCCCCATAGACGAGGCAAGAGGCACAAAGGAGGAGGAGGAGAAAACCACAATGAACACCACCAAGGTATTCAACATGTCCATAGGTTTAGGGAATGGTGGGATGCTCAGAAGGGACATCAAAAGGGGTGGCTCAATCGAAGGAGCGAGAAACACCTGGAAATTTTTAGGGTCAACTACACTCACACTCATAGTAGGATCCATAAGCGAGATTGAACTTGGTTGAATGAAAGTAGAGGGGAGAGAGGAGGACACAACAAGAGGCCCTAAAGTAGGGGCGGTCATCTCATCTTCCTTCTTCTACAAAGGGACCTGCTTAGCTACTAGAGCCTTTCACCAGTACTTGCACTCACATGCAAGGTGGTTTCTGCAACTCTTCAAGCTAGAGGCCAAGAGCTGTGAAGGGACATAAGGCTTCTACGTAGCCATAGGGGTGTCCATCACAACCATTTTTGACAGAGGGATAGGCTCTTCAATAGGAGCATGAGGGATTTATTGAGAAATAGCGAGGGGAGTTGGATCTAGCACCTCATTTGTGAGCCTCTTCCTATTTACTAATTTTGGAGTAGAAGTGGTGAGAATCCACGAAGGCCGAGACATAAAGGATTCCCTTGAGGCCCTTCCTTATACCTTATAGATAGGGCCAAGGTCCAATATTTATCTTAGGAAGATTATATATCTGAATCTTGGGCTTGTGCCAAGCCAGTACTATAACAATCCTTAGGTAAAAGCGAAAGAAGCACCCCAAGGATGGGTAGGCTTCTCCTTCTCCTTTCGAGAAGAGGAGGAATCTTGGTGTTGCACTACTAGAAGGGTCAAATTTGGTTGTCCCTTTCCCATGGTTTTATACTTCACATAACTTTTGTAAAGTAGGTCCATTCTTGGGGGAAGTGGACCGATCGGAGCAGGCCAAAAATGATCTAATGAGTAGCCCCCATGGAAAACCAATGTTTGGTATCCAATGCCATCCACCATGTCCACAACACCTTCGTGGGAGAATTAAAAACACTTTTGAATGATAGAAGCAATTCCATTCATGGATGTTAACCAAGGTATATCTAACTTTACCCTGAACAAATCTGATTCTGGAATGACATCAAAGGTTGTGTCTACAGTCCTACGTATGACTAGTTCAAACAGAGTTATTGAGCCATACAAGTTGAGAGAAAGGTCATCATGTGTATGGATGATGGATTTCATTTCTTCGTACTCCTCCTTTTGCAAAGAATTCAGCCACAATGTCTCCTCTATGATGAAATTCACTTGGCTCACAGGGTCATCTAAGACCCCTTTCATAATGTTCCCATTGAGATGAGTAGGAATGCATAGGGGAGAGGGCTTATTGATCAAGGGCATATCCCTCAAGGTGAATTTCATATCCGATGAGCCGGTCGCAAGCTATGTGGAAGGAGTAACTATGACCATATTAACACACACCTTAGGCTTAGTGGTAGAACTGGAAGGATCAATAATTAAGTTAGTAGAATGGGCTAGAAATGGGTCTATGTGTATTTTCAAGTCACTATTTTCTTACGTCACCAATTTGTTCATGTTTTTTTTGCTCCCATTGAGATGAATAGTACTGTCCTTGATGCGGTCTTGTATCTCATGACACGGGTGCATACAACATTCAATATCATGTCTGTTAACTCGATGGTGCTGAGAAAAGACATTTTCATTATACCAATTAGGGTAGGGTTCCTTGAGAGGTCTAGGGTTCTCCAAGGTTATGCAACAACTTCTGCAAGATGGAAGAATAAGATTTTGCTAGCTTTGTGAACTTTTTGTTGCATCTAAGGCCGTTATCATTCATTGCGGCTACTACATTCACAACAACCTTACCTTTTCTCGAGATCGATACAATGGTCTTTCCTTCTAAATGCGAGTCTAAGGAGGGTCCCCCAAAATGAACTACCATCTTCTGATATTCTCATAATACTGCACATAGATGCGCAAAAGAAAGATACATTATAAGGGTAAACTTTTTGTGCCAAGGTCTTTAGAGGTTCCTTATGAACACCTTCTATGTGATAGAATCAAGCAACAGGTATGAGATCTGTGAAAAGAGAACTTGATACCACACAATGAGATCAATTATATTCTCAGTATCCCCTTGCTTGCATTGGATGAGATCTGAAAAGGTACTCTTCAGTTTGATGTTGGCTTGGAACTAAAGGAGAAATTGATTTAGAAGTTGGTCAAATGAGAAAATAGAATTGTCAAGGAACAATATGATTCAAGTGTTGTATCCTTAAGAGATCAAGGAAATAATTTTTCCATCAACACATCATGATGGAAGAATTCTGTACACATGGAATTAAAGGTGGACACATGCGTTTGTGGGTCCCCTTTACTAGCATATTTCTCAAATTTTGGAATCTCATTTCCTTGTGGGAAGAGAGTACTTAAGAATGTCATTGGTAATGGTCTATATTGTAAGAAGGGCTAAAAGATAGGCTAGGAAGAGGCTTGGGAGAGACTCACTAGATGGTTCTAAATTCGACCAATGTTCTCAAGTAGGGCATTCCAAATAGGTTCAATAAGTGACATAGGACCAGTTGAACCTCTAGAATTTCCACCAGTAACACCACCTCCAAAACCACCTCTGGAGCCACTTCCATGACATCCACCAGAGCCACCACGATGACTTCCACAAGAGCCACCACCACTACTAAGATTGCCTCCGTGATCTTCACCAAAGCCACCATCGCTCACTCCACCCAAGCCTCCAATACCATGGGAAATAAGAGGAGTGAAACTAAACCCAAGGGGTGTTTTACTCACCTTGAGAGTGTGTGGATCTTGAGGAGCAGAAGAGATATTGACTGAGGGCCCTGATTTGGCCATGCATACAGACGTAGTAGGTATCAAAACACATAATTGTCTTCCATAAGCATTGAGCACTTATCCTTGGGTGGTACTCGATGTAGGCCTATACAAAGGGACATGAGCTTCCATTAGATTGGGGAGGCCACGTAGAAATTATATACCTATTCAATCCTTCCCTAGTAACTATCTCACCTCACTTTCAAGCCTAGAAACTCTCACCATGTTCGGTGCTTTCTCTAAATCATTTACAAGGTCTAGTAATCTATTAGCTAACACCAACATGCACAACATAATCCTCATCTACGAACGAAGGCATAGGGGATGTAGGAGGAGTAGGCACATGAGTGGTATCTTCCATGAAACCAATCTCATTGGCATAGTTTGTAGGAAATCTAGTAGTAAACTCATTAGTTAAACGAGTGGGAAAATTGGAGGTGAAACTAGAAGTGACCTTCATCTTCTCCATTGAAACATATCACACACTTCTCCTGAAAACATGCCCACAAGTCTTCGACTAGGTTGTGATGCTCATAAACCTTCACAACACTCAAGGTTACAATAATCACAAGCTACATGGGAAAAGTCTCAACATAGACAAATGGTTAGAAACTCTTCATGTCGGGTTCACCAAAAATGTAAGAGAGGGGGACCAACCATGTCAAGGCTCTAGGTCATAGAGAGATGAGAGTGGAGGGCTGCCCTAACTTACCTCACTCTTAAAGGATGAGTATCAAGAATGAAGAGAACTATGTTGTACTTCTATCACTCTACACACCCAAATTCCAGGTTTAGGCTAGGTGAGTTGTTTTTCAGAGTCAGTACTCCACCTTAGACAACTCTTTGTTTGAGGATGACAATGTGGTTTTAGGATGAAAAAAAGATGTCCCTAGTGTCCCTCTGGTGTGCTAGCGTCTGTATGGCAAGAAACAAAGTAAAATAAAAACTACCCAAATACCTACTAACAACCTAGCTAGTTGATTTAGAAGGAAAAAATAGAATAAGGAGGTACAAAAACTAGAGATAGAGATGATAAAGAAAATAAATAAAAGTTAGGGTGATGAAAATAATCTCACAGAAGTGTCAGTCTGCTAGCTAGCTCCACACATACATTCTCCTACACACAAGAAAGAGGGAAAATTATTAGGGCTATATAGGGGCCTACCTTAGTCAAACCCCCGTTTTAGTGTTTCCACCTCCACATACAACTAGAAAGAAATAGAGTAGAATATGTGATAAAGGAAAGAAAAGAAAGAGAAAAACACTATTAAACAATATTATTCTACTCAATAAAATCACAAAGGAGAGGAGTGAAGTGTTACCACTTCCACCCAAAATCTCACTAGCCAATGAAAGGAGAATACAAGGTATGGACTTGGAAAATTCATCACAACCATAGAAGTGATGAAGGGAGGTCTCGCAAGACTCCAAGCCCACATTTATGAAGTTGCCTCACTCTTTCTATGTAGAGTTGATGGAGTGCCAAAGCTACTACAATGTTCACAATGGAAGAATGGAATGTTGGAATGAATGAGAATGAGCTTGAGCGATTGAATGTGAGTGAGAAGGGTTGAAGTGATTGAATGAAGAGTGAATTTGAAGGTAGAATGAGAAATAATCTGCCATTTTCAGGGTCGGTTGGTTAAAGAGGGATGTTACAATTTGACCCCAATCAGGTGTGTAATGCCTCTGCTAGCTTTAGATGTAGGAATCCATTAGGGATGAAAGCACACAACATAGACATTTATGCTCCATGCATGCATCCGTGACAAATATTCTCTCACCAATGAATAGGACATATGCCAAGTGGATAGAAGGCAAGTTAGTGATGTGGAATTTCACCTTTGGATTTGATTTTTGAAGGTGAGGGTATGTGAAAGGGGAATTTTCCTAAGGGGTGAAAATTCACTTCTATATAGTATGTTCCAACTTTAAATTGGTTGCTACACCATCATTGTGAGAAATTGTTTTAAAGTAGCCAATATTTTATATCCTAATACATGAGAGCTTTCCTTAGAAACCCTATGCCAAGTCATATGTTTCCAAAATAAGTTGTGTCATGAAATAGGAAGAAGGGTTTCCCCCACATACACATAAGGGATTTATGCATTTGGGGTCAGTATGTCTATACTACAATGTTTTCATAGAGCATGAAATTGCCATCATTCCCCAACTACTCACAAAACTAAAATAATGACACAAAAAAAGTTAAGACAAAGAAAGAGAGCCTTTTGGGTTAACATGGAATGGACCTAAATGTCTTGATGGCTTCCATCATTCCCAAAAGGGAAACACAAGACAAATGAAAAATGATTATGACATAGAGAAAAATGGAGGAACATATAGATGAATGCACAAAAAGAGAGAAGAACATAAAATGAAACATCATAGGGGATCACATTACACACATGCAATCACAAAAAGAAAAGTGAAAAATAAAAAGACTAGTAAGGCACAGGCGAGTCAACCTAAAGTAAGTCATCTACCTCACAATCTTGGTTGTTATAAACAAAATGTGGGAAACTAGCCAAAGGGACAACATAAAGTGTTGAACTAGGAGACACACAAAGTTCAACAATCTTATTAGGAGATTTGTCATTTAAGCTCATAGAAGAAGAAAAAAATGCATTCAACTCATCATGTACTTATTCATCAATCTTTGCAATGTCAATGTCATCATCTAAATTAATCATAGTAGGAGGTTGAATAAAAATGTCCATGTAATGTTCTTGTTTATGTTGTGGCGACGGTTGAGAGTCATCATGCATTGCTTTAGGTAGGTTTGGATTTTGATTTTCTATGTTATTGTTATTTTCTTTAGTTTGCAATCTATGAGAAATAGAAAGACATCTATGCATACACTCTCTATCACTTCACTTTATTTTCAATTTATTATCATTTTTTTTGTGTAAGAGTGGGTTTGTCAGTCATAGGTTCCTTCTCTTCCTTGGGAGGATTAGAAGAAACAACGGGAGGTTGCTCAACTACTTTCTCTTTGACTTTGTACTATCTCATGGTCTCTTGTGGGAAATTGTGAGGTTTTTCTATAGATTTTTCTTGTATGGTTGGAAGTGTTTTTGGTTCAACCATTGTCACATCAAGGATGGTTGGTTCAGTTATAGGTTGAGTCATGTTGCGAAGGGATAGTTTCACTATTTTATTTGACTTGAATTTTTGATATGATTTATAAAAGAAATCTTCATGAGGCTTGATAGGTTCCACAGGCTTGCGACAAAATTAATCGAATGAAAAATTCCATTTTTTCGAGGCCAGATGAAATACACTATGATGCACAGTGAAGATTTCATCACCAAATGGAAAATTTATACATTTATGAATAAATGAAGGGATAAAATTCATGGAGCAAAGCCATGGATAGCCTAGCTTCACACAAAATTGGTTTGATTATGGGATGATGGAGAATGAGACTGTTAATGTTTTTGGTCCCACTTTTAAATGAAGATCTATCGAGCCAATCGTAGGGCAATCAAATCCATTATGTGTCTTGATCCATGCTTTCGGGTTATCATATGTTTCTGTATATAGCTCATGCACATATAAAAATTCTTTTGTAATCAAATTCTCTCCATAGACGAGATCAATCAATATACCATTAGTGGGCTTATTATTGATTCAACCAGCTATGTAAAGAGGACAATCAAGTGCATGGTTAGGTACATCATTTTGTGAGAAAGAAATGTCAAGAGGTTGTCTAGTCAAGCCCCTACGAGATCTAGATTTGATAAATTCTATCAGTTAATTTTTGGGATGTTTTTCAATGGTATTCATATTGTCATCATTTGTGTCAACTTTCATCACATCATTCATTCATTTCACTAGCTTTGACAAATGAAATATTGTGTTTAGACATGGTATTTGTAAATATTTGCAAATTTTGATTAAGTGGTGCTATAGACTTATTTCCTTGATCATTCACACCCCCAATTAGTAAATGAGTAGAATCAATAACGTCTTGCACAAGATGCTTAAGACACGGTATTTTGTACTATGTCCAGCTGTTTAGTGGTAATGATAATAAGCATTTTTTTGAAAGCCTTTATGCAATGGTGTAGTGGGATCACATTCTTTTGTAGTGTCTTAAAATGCATACCCTTGCATTTTCAAACTTTTTTGGGCCCACCTTGCTTTATTTATCCTTATTTATGTCTTAATTGGTCCTATTTCACATCCACAAGCCTCTTAAAATACATCTTTTTCTGGTTAATCCTGACAATCATCAATGGATAAATGATAATTTAATGATTTTGTGTGTGTCCCCCTGATTTGTGGATTGGGACTAAGACACCACCTAGGGGGTCTTTATCCTACATTGGTCTTGGGACCCTGATTTTAAGGAATCTTAAATTGGCCCCTTTTTCGAGTCTATGCCCCGATTTTTGAGCCTTGACACTAAGATGCCACCTGGGGTGTCTTAGTCCTCCTTGGCTTATTTTTGAGTTTCAATTTTAAATATTGGTAGGATTTAGCCTCCTTTAATTAATGATTTCATATATTGGCTTGTTGTGGTGTAATTTTGGGATATTAAGCATAGATAAGTATAAATACAATGTTCATCCACTCATTTTCATATCTCATCTCATCTCTAATCAATCAAGCTTTAAAGTATTCATTCAAGAACATTCAAAAGAAATTCTTCAAGAATTTTGGAGTCATCATCAAGATTCTTGCATCATGTGTGTTTTTGTGCTAACATTTGTCATGTAGGGTTTTTATTCAAGCAAGCAATTCAAGCCAATATTTATCAAGCATTCAAGTGTTTCAAGATCTACATCCATTGCAACCATTCCACACAAGTTTGTAGAATTTACAACAAGGGTTTGGTGAGTTGTAATATTGCATTTTGTTCATTCATCATTTCCCTTCATTATTCTATTTCATTTCCAGGTTTAGTTACCAACAAGGGGTTTGACCAAGGAAAACCCCATTTAATAACAATAAACAAGTTTTTCCTTTCATATATGCTTGTGATTCCAGATTTAGGTTGAAGATTTGAAGATGGTTTGGAGTGAAAAGTTGCAAAGTTGCATTTTAAGGTTTTCATCTTGATGGAAACTCACCTATAGGCCAGATTTGGAAGATTCAAGACTTGAGATCTAAGAGGAAGCAAGTGTAGACCTTGGAGCTCAAGTATTCAATTTTTTTAGAAATCCAGAACATGTCTAATACTTCACATAGGGCATCTTAGTCTTCCCAGGGGTATTTTTTATAGATTCTTTAAGATTCTCTTCCAAGATCTGAAGATTTTGCATCTACCTTGAAAAAATAACAGTGGGACTAAGATAATAGTAAGGGAGTCTTAGTCCTCCATAACACTTTTTGACAACATTTTTGCATTTCCAATATCCTCATTACATCTCCAAACTTCCCAGGTACACATACCCTAACTTGGTGTAGCTTAATTGTGTCATTTGTACTCATTATTTGACTTGCATCACTAGGTTTTGTGAGTTAAATGTTAAAGCATATTTTCCAGGATTTTTCTTGGTGGCGAACCCCTTAAAGTGGAAGAACCCCTTCCTAGGTCCTCCTAATTCAAAATTGAGTCACCTTGTGAGGTTGACAGTCAATCCAATTTGGGTTCTTAGGAAAATATCAAATGACCTAGAGAAATGAGGTGAACACCCCCTTTCCCCATTTTTCAATGGTTCATTTTGGCAAACCCGACCTTGTTGAGCATTCATTTTCTGATTTGGAGTCCATTACATTCCTAGATCTAGGTTGCATTCATTCTTGCCTTGCATTCTTGCATTAGTGCAAGTGCATCTAGGGTTTCTCATATTTTCATTAGTGAAAGTGCATATAGGTTGCATTTTTTCTTTCTTGCATCATTTCAACTCATTGAAAAAATGAAAAACTGAATTGTTCATCATCCTAATAGCATTTAGGAACATTTTTATTACATTCAAAATTTAAAAAATTGCATTCACTTTTACATCCAATTGCTTGTTACTAGTTAATTTTTCTTGCATTCATTTGCACAATTTTCTATTTCCAAATATCAGGTTCATGGGTAGGAAATCTAGGAACACTGTTGACAACTTAGAATTCATTGTTTTTCTAAAAAATACCTCTATTGGGACAAAAACGCCCTTACTGGCGTCGTAGTCCCTCTTAAGGTTTTTGGCTCAGAATCCTATTTGATTTGTGTGTTGTTTATTCTAGTTCTTGAAACATCCAAATTCCTTCAATAGGACCAATGTGCCCTTGCTAGCATCTTAGTCCCTATTGATTTTGAAGTTGTAGTCTCAAGGGTTTAAATTTTGTTTTCACCATTTCTATAGATTGTCATTGGTTATCTTTTTCAGTGGGTTTATTTTCTATTACATGCATTTCACTAAATCTAGTTTAAAGTGCTTCATTTAATGAATTTATTCATTCCAAATTTTCATTCATAACATTTCATTGCACAATGTAATCATTAAATTATCTTGTTTGAAATCGAAAAATTACATTTATATATTTCATTTTGGGCCTTTACATTGCATTTTGAGTTTGCATAGATTATTTTTCATAGATGTTAGTATCTATCCTTTCCAAATTTGTAAAGAAAAATTTATTCAATAACCATGTTAGTCATTCACTTAATGCATTCCCTAGTTATGTCAGTCTCTTAGCGCAAGAGAGTGAAAATGGTGACGCTTGCCTTAAACCTACACCCCCTCTTATCTCTCCTATTTGTGGGAATGATGTGATAGAATATGTTGCAAGCATATAAAACCATGATGATCGTGATTTTTATTCTCCTAATATCTCTTCCATTGGTGACGAAGGTATCTTGGTGAAAGAAGATGAAATCATTGAGAATCATGAAGGTCTTTCTTGTTCTTCTCCTCATCCTCGTTGGGAGGGTATTATAGTAGAAGAGGATGAGATAATAGACACATTCCTAAAAATCACCTTACCTAGCCTCCATTCATTCCTTACTTGTGAGCATGTCCTAGTTGAAGAGGATGAAAACATAGATAAACATGCAAATAACATATATTCCTCTCCTAGTTGTGAAGACAATACTATTATTGATGAGAATCTGTGTTTCTCTCCCCAAAAGAAAACCTTATTGAACAGGAAATTCCAACCATTGATATCTCTGTTGCATGCGATGAAGTCATTAAATAAGAACCAACTTTTGAAAGTCACAAACACTTAGTTTGTAGTTCTCCTAAAACCTCCCCCCCTTTGGGAGATATCATGGTGCAAGAAAATGAGAACATTGACAATAGTAATTAGTTAGATGAAGATGATGAAGTAATGTTATATTCCTCTTCACTAAGATATCATGACAATAAGTATAAGTATTCTAATTTTATGCACATTAGATACCCCTTGAAGTACTCTCTTGAGCCTAAACTTATCATTTATCCACCCTCTCAAAAACCATAAGTTCAAAACAAACTCGTCCTTATCCTCAAACCACCTAAGAACAGTGTTTCACAACAACCAAGTTACAATATCATTGCTCATACATATAACACTAGAAAAAATCCACAAACAAGACAAACACCTTCAACATCCCTCTCATTCCCTAATCCTATCCTACCCAATCCTATCTTACCAGGTCCTCCTCGTAGAAAGGAGTATGATCTTGTCAAACAACTAAATAATACTCTTACTAAGATATCATTGTGGGAAACTATTCAATCCTCCACTCACTACCATAACATGATTCAAAATTCCTTCCAAAAAATTCCTATCCCTTCTAATGCATAACTGAATGTCATAACAACAATGATTTAAAGAATAAATGCTAACACTGTTTTCCACCAAAGTGAGCTCCCTGCTTTAGAAGTGAAAAAACAATATGATGTTTTCATGATCATATCTCAATACAATACCACAGTGATAAAGTGAACTCTTTTTGACAATGGCTCAACCTTAAATGTGTGTAGTGCAAACCTTTTGGATAAGCTTGGTGTTGGTAAATACAAATTCAGCTTGACTCTTTATCTATTAAGGGATTTGACAATGTCAGAAAACAAGCAGTTGGAGTGATCACTTTACCTATTATAGTTGGAAAGGCTACTTTACACACCCCTATTCATGTTATGCCTCATGATCTTTCATATAATATTATTTTAGGAAGGTGTTGGATTCATGAGATGCATGCAGTTCCTTCCACCCTTCATCGTAAAATGATGTATGTCTACAAAAAAAAAGTGTACATATTGTATGTTGATAATGAGACTTACAATGTTTAACAACTCAAGAAAAACAAGGAAAATCCTTTGAAAACATTAACACCATCTACACAAGTTGAACCCATGCAAGACAAAAAAAAAGAGAATTGAAGAAATCACAAAGCTCTTAGAAGATGATCGAGATTCCTTAGACTTTGAACATACATTCATGGGTGAATACAAGATCACAAACAAAGATTCAGCCAAGGAAAAAGAAAAAGAAGTAATTCCAACATAAAACTCAGAAGACCCTTTGAAAGCATCCATCTCATCCACTTTATAAGAAAAAGAAAATTACACAACAAACTTTGATGAAACTGACTATCAACAACCTTTGAATCCTAAAGAAATGAAGAATATTTATGGAAAAGGTTATGAGCTTATGAAACAAATTGGATATAGTGGAAAAGAATGTGGTGCTAGACAACAAGGTATATGTATCCTTATTGAACCTACCACACAAGAAGCAACTCATGGTCCTGGTTACTGTCCCATGATAAAAATCAAACCATCAAATAATCCTTCACTTAATATCAACACTATCATAAAAAATCCTTCTAAGCTGACTTTAACAATGGTGCATCCTCAACTGATAGACACTAGTGGTCTTGATGGTTATCCTTTGCAAGAAAAGAAAAAAAAAGAAATCCTCGCTTAATGTAAATGTCATCATGAAAAAAACTAATTATTTGAATTCATTAGATTTTACACGCTCCTATAAAGGAGAGAACAAAATCTCACAATCTAAAGAGTCTTGTGTAGGTATGGTGCCTTGTACTATGCAAGAGAAATCTTTGTCGCAAAATAATGAAACATCCTCTACTTTTCAACAAGAGATTATCTTGACGAGACTCCTCCAAGATCATCTGATATCCCCCCCCCCCCCAAGAACATGAAATAAATTTTATTACAGGACTTCATTTTGTGCATATCATAGAGTTCGTGGTCATTCTACGAATTAATGTAAGGCTTTGACAAAAAAAATCAACATCTTAACGATTGTGGTGCTCTCTCTTTGATTGAAGCACCTAGTTCCTCTTTTAATTTTGGCTCATCCTTGTCTTGCACTAAGTGGGGGCAAGAGGTTAGATATATTTATCCTCGTATGTCACTATTCATTATCTCTTTTGGCTAGTTGACCACCTTTCATGTACATATAAGAGAAAGCTTGGAATGTGGGTGATGTGCCTTGAGTTTGCTCACATGTGACATTTTTGGGGCAATCCCTTCCCTTTTCATGATGTAGCTTATCAAAAAATAATAGCATAGGGCTTTCTGAATAATCTCTCATGTCTTCTTCTACTTTAAAACAATTGCTCACAACAATGGTGTTAGAAACCGCTTTAAAGTGGGGGCATACATTGGCACTCATGTTTCATTGTGTGATTTCTTTCTTCTTGTGATGCATCCTTTTCTTGGTGATGTCATTGGGATTGATTTCCTCCAAGAGTGTGATATTTCTTTGACTTGTCCTCCCTTGGAAATATTAAGCACAATGTTCCCTAAGATGATAACTTGCATGAACTAAATGAAATCCCTTTGAACATCCCTCTTTCTTGTTGCATTTTTAATTTGTACCTTATTAATGTCATGGAATTATGGCTTTGATATGGTCCCCTAGGGATCACCTAGTGAACAACTAGCTTCACTAGCCCATTTGAGCATGCATTTTCTTCTGGTGACTTATTAAAGTCATGGAGGTATGGCTTTGATATGGTTTCCTAGGGCTTACCTACTAAAAAACTAGCTTCACTAGCCCTTGTGAGCATGCATTTTCTCTTTTTCTTATCAATCATGGGGGTATGGTGTTGATATGGACCTCTTGGGGCTCACCTAGTGGAAAACTAGCTCCCACTAGCCCTTGTAAGCATCCACTTTTTTTTGCATAGTGGATAGTGTGTTCCACTTGTAAAATTTATGTTTGGACAAAAAACATAGACCCGACTCACTGCCCTGGACAACCATTCAAAGCTTGATTCATTGCATTGTTTTGTTTTCCTTTCTTTGATAGTGTATGTTTGTGATCTAATTATGGCTTCATATATCATCCGCATGTGTGTTCCTTTGTGCTTATGTTGGTTTTCCATAGGATCTTGATCTCGGGGGCTTGATCATCCCTCTTGGTTATTATCATCATATCTTACTAGAATTCGTACATTCGAACCCCTCTTGATTGTGTGGTAAGCTACTTTAGTGCAATTTTGAAGCAAGTTCATCCTCTCACTAAAGTTGGGGCTTTGTGTAGCATAGGAAAAAGAATACCCTTGAATTTTCACACTTGTTTGGGCCTGCCTTCCTTTATTTATTCTTCTTTATGTACATTAATTGGTCCTATTTCACATCCACAGGCCTAATAAACTACATCATTTTTTGGTTAATCTTGACAATCATCAATGGATAAATGATAATTTAATGATTTTTTTTGTGTGTCCCTAATTTGTGGACTAGAATAAAATGGCACCTAGGGTGTATTTGTCCTCTATGGGTCTTGGGACCTTGATTTCAAGGCATCTTAAATTGGCCCCCTTTTTGGAGTCTATGCTCCGAGATTTGAGCCTTAGAACTAAGATGCCACCTAGAGTATCTTAGTCCTCCTTGGCTTATTTTTAGGATTCAATTTCAAATCTTCGTAGGATTTAGCCTCCTTTAATTAATGATTTTATATGTCAGTTTGTCGTGGTTTAATTTTGGGATATTAAGCATAAATAAGTATAAATATAAGGTTCCTCCACTCTTTTTCATATCTGATCTCATCTCTAATCAATCAAGCATTCAAGTATTCATTCAAGAAAATTCAAGAAGAATTATTCAAGGATTTTGGAGCAATCATCAAGATTCAAGCATCATATCAAAGGAGATTCTTGCATCATGTGTGTTTTTGTGCTAACATTTGTGATGCAGGGTTTTGATTCAAGCAAGCAATTCAAGTCAAGATGTATCAAGAATTCAAGTATTTCAAGATCTACATCCATTGCATCCATTCCACACAAGTTTTTAGACTTTACAACAAGGGTTTGGTGAGTTGTAACATTGCATGTTGTTCATTCATTATTTCCCTTCATTATTCTATTTCATTTCAAGGTTTAATTACCAACATGGGGTTTGACCAAGACAAACCCCCATTTACTAACAATCAACAAGTTTTTCCTCTCTTGTATTCTTATGATTGCAGACTTAGGTTGAAGACTTGAAGATCATTTGGAGTACAAAGTTGCAAAGTTGCATTGCAAGGTTGTCATATTCTTAGAAATTCACCTAGAGGCCAGGTCTAGAAGATTCAAGACTTGAAATCTGAAACAAGTGCAAACCTTGGATCTTAGGACCACATTAAAAAATTCCAAAAATCCATAATGAGACTAATATGCCACCTAGGGCATCTTAGTCCTCGAAAGGGTATTTTTTATAGATTCTTTGAGATTCTGTTTTGAGATCCAAAGATTCCACATCTTCCCCAAAACATAGTAGCGGTACTAAGACAACAGTAAGGGAGTCATAGTCATCCATAACACTTTTTGAAAACATTTTTGCATTTCTAGAATCCTTATTACATCTACAAACTTACTAAGTACATGAACCATAACTTGGTGTAGCTTAATTTTGTCATTTATACTCATTAATTGACTTGCATCACTAGGTTTTTTGAGTTGAATGTTAAAGTGTATTTTCCAAGGTTTTGCTTGGTGGTTGTGAATGGTGTTGCTCTAGACCTGTTCAAACATTATCAAACAACACAATTTTATTCAAAAAACACATCTAAAACAATCATTCCCCATGCAATCCATTTAAACACCAATAATATGATATAAATCAAAGATAATCAATAAAAAGCTATCAAATCTTGTTCTTAAACATTCAAACCACTATCCCATGGGGGAATTGGTGCTATTTTGATGTGAAAAATATCCATTTCCCAATTCCTTGATGTAATTTGATGAAGATTGAATGCTCCTTGTTGCAATTTTACAATAACCTTGATAAGATTGATAAAAATCTATGAAACTTGGATAAAAACGAAATAAGTAGTGAATGGAATTGAGTAGAGTAAGCTTGCATGGATTATGGATCCCCAATGCAATAGAGGAGATCTTTATTTATAAGAGAGAATGATGGAGAAACGAACAAATGGGATGAATGTGGGACTAAACATGTGCCAATGGCAAGGTTCCACTTCTCAACATGCTAGCGACGGAGGAATGAGCACATTTTGGTGAATGTGCAAATAAATGCAATTAGGTGGAAATTTGAAATTTGGAAGTTTGCTTGTGGAAGAGGATGTGGAAGAGGAGTTAATGCCACTTGGCTCAAGAAAAAGGACTTGTAAGAGCCTTAAATGCCAATTTGGAGGACAAGTCCCTTTTGGAGGGAGATTTCAAATTGGAAGAATATTCCAACAAGATGCCTTTTTTAATGAAAATAGGAGATTTTATAAATTAATTAAATTGATTTAATTGTTCAAGTTGCAAAATCTAGAGGATTTGGTGGATTAAAGTTAGAGTTAATTAGGATTTAATTAACTTAGATAAAGATTAGTTTGATTTGACATTTTGACTTAGATTTTTGGATTAATTTAAATCAAAATGAGAGGAGTTATATTAAATTAAATAAGGTTTGATCTATTAAATTAAAAGGGGTGATGTTAGATTTAATTAAATAAAAGGTGATTTATTAATCAAAAGAGGGAATATGATTTAACTAAATAAAATAAATTATTTAATTAAAAGAGGAAATATTAGGATTAAATAAAATTGATTTATTTAATCAAAGAGGAAATATTAAGATTGATTAAATAACATGATTTATTTAATTAAAAGAGGAATTATGATGAATTAAATAAATATTATTTAATTAAATGGTTAGTAAAGAAGTGATCAAGGAAGAACTGATGTTAGTAAATCAAGATTAGGTGCATGATATCAATCAGGATAATTTGAATGTCTACATTTTGTGCATCTTTGAAGCAATGTGCCTACTACGTTGGTTCAAAGAATAACCCTTTCGAGATCAAAATTGAATTTTTTTTCTTATTTTTTTCAGATGCCCCACTGCTGCCCCAATGAAATAATTATGCTGGTATACCACCCCCTCAAGAGATCGAGTAGAGATGTTAATTTTCTGATCTAGATCAAAATAAAATGTGAGAGGAGTGGATCTACTAATCAGAGAATGAAAGATAATTATTTAGAAAGATCAGATATTTGGTGTAGACAATTTTGACTATGTATAAATAGTCATCGACCATGGGTAGCCTCATGAATACTTTGAGATATCACACAAATTTGGATAGAAATGGTAGTACAGATAGAAGAATAAGAAGAATAAGATGGATGGATTAACTCTTGATTCCTAAAAGCTGTAGGAGTCCAACAAGTCTCTGATCTACGAGAATTCATTAGAGATGATGAATGGTAATGATGCTTTGCTTATCAGGAATTGGGATTTTAAAAGGGCTTACTTACCTTACGTTTGATAACACACATAGGTATGATGCATTAGGGTATAAATAAATAGGATGGCGTTGCACCTAGTGTGATGGACTTTGACTCAACAATTAGATAGGAGTACTCATGTTCACACCTGACATATAGAAACCTTACTAGGATGTACTTCAAATATTTCAAACATCTAAGACCAAAACACAAGGAATGCAACACTTAACAATGTAATAGTCAACAAGTTGTTCAAAACACCTTCTCTACACTCTTAATAAAGCAAGTATTCACCAAGGTTATATTACAAGAATATCCAACAAGCACAATAGACAAAAGATAAAGATCAATGCCCCATTCATTTCTCTCTAAACCATTTGTTTGGACATCATTTAGAGGTTATCAAAATGAGTGCAATAAGATAAATCAAAAGACAAAGATCAAGTAAACAAACAAGCTAATGTTCTTCATACCGCTAGCCAAGACTAAACTACAGTGATGCCTGATGTTGATGTCCATTGTAAGAAGGATTCATCCTAGGACATGATGTTATCAGATGATGGGATTGACTAGATGATAAGATATTGATATTTTGATTTGACTAACTTGCTTACTTATTGACCTAGACTTGAGATCCTTGATGATTGAGAACACACTTTTAATCTGCTAGACTTGTTTCTAACTATTTCACCAAAGGGTGACGGTGACAATCAATTTATTATGATGGGTGTGCAAATACTTGTTCGGTAGGCCCATAAGGCGGGATTCGGCTGTAGATGCTAGTCACGACCAACGTCATTGATTTTTTTCTTAAGGATTTTGAGGATGGTTTTATTTGTAGCCCCAGCTTGCCCATTGCCCTGTGGGTAGTATGAAGTGCAAAAGTGATGTTGGATGTTGAATTTCTAGCATAGGTCTTGAACATCCTAGTTTTGGAAAGGTGTCTTGTTATCTAAGATAATGGCTTGTGGGACATCGTAGAGGCAAATGAGGTGATTCAACATGAGCTTAGAAATATGATTTCCTATAATATAGGTCATTGGGATGGCCTCTACCCACTTTGTGAAGTATTTTGTGGAGGTGATAATGAACTTGTGTCCATTAGATGAGGTGGGGGTGATTTTTTCAATGAGATTGAGCCCCCACTACGAAAAGGGCCAAGGTGTTACAATCGAGTGGAGCTACTGAGCTGGTGCATGGATGAGATCCCCATGTTGTTGACATTATAAGAACTTCTTGACATATTTGTGGGCTTCCCTTTCCATCATCGACCTGTAGTACCCTGTTCTCGACAGCTTCTTAGCCAAGGTCATACCACTCGAATATGAACCAAAAATGGCATTTTGTACCTCTGTTAAAGCAGTCAAAGCTTCCTCAACATTTAATCATCGTGAAAGGGTTCCCTCAATACTCCTATAGTATAGGGTGTTGCCTAAGATAAAAAAATGGGACAAATTCTTGAAAAAGGTTTTCTTAAGGTTGGGAGTGATATCATCAGGGAGGAATCCTATTCTTAGATAAGTACATATATGTCATGATACCATGAGTTACCATGACCAACAATTTCACACACAAACTCAAACTCTGGTAGCTCGAATGCTGGTACAAGAACCTGCTCTACAAGGAATTCTTGCTTCAAGATGTTGCATGGGATGTCTAGTAGTGATCCAATCGTTGCCATAGCATTTTTTTCTCTGTTGTTCACTCTTGGTATCTTCTCAAACATGATGCCAATGAAGGACTCTTTGAGGATTTCGACTAGTTTCTTGTATGGATTTAAATTGTTATCCTTTGTTTGGTATTCTTCATTGACCTGGTTGATTATAAGCTATGAATCTCCATAGACCTTGAGTGCCATGACCTACCACTGCATAGAAATTCTCAACCCTATGACAAGAGCCTCATATTTTGAAATGTTGTTTGTGCAAGAAAATGATAGCTTATATGATTTGGGTATGCAATCTCCTTGTGGTGTAATGAATAAGAATCCAGCTCTTGACCCATGCCATGTGTAGGATCCATCAAATTACATTTTCCAGTGATCTGCTATGCTTACATTAAAGATGGAATCATCAGGGAATTCTAATACAAGTGGATTCTCTAACTATATTGGTGCTTCTACTAGCTGATTTGCAATCACTTGTCCTTTTATGGCCTTCGTTCCACATACTCAATGTGATGTTCTGATAGGATCATAACCCATTTAGTTGTTTGCCCTATGAGCATTTCTTTAGAAAGCAGATACTTGAGAGGGTCTATCTTAGCAATGAGTTTTATTTGGTCTGCCAACATATAATGTCTGAATTTCTATAGTGTGAACATGACTATTAAGCAAGCCTTCTTAATGGATGTGTAATTTAGGTCGTGTCCCACCATGGTTCTATTGATGTAGTAAATAGCTCTTTCCTTCCCATTTTCATAATGTTATGCTAAGAGAGCGGTAAGGGCTATTGTTGTTGCCGATATATACAAGATCAAGGGTTTTCCTGGAATGGGTGGCAAAAGAACTAGTGGTGTGAGCAAGTACTCCTTGATCTTTTTCAACACCTGATCACATTTCTCATCCCATTTGTATGCTACACCCTTGTGGAATAGATGAGAATATGGGATAGGCTTATCTACTAATTGTTCTATGAATTGACGGATATACTAGAGTCTTCCTTGTAAGCCTCTTAGCTGCTTCAATGTCCTTGGTGCTTCCATTTCAAGAATTGTTTTGACCTTGGTAGAATCTATCTCAATCCCCTTCATTGACACAATGTACCCTTGTAACTTTCCTTATTGCACACCAAAGACACACTTCTTAGGATTGAGTCTAACCCAGTATTCTTCTAGCCTATCGAAGATAGAGCTCAGTGCTTCTATGTGATCTCGTTGCTTTCTTGACCTGGTTAGTATGTCATCCACATAATCTTCCATATTTTTATGAACCATGTCATGGAAGATTAGTGTCATGGCCCTTTGATAGGTGGATCTTGCATTCTTCAACCTAAATGACATGATGTTCCAGCAATATGTTCCCCATGGATAGGTGAAATTTGTCTTGTGTTGATCTTCTTTGGTTATCATGATCTGATTGTACCCTAAGAATTCATCCATTAGTGATAGAATTTCATGTTTTGTTGTCATATCCACAATCATATATATATTTGGGAGAGGGAAATCATCCTTGGGACATGCTTTGTTTAGATCTCTCAAGTTAGTGCAGATGCAGATGCCCCCAATTGGCTTTGAAATAGGTACAAGATTTGAGACCCACTCAGGATAATCAATGGGCGTTATGAAGCTAGCATCCAAGAGTTTCTATAACTCAATCTTGACTAGTAGTGCGTTCTGTGGGTGCATTTTCATCAACTTTTGTTTCACTGGCTTCACCTCTAGATATACTTGTAGGACATCAAAATCTGCAAGCTTCTAAGACTCTAACACACAACCTTTAGCATGATTAATATTTCAAAACTAAGCAAACATCTAATATCCCTATGAAATAATACACCATGATTCAAAATGAAAACAAGTGACAAAGATAAATAAATCATATAAAACATGAAATATACCTATTCCATAGTGGATTGGTGCTACTCTTTGTGTAGAAGCTAGCCCTTTCCCAATCCTTAATAAGTCAAATGAGATGATAGAAAATTAGATGCAAAGTGAACTCAAGTTGCCTATAGTGAGAGTGCTCAAATTGTAGATGAAAAATGAGAGAAAAGGCATTGAAACTATAGGAGAGATTGCGAGAGGAGAGACCAAGATTGAGGAATGTGGGACTAATCCCCAACAAATAGGAGAGAGCCACTTGTCACAATGTGATTGGTCCATGATTGTGCAAGTTTTGGCCATTGTACCCATTTGAAATTTGAAAATGGCAATAAATGCATGTAGTTGAAGGATTTGGGGGGAATTTTGTTTGGAAAAAAATTCAAATAAGGGGAGTTAATGAGGGAATATTCATTGGGAATATGACTTTTGAAGAAAATAGGGGTTTTAATAAATCAAAATAAATGATTTATTGTGCAAGTGGGAAAAGCTAGAGGATGGGACATGGGTTAGGCCTAGCATTAATCATGGATTTGACTAATTAAGCTAATGATTTGTTGATTGTGACATTTGATTTGTATTTTTGGATTTGTTTTAAATAAAATGAGAGGAAAATGAATAGTAGTCATTTAATTAAATACATGTGATTTAATTAAATCAAGACTTTAGGAGATAAAAAGTGATTTATTTGATGAAAGCTATCACGTTAGGAGATTATTCAAATAAACCTCATTTGTTTAATTGATGGGCGAAATATAATTAATCAATTATGTTAATCAATAGTGTAAATTTTTCATGTCTACATTTTGCCCCTCTTCGAAGAAATGTACTCATTGGATTGATTCAAAGAATGATGTCGCCGACATCAAAATTAAAAAAATTCTAATTTTTTCGAATGCCCGAGTGAAAAGAAGTATGTTAGTACATTTCCCCCTCGAGAGGTCGATTGAAAAGATTCGATTTGAGGTCGATCTCATGAAAAATATTTTCAAAATGGATGTATGAATGGTTAGACTATAAGATCTACATGATAATGATGATGTAAATGAGATGTTTGGCAGATGCTTAGAATAACAAATCTATATTATTTTAACATCTTAAGTGATTATGCAATGCATGTGAGATAGATGAGATGGATTATGTTGTCCTATGATGATATGACATGATTATGGAAGATGAAAGTACAGATGCAGGATGGATGCATTGTTAGCATGAAAGAGGATAGAAGAATGAGAGGGGTCAACCCATAAATCCAAGAAGATGTAGAAATCCAACAAGTCCCCTAGTCATCGAGACTTTATTGGATATGATGATGAATGATGATGATGTATCACTTAACCAAGGATGGGAGAGATAATGAGCATACCATTATTTATGTTTGATAACACAAATAAGTGCGATGCATCAAGGTATTAAGAGCTAGGATGGCGTTGCGACTAGTGTGATGGACTTTGACTCATCAAAGCTTGACAAATGAAACCTTATTCAGAATGTAGTTCAAATATTCTAAACATCTCAGGCCAAAACATAAAAAGGAAAGCCTTCTTATGTGGTTAACAAGACACCTAAAACATCTTCCCTACAAACAAAACAAAGCATGTATGACGAAGTTATTTTACAAGAACATCCAACAAGCACAATAGATAAAATGATAATGATCATTGCCCCATTCCTTTCTCTCTAAACCTGTTTTGTTTAGGCATCATCGAGAGGTCCTTAGAATGAGTGCAAAATAAGATAAGTCTAAAAAAGACCAAGATAAAGTAAATAAACAAGTTGATGTTGTTTATACTGCTAGCCAAAGAATAAACTATGGTGATACTTGATGCTAATGTCCATTGCAGGAAGATTGCATTCTTAGGACATTTTGTGATTAGGGTTTTGATAAGATTGTTTGGATGATAAGCTATTGATATTCTGAGCTGACCAACTCACTAACTTATTGATCTAGACCCGAGACTTTGATGATTCAGCATTCAATTTTAAAACTGCTAGACTTTCTTCTGACTGACTTACCAAAATATGAAAGTGACAATGCTTTATTAGGAATGATGATTACTGCGGGTGAAAGAAGGATGAGATGGGTGCACCATTTTGGGTTTTTTCAAATGTTTTGAGGCTATTTTTGGAATTTTGAAGTCTTTTACAAATTTTTTTGGTCTTTTCACAATTTATGACGAAGAGACTAACTTAAATACATAGCCTAGGGGTCTCGAGAGTTGATCCATAGATTAGCCTTGCCTACGTTATACACACAAAGACCACATAGTTTGACTGATGACAAACTTGAATCAAAGATAAGATGGGAAAATGGATTGCCATTTTATTGTGACGAATTCCTAAAGGATCAACATAAAATGTGAAATAGATGGGAAAATGGATTGCCAATCCAACGGATGCCTAAGGACTGACCTAAAATGTCTCATGGGATGATCAAAGATCAACCTTTCCTACGTTCAAGCTCTAAGATGATGTAGTTCAATCGATGACTCTGGTTTATTTATTTATTCAATTTTGACATGTTTTGAATTTTTGAATTTTTGATGTTTTTGAATTTTGATGAATTGTTTGAATGTTTTTGGATTTTTTTATTGATTGTCTAAATGTTTTTGGATTTTTTTATTGGTTTTCTGAATGTTTTTGGATTCTTTGGATATTTAGGGAGATCACAAGAATATACACGAATCCAATCCAATGCAGATATAGGAACGTGCCCCTAGCGTGGTGCAATAGACTATTTCGATGAAGGAAGGATAAAATGACCTTAGGAATATGCCAAGTAGTACTATGGTGGAATATGATACAAGCACAAGATCAGGCTATGGTACAGGTGCAAACGGATCATGGAAGGATAAATGGAATGTAATGGATAAGTGGGTGTGCATAATAGTCCATGAAAAACATAATGGATAGAAAGTGCTTTATTTACGCTTGGCACCTTTTTGCCAAGTTTTCACCAAGGTACTTGTCCAAACTGCCACCGAAGTGGTTTTCACTAGATGGTGATTTTTTTTTTCTCTTTTCTTTTTTCAATCCTTTTTCTGATTTTTTTTATTTTTGTATTTTTTGATTTCCTTGTTGTCACCAAGATGCCTATTTGCTAGGATTTCATCAAGGTAACCATTTTTTCAAGATATTTTTTTGAATTTTTTGTATTTTTCAGTTCTATACCTTGCAAGTTCTTAGGCATAAAATGTTTTGAGATGACAGTTGTTTATGGGATCCTACAGAGGCTCACCTTTTGGTATTGACAATTGATATTCCCCTAATTTATAACTTTCTATGATGACGAAAGGACCCAACCAGTTGGGCTCAAATTTTCCTTTTCTTTATGTATTTGGCACATTCTTCTTATTCTCTTTTAGCACAAGTTCGCTAACTTGGAATGTGCATCTCATGATCTTTTTATTGTAGTTGTGCTTCAGGCAGTTCTGATAGACCTGTAGATGGTTAAGGGCATCCATGCACCATTCATCTAATTATTCTAGCTCATTTATCCTTGAAACTCGATATTCCTCATCTGTAATGAGTTTTTGCAGTGATATTCTTAGTGATGGGAGCTCGATCTCAATTGGGAGGATGGCTTCTGATTCGTAGACCAAAGAAAATGGGGTGGCGCCTATTGGCATACAAATGCTGATGTGATAGGCCTATAAAGAGGGATTTAGCTATAGATTCCAGTCACAACCAAAGTCATTGACTATTTTCTTAAGGATTTTCAAGATAGTTTTATTATTTGTTTCTGCTTGGCCATTCCCTTGTAAGTAGTATAGAGTGGAAAAGCGATGCTGGATATTGAATTTGTCACATAAGTCACAGACATATTGATTCTT
The DNA here is from genome assembly GCA_007115665.2 of Sequoiadendron giganteum. Taxonomy (NCBI): domain Eukaryota; kingdom Viridiplantae; phylum Streptophyta; class Pinopsida; order Cupressales; family Cupressaceae; genus Sequoiadendron; species Sequoiadendron giganteum. The sequence goes on from CM021104.1 coordinate 134,921,036, forward strand.
GAAAGGTGTCCCATTATCAGAGATAATGGATTATGAGACACCATATCGGAAAATGAGATAGTTCAGGATGAACTTGGATATCTGCTTTCCAGTGATGTAGGTTATAGGAATTGCTTTGACCTACTTTGTGAAGTACTCCATGGCGGTGATGATGAATTTGTGGCCATTAGATGAGGTGGGTGTGATTTTGCTGTGAGATCGAGCCCCCACTACAAAAAGGGCCATGGTGTAACAATAGGATGAAGTTCTTGAGCTGGTGCATGGATAAGGTCTCCATGCTAGTGGCACTATAGACACTTTCTAACAAAGTCATCTGCCTCTCTTTCCATTGTTTTCCAGTAGTACCCAGTTCTTAGCAGCTTCTTAGCCAAGGTCATACCACTCGAGTGTGAAGCACAAATTCCATTGTGTACCTCAGTTAGAGTAGTCAGGGCCTCCTTAGGATTTAGGCAATGTAAAAGGGTTCCTTCAATGCTCCTACAATAGAGGGTTTCTCCTAGGATGACAAAACGGGTGGAATTTTTGACGAATGCTTGTTTGAGGGTTGGGGTTATGTCAGGTGGGAGGACTACTATTCTCAAGTAAGTATAGATATCGTGATACCAGAAATTATCGGGACCAATGAGTTTGCACACATATTCTAACTCTGGTACCTCGAAATTCGGTACAAGAAGCTAATCTACCAAGAATTCATGTTTTAGGACATTGGAAGGGATATCCAGTAAGGATCCAATTGTTTCCATGGTGTTAGCTGCTCTGTTGTTAGCCCTCGATATTTTCTCAAAGGTGATATCAATGAATGATTCTTTGAGGCTCTCTACTAACCTCTTGTATGGTGTCAGCTTATCATCCTTAGTTTGGTACTCAACGTTGACTTGGTTGATAATAAGTTGTGAATCTTTGTAGAATTTTAGTGCCATGATCTGCCACTATGCCACAATCTTGAGACCTATGGTTAAAGCCTCATATTCTGCAATGTTGTTAGTACAGGGGAATGCCAATTTGTAGGATCTAGGAATACAATCCCCTTGTGGGGTGATGAAGAAGACACTAGCCCTTGATCCATGTTATGTGTATGAGCCGTCGAAGTAGAGTTTCCAGTGATCAGCTATACTGAGATTAAAGATGCATTCGTCTGGAAACTCTAATATGAGTGGATTCTCTGAATAGATTGGAGCCTCTGCCAGTTGGTTTGCAATGACTTGTCCTTTGATTTATTTTTGTTCCACATATTCAATGTCATATTCTGATAGTATTATGACCCACTTGGCCATCCTTCTCGTGAGTGTTGCCTTTGGCAATAGATACTTTAGGGGATCTATCTTGATGATGAGTTTGATTTTGTGTGCCAACATGTAATGTCAAATTTTTTCTGAAGCAAACACTACTGCTAGGCAGACTTTTTCAATGAATGAGTAGTTTAACTCATGGACGACCATTGTTCTTCTGATATAATAGATGCCTCTCTCTATTCTATTTTCATTGTGCTAAGCTAAAAGAGCACCAAGGGTTTTTTTTTTGATGAGATGTATAAAATCAGTGGTTTTCCAGTGATGGGTGGAATTAATACTAATGGCATGAGTAGATATTCTTTGATTTTGCTAAGTTCCTATTCGCACTTTTCATCCCACCTATACGCTACTCCCTTCTGGAGAAGATGTGAATAAGCAATCTGTTTGTCTGCTAGTTGTGCTATGAACCTCTAGATTGATTGGAGTCTGCCTTGCAGGCCTCTAAGTTGTTTCAATGTCCTTGGTTCTTCCATGTCGAGGATTGCTTTGACCTTGGTGGGATCCACCTCTATTCCTTGCATCGACACTATGTATCCCGAAAGTTTACTTGATTGTACCCCAAAGACACATTTCTTGGGGTTGAGCCTGACCTTGTACTTTTCCAGTCTGTCAAAAATGGCACTTAGGGTTTCTAAGTGATTTTTTCTCTTCTTTGATTTAGCCAGTATATCATCCATGTAATATTCAACAGTTTTGTGTATCATGTCATGGAATATTAGTATCATGGCCCTTTGATATGTAGCCCCTACAATTTTTAGCCCAAATGGCATCATGTTCCAATAGTAGGTGCCCCATGGACATGTAAATGTCATCTTATGCTAGTCCTCCTTTGCAATCATTATCTATTTATACCCCGAGAAGCCATCCATCAGTGATAGCATCTCATGCCCAACTATCATGTCCACTATCATATCAATGTTAGGTACTAGAAATTCATACTTGGGACATACTTTGTTGAGGTCTTTGAAGTCTGTGCAGATACAGACGCCCCCATTTGGTTTTGAAACTAGTACAAGATTGGATATCCATTTTGGATAGTCAATTGGGCATATGAAGCCAACATCCAAGATTTTTTGTAATTCTACCTTGACCAGCAAGGTTATCTAAGTGTTCTTTTTGCTTAATGTTTGTCTTACTAGCTTTGCTCCAGGGTAAACAACCAAATGATGAACCACAACTTCCGAATCTAGACCTGACATGTCAACATAGGTCCATGCAAAGTTCACCTTTCTTTCCTTTAGAAATGATGCCAGTAGTTCTTTTTCTTTTGTCATAAGCGACTCAACATAGAAGGTAATTTATGGTGTTGCCTCCATTCCCAAGTTGACAGGATTACACCGTTCTACTAAGACTGTCGATTTCTCTTGATGAAGTGCAGTAGGGGGATATTGAATCCTTCATCCTACGATGCCTTAGAGAGGTTTTCACCATTAGATGTGTTCTGTATTTTTACTATTCTATGGTTAGAGAGTGCCACAGTGTGGTTTTCACTCAATAACCTTGGGCTTATTCTCATTGTTTTTATTTTGTGAGTGAAGGAATCAATTGTCTCCCCATAATATGCTTGAGTGTCCAATGTGATGTTGAAAATAGCCTTGTGATCTCCGCATGGAACTATATCCCTTAGTCCCATGAACTCTAAGAGTGCCTCATCATTTTTGAATGATTCTAGAATTGGCGGTCCTTGTTGATTATAGTTGATGAGTTGAGGGTATACTAAGTTGATTTTTTGGGTTTGTTGGTTTGACTTAGTGGGTGAGGCACTAATTATAAGTAAGGAATAATTCTCAAAGATCATAGGAAATCTAGTTATGGTATCCTCGTCATCACTACTAGAGCAGACATCAGTTACATCAAAAGTGAAATTATCTACAGGGAGGCCTACGCATATGGGTAGTTGAAGAGCGGTTGTTGATAATTGAGGAGGGGGCCTGATTGTTCTACTAGGAGTACCTCTTCCACATACAGTTATACTCAGAGGGGTACATCCAAGACTAAGGTTTCTCATTTGTCTCTCCACAATGATAGGTTCTAGTAGTCCATCACTATTCCTTCCAAGGCTTTCATTTTTGTTGTAGCCCATACCAAGCATCATTTGCAATCCTCTGCTAGTTTCATCCATGGGTAGGGTGGGTGTGGGCCTTTTATCTTGGTATAATGTGTTTGATATGTCTCCCTCATCCATATTTTCCCAACTGAGATCCCCCCAATGGTGAAACCCAAAAGGGTTTTCCCTAAAAGTATGGACAGGTGTTTCAATCGGTTGTGATTTCCCATGTGACCTAGGATATTATGGTATATCTCTCCTACAATAAAAGATTTTTTTCTCATTCTGTAACCTCCACACCCATTATCTTGGAGCATGAGCCTGATGTCGGATATGTTGGGGATGGAGGGTGTCTCTATCGCAGAAGTGGAGGCAAGGTTAGATGGATCTATGTATGAAGTGGACGGAACTTTACCATTTTTTGGTACTTGGGGGATTTTATAAAACTTGGCTTCCATGTTTTTGCAATAGGAAAATGGTTATGGATCACCATGTATTGTGACCTCCTCATTCTGGTATAGGAATTTGATGCATTGATGGAATGTTCAGGCGACCAAATTCATTCCATGGATCCATGGGCATCCCAGGAGGATGTTGTATGGTATGTCAAGATCAAGAACTTGACAAGTGGTTTCCATGGTTGCTGGACCTACTTGGATTGGGATTCACATAGTGCCTTGAGACACTCTTTCTTGATCATCATATGCTCTTATGGTGATGATTTTTTTCTTATTAATGGAATCCTCAGAGAGTCCTAAGTTCTTTATAGTTTTGTGCGAATAGATGTTGAGGCCTACAACTCCATCCACCAGGACCCTTTTGACTTTCTTTTTGTGAACCAATACTTGAAGGTGCAACGCACGATTGTGAGATGGCTGGGTGAGGAAATCTTGATTGGAGAAGGTGAGAAGATTTGGGGCAACGATGTTACCAACCATATCCTAGAATTGGTCTATATCAAGGGTGGCAAAGACAATGGACATAACTAATACTTCATCAAGGATTTTCCTATAGGTAGTGAAAATTTTCAATAATTCCATGATGGAGATTTGGGTGAGGGTTCTCTTTAGTTGGTCGATGATGCTATAATCATAGGGAATGGATTTTTTATTTGATATGGGGGTCTTAGATGGTTGTGATTCCCCTACAATAGTAACCCTTTCGTTGCGTGTGGTGACTCCACAATCAACATCGACTCCTCTAACGCTAATGATAGTGACCATTTCATCTACACATGCGACAATATCTTCATATACAATGTTAGCACTAGCATAATTTTGCTTCCCTTTGTTGTTCCCTTGGTTATTTCCTTGATTACTTCCCTGATTATTATTAGGCATCAGATTCATGTATATCTTCAAATTTTGATTACCGGCTGGTTGCTCAACATTTATGATCTTGTCCTCAATGATATCTTGGATAATGTTCTTCAACTTGATACAGTTGGTAGTTGTGTGTCCCTTGAGTTTATGATAATCGCATAGGAGATTTTTGTTGTACCAAGGTGGCTTCACCTGGGGTTTTTTGTAATTATCATGGGTGGGGACCTTGATGATGTTCTCATTGACCAATTTTTTTATGATGGAATCGATTGACTCCTCAAGGGCTGTGAATTTCTATTTGGGGGGAAACTTGTTTCGCGGAGGTGGTGCCCCTTGATTATTGAGATTGTTGATCTATTTTTGGTGTTGTTGTTGGTTTACCACATTTTTTTGCATTTTATTTCGGTTATTGTTCTATGGTTGGCGATGGTGTGATTGATTACTTTTCTTGGGGGCGTTGATGACAACCTTTGCATCCACTATGCCATCATTTGTGTCATTTCGGTTCTTTGCCCATGTGGGAGATTTGTCATTGTAACTAGTGTATGGGTGACTATCCTGATGTTCATGATAAGTGGGCATGACCCCTTATGTAACAAGAGCTCATTCAGTAGGTGAGTGCCTTGGGGATCAGTTGATCATACGTAGTGATGCATTGCATCTTTAGATAGAATGCCAAGGTTTTGTCTGTATTGACGATGATGGTACAGACTTGTTGTTCTTCTTGTATGGCCCACTTACTTTGATTGGCCTTGGCTCGCCATCATTGGAGAAAAGCACTAAATGATTTCCCCTTACTCTATTTGAGCACCGAGAGTTCTTCCAAACTAACATCCACAAAAATGTTGAATGCGTAATTTTCGAGGAAAGCATCTTTAATTTCTTGAAATGTTTTAATTCCCGTAGGCAGATGAGAAAACCAATCCATGGCATCACCAGCCAAGCTTCGAGGGAATAGCCGCATTAGATACATGTCATTGTAGGTGACTTCCATGCAATGTACTTGGAATTCCTTGATGTGATCTTCAGGGTTTCCCATTCCACGATATTTATCAAATTTGGGGATTTCAAATCCCTTTGGGAATGGTACCATTTCCAAGATTTTGTCGAATGGATAAGGACACAAGTTGTTCAATGTCTTGACTCTCTTCCCTGATTGAAGATCTAGCACTTGCTGCGAGAGAAATTTGATTTGTGTTGTCACATCAACTTGCGGATTAGGAGGTGGAGTGAATATGTTCCGAGGTGTGGGATTGACAAATGGGATGTTGATGTGGTTTTGTTGCAAGATTTGTTGAGAAACTAATGCTTGCACTTGTTTTTGATCCAATAATGCTTGTTGTTGGTCATGTTGTTGTTGCACCAACAACGCTTGTTGTTGGTCATGTTGTTGTTGCGCCAACAACGCTTGTTGTTGGTCATATTGTTGTTGTAATTGGTAGTCTTGCAAGGCTTGTTGATATGCTTCTTGTTGTGCTTGTAGTTTCCCTTGGTATTGTGCTTGCACTTGCACTTGTTGGGCTTGGAATTGTGCTCATACTCGAGTGTGTTCTTATTGGATTACCTGCACAATCTGAGTGGCATGTGCGGCTTGAGCTACTTGAGGTGCCTGCACAGCTTGGAAATCTTGCTCAGCTTGTTGTTGTTGTAACAAGGCTTGGGCTTGTGTAGCCTATGATGCCTATTGTGCAGATAATTGTGCTTGCGCTTGTTGAGCGGCTAGTTGTGCGGCTTCCTGATTTTGGAGTGCTTTTTGCTAGGCAGCTTCTCGAGCAACTTGCAATGTCATGGTGAATGAATTGTTCATGTTGTGCCTTTGTGGTAATGGTGGTGGATTAGGAAGAACTCTGACCATTGTGATGAGCGGAACAGTCGCATTAATGATTGGGGTTCGAGTTACGGATGGTGCGATCGAGGTACTTGGTCCCTATGAAACCATGCTTTGAGGAATGGCAGATGTATTGATCACCACGATTGTTTAGATAGTTGCCATCTGCTGTTGTGATATAGATGGTACTACTGGTGGATTTGATAAGGTAATCTGATTTGAATAGTTGATGGCAAGAAAAGGAGGAAGACCCAACCCGAGTGATGATGCAGATGTGAGTGGTAAGGTTGGAAATGGTGGAAAGATGAGGGGTACGATCCCTGAAAGTGATGATGAAGGATCCAAGATTTCTCTTGCTCCAAACAAGTCACCTTCTCCTTGTGAGATTGGGAGAGAAGTTTGCATGTCAAGAGCATAATCTGGTGTCGCGTGAAATGAGGATGAATTGGTATGATCATGAAATTTGAGTGGGACGTAAGGGTGTAATGGATTTACTAGGATAGATTGATCTGATATAGTGCCTGCATTCAATCCTTGGTTGTTCAAAAGGTGATGTTTTTGGAGTTTGCAAAACATGGCACTTCCCTTGTTAGCAACTGGCGGGGTTGAAGCGATAGATGATATGACTTGGGGGATGTCCTAAGTGACATTTTGAAGTGGAAGTGTGGATGCGGATGAAGGCATGATACTGAGAGACCTCTCCAAAATAGTACTTACGTCAAAGTCAAAAAGGAATTTATCCCCTTATTTTTATAGCTCTAACATGTATTGGGATGTGTACAATTTCAGCATGGTACTAACCGGTGGTTCTCAAGGTTTTGCACCATTTCTAGAATTTTTGATGGTGTCATCCCATTTTCCATGATGTCCTCAATATGACCCTCCTCTTGAGAAATTTGAGGCATTTGAGGAGGATTGATTGGGAGTTCAATTATTATTGTCATATTGAACATTGTTTCGGTTTGGCTTAGATCACTTGAAATGCATGTTTCTTTGTTTTACTCCATATTATTCTTGTGTTGAGATTGAGTTTGAACCATAAAATAAAGATCAATTTCAAGAATCTAAGAGATATACCTCTACTTCTTTAGATTGGTCTAAACCTTAGGTTCAAAGAAGAGAAGAACTAGGATAATTGAGGGATCAAAGTGATGACGAGGATGAGATAAACGAAAGATGAGTGATACAGGTGAATGGAACTCTTAAAGAACCTTTGAAGTAAATGCTAAAATTTTAGGGCTTGGTTGATTGATTGTGATGGATTGATAGTCTGACTAAGTGTGTTAAGTCAAATAAATGTGATAATGTAATCGTAAACTTTAGGAAGTTGTGTTATCCTAGAGTAAACTTATACAAGAGGGTAGTTTGACTAAGTGTGTCAAGTCAAACGAGGTGATTATGGATTTGATAATTTGGCTAAGTGTGTTAAGCCAAACAAAGTGATAATGAACTTGTAAACCCTAGGAAGTTGTGTTATCCTAGAGTAAACTCATGCACAAGATGATGGTTTGACTAAGTGTGTTAAGTCAAACAAAGTGATTTGATTTCACCTAGAAACTTAACATAACTGATGTTTACAAATTTTCTAATAGTTGTTGGCAAGGTGATTTTTGACTGATTTTGATGGTCATGAGGTGGATGAAAGTGATTGAGTTTGACCCTATACTTGACCTAGATAACACTTCTTCTTACAAGACCTTGGTTTTAAAGTACATGCTTGAATTCCTATGTGAGAAAATAAAACCTCTCAAAATTCTTAGGATTTTGTTGATAATAGAACTCATACAAGTTAGGGTTGTTTCTTGATGCTTTCTTGTAAAATTTGTAAACCAACCTTTCTCTAACTTCAAGAATCCTTTCAAGACGTTCCTTGTGAGCTCTTGGACTAAGATTTTTGAACTTGGGTTTCCGAATTTTGATCTTGTGGGAAATCATTTTAAGGAACACATGTGTGGGGTCAATTATCCTTATCTTTGCTTAATGAATTATTTTTACCACAAACAGTTCTTCGATTAAAGTTTCAAACTAAATTTCTATGTCTTGATTCCTTTTCATTCCACAAGGTCCATTATGTGAAAATCAGGGTTTCAAGAGCATAGTTCCCTAAGTTGACTTTAGTGAAAACAAATGATGATTAAAACCAAGTACTTAGAAACCTCTAAAGATGGAATCCCTAGGGCAAGCAAGAGTACTTAGATTTTTCAAGGGTATGTGTTTCCTCCAAAGGGTTTGAAATTTTGAAGTTCCTATTGAATTTTTCTTTTCCAATATTTTGGATCCAAGCAAAGTGTTTTGATTTCAATAACATGCACAACCCTAGGCTGAAAAGAAAATATTTGCTGGGTTCCCACTTGGATAAATCTAGCTGCATATATTCAGTGTGGATGATTAGATGCTTGACCACATAGGCTCCCCCTTATAGTGCACTTGATTCTTGGGTCAGCAAAGCATCAGTACCCATGAATCTCCCATGGCATACTTTTCATCTCTACAACAAAATTGCATGTATATGGGGTGGCTTCAAAGGACATGACCTTTTGCACCAACAAATAGATACGATTTTGGCCTTTGCTAAACAAGGGGTTTTAGTTTAGACTTTTCATTCGTGGAGATTGACCCATATGGTGAGAGACCATTGCTGCCCTTCTCGTCGGAGACAACCATGTGATACTAGATTTTGTTCTAACACCCACTTTTATATCCTTGTTGGAAATACACTTCGCCTTAGTGTGCTACCGGTTGGGTCATTCCCTTGGATGAGTAATTTTTCCCATAAGGTAGGCCCTCTAAGATAAACAAAAGTGAGTAAACATATTCATAGTTCATTCAACCTTCGTTTAGAAACAAAGGGAGAACATATGCAATAAGTTTACTCACACTCGCAAGATGTTTTGTTCAATTTTAGATCCCAAATCAAAGTGTGAAGGCAATCTTTTAAAAAAACTAATATCACCAAAAGACTTTTGATTCTCAAGATCACCGTGAAGTGCGAGAGAAGTGCATACGTCTTTTAAATGATATCAATTTATGAAAAAGATTGCAAAACATGAAAAGAACTTGTTCATTTTAGACCATAAAAGTAGTGATTTTGATTCATTTTAAAAGCACTAAAATGAGATGTGAAAGTTGCCTTGTTCAATTGTTAAATCCAAACAAAATCTAGTAAGTTTCTAAGTTCAATTTTAACCAAGTTGAAAAGATCAAGTCAAATGGTTAATTTTAAACCCAAAAAGAAAGGTGAGTTGGTTTAGAACAAAAAACAAGAGTAGAAAATGGAAGCTCTAGATTGTTAAAACAAGCATTAAAAAATGCTTTTTTCCAAATCTTGATTTCAAACAAAAAAAATCCAACTCCAATTCATTCGCCTTTGTCCAACTTTGATGCTCAAATCCAACTCCAACCTTTTTCCTATAAATAGCACAAAGTTACAACAAATAAGAAGTATGACTTTTGAGGAATAAATGATGACATAATGAATACAATTTTAAACTAATAAAATTCCTAAACCTTGTTTAAAACAAGAAAATGACCCTATGAGAGATAAAGATTTATAGGTATCCTTTAAATTTAATAGGCAATGATTAACTTCAGCCCACAATAGACCCTACTTGTATATTATAAATCCTCAAATCACAAAACCAACACAGTCGATAAATATAAATTAGACATGCTCTTATCGTATGGGTAAGTAATGATTGACATGCACCATAGACAATGTTAGCATCTAAAATAATAAACAAACCAGAAATTATGACTTAGCTTCTCTATGTTTTCTTCAACTATAGGAACAAAATCTCTCAAAATATTGTCCGATTTCTTGTCTTTATTATGCCACCCACCATTGCTACTTAAAATAGAGAGATCTTTTCAAGTCATCAAAATCTAGAATAATTAAAGCTCTCCCATTGTCAAGATCATGTGACGGTGAAAGAACTACTTTAATATCTGCTATTCCTCGAGAGGAAGAAAATATTCAGGGATTATATCTACAATTTGGTGCATTTCCACATAAACATATTCTACAATTTGTGGGGGAAAAAGGAATGGATGATAATAGATTCAGATTTGAGTGTATTATGGAATTTCTCGGCATGAAGGGATGGATAATCAATTCAAATGTTAGAATCCATTTCCAGAATTAAATTTAGAACTATGAAACTAGACAAGTATGACAGAGATCATAGCCACACTTAATGGATTTTTTTTTTAAAAACAGAAACAATGAAATCAGAAATCAATCGCTTGATCATTGACACCCAAAGCAGATAGCAGAGTAAGCACTTTTTGTTAAAATACCAGCAAGATCAATCTGATTGTCTCTTCAAGGGAAGAATCGGATGGGTGGAGAAGATCAAATTTGCAACCCAAACTAGCCCTTCTCCATATTTCACATGCTAAAAGAAAATTGAAGTGAAAAATGGACTATTGCAGTTGAAAATGTAAACAAATCACTAAGTGAGATTTACAATGGAGTGTCGCCCACTAATATTTTTCTCTTAGTGGACAATATTATACATTTCTTTTTGTAGTGGACCAAAGCCTAAATACAATGTTCCAAAATATGTGTAAGGAACATAAAAGAAAAGAATCGATACATTCACAACCAACTATTTGACATAATAGCTAAATAAAATGTGTTCTCATGGTCTTCCAGGCATGTAAATCATCTGACAGGATGCCTTAGATAAATGTGATCTCATGCCATGCCGCGGGTGTAAGACTATGCATTAAATAGAATTGTTGAAAAGGGTTTAGGCACTTTCAAGCAAACGTCATTGGGAGGTACAAAGCTGCGTAGAAAATGGTATTTGGTAATCTTTCAAATTAAACGCAAATGGTAGGTGTAAAGTTAAATTTTGCAACCTCAACCAGCAGTGTAGGACTCATAGTAAAGTTTTTAAAACTTTAAGCCACATTTCTATATATCTGAGACTGTTCGTTTTATTATCTGTCATGGACATGATTCGTCCTTCCTTTCATTTGATTGTATGGTGATGTCTTGCACACAATTATTTTCTATGAGAATAACTAAAAGTATGCCCTACACTTAGAAGTTACCCGAGACATAAAAGCACTACCCTTAATACGCCAACAAATATAATATGCCAAGAAACATAATTATGAAGTGAAGGAATCAAAGAAGTTAATGAATAAAAGATATTTTAGATATTTTTAAACTAATGCAACCAGCACGCAACCTGAGTCTCTTCCAAAATTCAACAAATAACAAACTGGCGCGCATAGAGGAATTTTGTCTGATGTTATAAATGGAAATGTGCAAACAACAAACATGTATGCAAGATGGGGAAGCATAGATTAACTATACTGAACTATTTGATAGAAATTTTTAAAGACCTGTGTAATAAGAAACACAAGCTATACATACCTGTGATCTCAGGTATACAAAGTACACATACCAACAATTGGGGCAGTGATCTATAGAAAATCTAGATGTAAAAGAAAGATGTTGCCTTACACGCCACCTCTATTGATTAGATCAGGAATCCACGTTGGTTGTTTCGGTGCCTAGAAGCACATGTCCCTCTCATGAATGCCAATACATCTACTTTCCAGGCATATGTGACTACTAGGAGATGAGCCATAAATTCTTGTGGAGATTCATTCGAGAGAATGCTAATTACCATTCATTTATTTTTTGCCTCTCTTTACTGTTCATTAGTAACAGTATTTACCTAATACAACCATTGGTCTGTTACCAGTGTAGCTAGTATGTTTTATGCAGATGGTTGTAGTAACAAAGGGTAAAGCTGTAGGTGGAAAAGTTGAAGCTACGTGGAATGGGTTAGGAAGTGGGATGGAGGTGCTCAAATCCTGGCTGCCATGAGTAGATAACGATGGGGCTGCTATCTGACTACCTTGATTGGATGTAAAGCTCATTTTGATTAATACATCGGTATGTAAATATTGATTACCCACCTATAAAAAGACAACGATAATGATTTGGAAGTAGTTATAAATGAACAATAGCATACTGGGAAGCCATATCTGTTGTATCTAATTTGATGTAGTGAGATAAAAGTTCTATTAAATGCCACTGCATTTATTTGATCTACACAACAATGAAAACACTATTATCCATTTGGTTAACTTGGGCACTACATTTCTCCACAATATAATATGTATATTCTATCTAATGATCTAAGATTACATAGAGATGCATGCAATAATGAAAAACTTACTGAAGATACGCGACCCAAACTTTTATTTTCTCTCTTTAAATGAAAAAAAGAAATATGTTTATTGAAGATAAAATTACATAGCCCACTGATATTATGCGCCTAAAGAGAGTTAAGGAAAATTTCCATGACAGAAAAAAGAGATCAAGCGCATTTATGAGCTAGAAAAACAGAGTTCCATGGGAAAGAGGAAAAAAAAATCATCAAATGCATCGTTTTTCCTATGGAAGGTTCCAAATGCTTGCAGCCAAAATTCCAAACATACAATCTAGATTATGGATATTATGAATAATTAACAATGAATCTTAAATGAACAAACAAAACCACTTTTGTTTATGGTGAATAGACTACAGTGGGAGCCCTCCTTCTAGCGCCAGTTGTAGGGCGTCAAAATCTACAAGCTTCAAAAAATCTAACACACACCCTTTAGCATGATTAGTATTTCAAAACTAAGAAAACATCTAATATCCCTATAAAATAATACATCATGATTCAAAATGCAAACAAGTGACAAAGATAAATAAAGCATATAAAACATGAAATATAACTATTCCATAGTGGATTGGTGCTACTCTTTGTGTAGAAGCTAGCCCTTTCCAAATCCTTAATAAGTCAAATGAGATGATAGAAAATGAGATTCAAAGTGAACTCAAGTTGCCTGTAGTGAGAGTGCTCAAATTGTAGATGAAAAATGAGAGAAAAGGTATTGAATTTATAAGAGAGATTGAGAGAGGAGAGGCCAAGATTGAGGAATGTGGGACTAATCCCCAAAAAATAGGAGAGAGCCACTTGTCACAATGTGATTGGCCCATGATTGTGCAAGCTTTGGCCAATGTGCCCATTTGAAATTTGAAAATGGCAATAAATGCATGTAGTTGAAGGATTTGGGGGGAATTTTGTTTGGACAAAGAAGTCAAACAAGGGGAGTTAATGAGGTCATATTCCTTGGGAATATGCCTTGTGAGGAATATAGGGGTTTTAATAAATCAAAATAAATGATTTATTGTGCAAGTGGGAAAAGCTAGAGGTGGGACATGGGTGAGGCTTAACATTAATCATGGATTTGACTAATTAAGCTAATGATTAGTTGATTGTGACATTTCATTTTTATTTTTGAATTTTTTTTAAATCAAATGAGAGGAGAATGAATATTAGTCGTTTACTTAAATCAAAAGACTTTAGGAGATAAAAAGTGATTTATCTGATTAAAGATATCACCTTGAGAGATTATTTAAATAAACCTGATTTGTTTAATTCGTGGGCAAAATATGATTAATCAATAGTGTTAATTTTGCATTCTACAATACTGTAAGATGGTGAACCACAACTTATGGATCAAGACCCAGCATGTTAGTGTAGGTCCATCCAAATTTCACCTTTCTTTCCCTTAAGAATGCAGCTAGAAGTTCTTGTTCTTCAGTTATAAGCGATTTTGCATAGAATGTTATATATGGTGTCACCTTAGTCCCTAAGTTGAGGGGATTGCAGTTTTCTACTAAGACTATTGACTTCTCTTGATGAATAGCACTGAGAGGAAGATTGAATCCCCCATCCTCTAGTGCCTCAGAGAGGTTTTCACCATTGGATGTGTCCTTTTTTTTTACTATTTTTGGGTCTGAAAGTGCCACAGTGTGGTTTTCACTTAAAGACCTAGAGATTAATCTCAAATTTTCACTTTTGCAACTAAGGGATCCAATCTTTTCCCCATAATAAGTATGTGTGTCTAGTTCAATGTCAAATCTAGATTTGTGATCTACATAAGGTACATTATCCCATAATCCCATGAATTCTGATAGCACCTCATCATTTTTGAATGTATCTAAAATTGGTAGTCCTCGTTGATCGTAGTCTATTAACTCGAGATACACTAGTTTTAACTCATGGGTTTGGTTGTTTGATTCAAAAGATACAGTAGAAATCATAAATAAGGAGGATTCTTCAAATAACATAGGTAGGTCAACAATGGTATCCTCATCATCATCACTCCCACATACCTCAGTTATGTGAAAGGTAAAATTTTCTAAGGGTAGACCAATAGATATTGGTAAATGAAGGGGAGCTTTGACTATTTTAATGGGGGGACTTTTGCCACGTACGGTTATACTCAGAGGGGTACATCCAAGGCCAATATTTTTTATACGCTTCTCAGCAATGATAGGTTCTAATCATCCGTTGCTATTTTTCCCAAGGCTTTCATTCTTATTATAGCCCATGCACAACATTTATTGTAGTCCTCTATTAGCATCATCCATAAGAAGGGTTGGTACATGTCTTTTGTCTTGATAGAGGAGACTAGATATATCTTTTTCATCCACCACTTCTTGGCCTAGATCCCCCCAACTTCTAAATCAGGAGGGATCTACTCTAAAGGTTTTAGATGTTGTATTGGCTTGTTGTAACTGTCCATGGGACCTAGGAGATTGAGGTAACTCTCCTATTACAAAGGTGCCCTTTTTCATCTTGTAATCTACACACTCGTTGTCTTGGATAATGACCTTGGTATCAGAAATGGTGGGAATGGAAGGTATGTCTATCTGAGAAGCAGATGTGGATGGTAAGGTGGATGGGTTCATGTAAGGAGTTGAAGGGCCATCATAATTTTTGGGCACTTGTGGGACTTTTTAATATTTGGATTCAAGGTTTCTATAGTAAGCAAAGGGCTTAGGATCACCATGGATGGTAACCTCTTAATTTTCAAAGGGGAATTTAAAACATTGGTGAAATGTTGATGCAACTAATTTAATCCTATGAATCCATGGGTGCCCCAGGAGAATGTTGTAATGGAGGTCAAGATAGAGGACCTATCAAGTAGTGTCCATGATGGCTGGTCCTACTTGAATAGGAATTGAAATGGTTCCTTGAGACACTCTTTCCTAATCATCATAGGCCCGAATAGTAATGCCTTTTCCATTTTTAATCATGTCTTCAAAAAATCCTAGATTTTTTATTAGCTTGAGGGAACAAATATTCAACCTTGCACATCCATCCACCAAGGCCCATTTGACTTTATTCTTATGGACAAATACTTCAAGATGAAGTGCACGATTGTGGGATGGTTGGGCGGGGAGGTCCTATTTAGAGAATGAGAGGAGATGTGGTGTGGTGATGTGTCTAACAATAGCCTAGAAGTGATGTGCATCAAGGTTCATGGGTATAGAAGACTCATCAAGGGCCTTTTCTAAAATCTCCCTATGTGTAGGAAAAATTTTCAGTAACTCCATGATGGAGATCTAGGCAGGGGTCCTCTTTAGCTATTCCAAGACATTGTAGCCATTGGCGACTAATTTTGAATTTGTGGGGGGTTCTCCGGCTTGTGTGGATGGTCTGAGGATAGTGATTTTTCCACCTCATGTGGTGACTCCACACTTGGCTTTGGATCCTGGGATATGAACAACACCTACCCATTCATCTAGGGATGTGACCACATGGTCATAAACGTGGTTGAAATTGTCATATTTCTTTCCTTTGTCATTTTTGTTTGATTTATTATGATGTGACATCAGATTCGTGTATATCTTAAGGTCTTGATTTCCAACTGGTTACTCAACGGATATAGTCTTATTTTTTATGAGGTCTCAGATAAATTTTTTGAGCCTTATGCATCTAGTTGTTGTGTGTCCCTTTATTTTATGAAAATAACATAGGTGGTTCTCATTATACCAAGATGGCTTGAACTGAGGTTCTTGGTAATTTTTGATGAATGGGATCATAATGATTTTGGTGTCAATGAGTTGCTTCATGACATATTTGACTGATTCTCCAACTGGTGTGTGCTTTCACTTTGGGGGATATTGTTTTCTTGTAGATGGTGCACCTTGGTCATTGACATTATTGATTGTTTGCGTGTTGTTTTAATGATGAGACGGGTTGGATTGAGGGGTTTTTTTGGGAATTTTGTTGTTGTGTGTTCAGCTTTGGAGGACTCATTACCACTTTGGCATCAACAAAACCATCGTTGGTAACACTTTTATTTTTCACCCATGTTCGTGGTTTGTTGTTATATCTTATCGATGGGTGATTATCTTAATAAGTGGGAGTCCCCCTTGTGCAATGATGGATCTTTCGATGTTGAGAGCCTTGGGGATGAGTTGATCGTAGGAGGTAATGCACTACACTTTGAGATGGAAGGCCAAGGTCCCTTAAATATTTGTGATGATAGTTTCGACTTGTTATTCTTCTAGCATGTCCCACTTGCTTCTATTGGCCTTGGATCGCCATCATTGCAAGAAGGAGGTGATTTATTCTCCCTTGTTTTGCTTAAGGTTAGATAATTCCTCCAAGCTTATATCCATGCCCATGTTGAATGAGTAATTTTGCATGAATACGTCCACAATCTCTTGGAACTTTTTGATTCCAGGAGGAAGACAAGAGAACCATTCCATGGTTGGGCCAACCAAACATTGGGGGAATAGCCTTATTAGATAGGAGTTATTGTAGGCTACTTGCATACAGTGTATGTGGAATTCCTTGATGTGATCTTCAAGATTTCTAGTTCTATGGTACTTGTCAAATTTTGGGATCTTGAAGCCTTGTGGGAATGATTTCAACACAATGTTCCAGTCGAACTGATAACGACATAGATTCCCTTGTGATTTAGGGGTCTTCCCATATTGGATGTCCAACACCTATTGTGAGAGCCTTTTTATTTGGGTCGAAAAGTCACATTGAGGGTTAGGTGGTGGAATGAATGTGTTTTGGGTTGGAGTGGCAATTTGGATGATGGGTGGCGTGACTTGCTGACTTTGTGGTGCATTAGTGAGAGTTTTTTGTGGAACCAATGCTTGTTGATATGCTTGTAGTTTTTGTTGTACCAACAAAGCTTGTTGTTGGTCCTATTATTGTTGTTGCACTAACAACACTTGTTCTTGGGATTGTTGTTGTTGTGCCAACAACGCTTGTTGTTGGGATTGTTGTTGTTGTTGCACCAACAACACTTGTTGTTGGGCTTGTTGTTGAGCTGCTTTTTGTTGCACTTGATATTGATTTAAAGCTTGTTTATATGCCTATTTCTATAACAAGTCTCGCACTTGAGCTTATTACACTTGATGTTGGGCTTGTGCTTGTGCTTTTGTAGCTTGGGCAGCTTGGGTAGCTTGGGTGGCTTGAGCAGCTTATGTAGCTTATTTTTGTTCCAATAAATCTTGTGCTTGCACCTGGGATTGTTTTTTTCATAGCAACGCTTGTGCTTGTGCTTCAGCAACCTATTGAGATTGTTATACAACTTGTGCAGCTCATTGGGTTTAGAATTGCTGGAGTACCTTTTGGTAGGCTTGTTTTGTTGCTTGTAAAGTGATGCTATATTGGTTGGCCATGCTTGGATTTTGTGGTAAAGGTGGAGGATTCAAAATGGTGTGAGATGGTGTGATAAGACTTTGTTGGGGTAGTTGTTGAGGCATTTGAGTAATGACAATGGGTTGTGTGGTGGCGAATATGGTGAATGAGCTAGGTCCTTGGGAGACCATGTTTTGAGATATTTGAGATGTTGTGGGTGGTGTAATGGTTGTTTGAGATATTTGGATTGGCACCACCTATTGTTTCAATGTTGGTGGTATGCTTGATGTATTGATTTGATTTGGTTGATTTTGGATAAGTAAAGGGGGTTTCCCTAAACCAAGGATCAGTGTGGATGTTGATGTAAGCAGGGGAAATGGTGTGGAGATAGGTGGTATGTTCACTTGAGAAAATGATGATGATGAGGGATCAAAGATTCCCCCTTGTCCAAATAATCCACCTTCCTCTTGTGAAGTCATGGGGAGAGAGACTTGTGTGTTAAGAGGGTATGTTGGTATTGTAGCGAAAGCGGATGGATTATTGGTGTCATGAAAGATAAGTGGAATGTATGGGTGTTTCAGATCTTGAGGAACAGATTGACCCAAGATGGTGTTTGCATTCAAGTCTTGGTTGTTCAGAAGGGGATGTGTTTGAAGAGAATGAAGTAATGAGCTCCCCTTGTTGATAATTGCTTGAGTTGGTGCAAGAGATGATGTGGGTTGGGGGATGGGTTGAATGATTCTTTGAAATTATGGTGTGAATGAGACCAGTGACATAATCTCAAGAGGTTTCTCTAGAATAGTGTTTACATAAAAATCAGAAGGGATTTTAGCCCCTTCTTTTGCCAATTCTAGAATATATTGTGAAGGATTGATTCTCATCATGGCATTGACAATTTTGTGATTCTCAGTATTTTGGACCATTTCTATGATTTCATCTTGAGTCATCCCAAAGACATTATTGGTGATGTCTTCCACTTGACCTTCCTCTTGTGGATCTTGTGATAGTAGAGGAAGATTGGGTTGAGGATTGCTAGATCCAATGGGATTGATTTTGGGTGTTGTTTGACTCAAGTCACTTGAAGTAGATGTTTCTTTGTTGGCTTCCATGTTTTTCTTGTATTGAGATTGAGTTTGAACCATAAAATAAGGATCAATTTTCTAGGAATGTAAGAGATGAACCTCTAACACCTTAGATTGATATAAAATTTTAGGCTTAAATAAGAAAATCTAGGTTTTCTTTAAGGATTAAAAAGGATGGTGATGAGACAAATGAATGATGGATGATGTGAATGATTGAACTCTTAAGAATATTGAAGGGACACTAGACTTTGGGACTTTTTGAATTTTTTATGTTTGATTTGATTTGATTTGATTTAGATTTGGATTTGGATAATGAACTCATAAATCCCAAGATGTTGGATGTTATCTTGGGATGAATTTTTCCACAAAGTGATAATTTAACTAAGCATATAAAGAAGGATTCATCTACACATACTTAGTCAAGCAAAAGGATTTTCGATTTAAAAGATTTTCAAAAATTCTAGCATGAGGGATTTTTCCAAGATTTCAAGAGTTGTTGGTGGGATGAGATTTGATTGATGTTTGAGGGATGGATGAAAATTTTGATTTTGATCCTAGATTAGACCTAGAGAGACTTCCTTTCTATAATACCTCGGTATTGAAGAAAATGCCTGTACTTTCTATGTGAGAAATACAAATATTTGAAAGAGACTTGGGTTTTGATTATAATAAAATTCATACAAATTAGGATTGTTCTTTAAGGTGTTTTTGTAAAAAATATAGACCAACATTTCTCTAACTTTGAGAAGTTTTGAAAGATACTCCTCACGAGATTTTGGACTAAGATGCTTATGATGATTTGGCTTGGGAAGTTTGAATTTGTGAGAAATCATGGGATCAAGCACATATGAGATTCAATTGTCTTTTATCTTGCTTAGATTGGTTCTTTTTACCACAAACACTATCTTGATTAGTTTTTAAACTGAATGTCTAATGTCTTAATTTCCTTTCATCCCACAAGGTCAATTATGTGAAAATTAGCTAGATCAAGGCAATATTTTCCTAATGTTGACTTTATTAAGAGGAAATTGTGATGTAAATCCAAATACTTAGAAGCCTCTAAGAATGGGATCCCTAGGGAAAGCAAGAGAACTTAGTTTTGTCAAAGGTATTTGCTCCTCCTAAAGGGTTTGAAATTTTGATGATTTTGGTGAAAGTTTTTTTTTCAATGTTTTAGATCCAAGCAAAGTGTTTTGATTCCAAAATGATGCACAACCCTAGGATGAAAAGAGAGATTATTTTTTGAGTTCCCACTTGGATAAACCCAGTTGTTTTTATTCAAAGCGGATGATTAGAAGCTTGACCACACTGACTCCCCTCCATGACACACACTTCTCGAGTCATCCAAGCTTCAATTCTCATGAATCTCCCATGATGATATTTTTATCTCTACTTTGAACCACAAGTACATGTGACGGTTTCAGAATGACCATTCTTGCACCGACCAATAGATAGGGATTTGGATTTTTATAACAAAGGTTCTAGTCTAAGAATTTCATTCATAGAAGATCATCCATATGACAAGAGACCATTGTTTCCCTTCTTGTCAGAACAATCCTTGTGATACCTAAACTTTCATCAAGTATCCACACTTACATACCGGGTGGAAGTCATTTGGCTTTAGCATGTCCCCGACTGGTTCGTTCCCTGGGATGATTACTTTTTTCCAGCAGGCAGGCCCTCTAAAGGTGAACAATAGTGAGCAAGAACATATGTAGTTCGATCAATCTTTGTTTGTGAACAAAGAGAGAACACACGTGATATACCTAACTCACACTAGAAAGATTTGTTCAATTTTAAGAAACCCAAATTGAAGTATGGAGGCAATCTTCTATACAACTTAATATCACCAAAGGAATTTTGATTCTAAAGATCATCGTAAAGTGCGAGATAAGTGCAAATGCCTTTTAAATGATATTAATTTGTAAAAAAGATTACAAAGCACAAAAAACAAATGTTCATTTTAGACCTCAAAGCAGTAATGGATTCTTTTTAATAGCACCAAGATGAAGTGTGAAGTTTGTTTGTTCAATTTTAAAATCCAAAAGCAACTCTAGTAAGTTCCTAAGGTTCTTTTTAACCCTTTGCTTATTCTTTTTAAAACCCAAACGAAAATTATTTGAGTCCTAAAAACTTTAAGATAACAATATCGTTAAAATGGGATTATAATTGCTCCCAAAGTGTTTAAAAACACTTGTTACAATTTTGAAAGAAAGGGTTCCATAGATATCTCCTTGTTTCTTCTCATTCTTTGCCACCAAAATCCTATAATCAATGCTCAAAATGTTAGATGAGATCAAGAATCAAGAATATATGAGGTTTAGATAAATTATTAAGCATAAAACCCCTAAAAGTTAGACCAAGTTACAATGTGATTTGAATTTAGGTGTAAATTTGAAAAATTTAACTCTATCAAAGTTAAGAAACACCTACACCATTGCATATCTTATGAAATTCTACCCCATTTCAAAAAAAAAGCTTTGAAAAAGACTTTCGTATGAACAAGATATGGCCATTTCAAGATTGACTATAAAATAAATAAAAATAGAGGCTAGATGCACTAAAATAGGTGCAAGATGCACTAAAATATGTGTTAGATGCGCTAAAATGGGTTCTAGATGTGCTAAAGCAGGTGCTAGATGTGCTAAAACAGGTGCCAAATATGCTAAAATAGGTGCCATATGAGCTAAAATAGGTGTCAAATGCATAGAACAGAGGTCAAATGCACCAAAACGAGGGTCGAATGCACCAAAACGAGGGTCGAATACACCAAAATAGATAGTGGATGTGCTATATCAGACTTCGTAGACAGAGTTGTTGATGAAACTTGCAAAAACATGTTAAAAATGGAAGTTCAAGCCCTCCTAGCACCAAAATGTGAATGGTATTGCTCTAGACTTGTTCAAACATTATCAAACAACACAATGTTAGTCAAAAAACACATTTAAAACAATCATTTCCCATGCAATCCATTTAAACACCAAGAACAAGAAATAAAACAAATATAATCAATAAAAAGCTATCAAATCTCGTTCTTAAACATTCAAACCACTATCCCATGGGGGAATTGGTGCTATTTTGATGTGGAAAATAGCCCTTTCCCAATTCCTTCATTTAATTTGATGAATATTTAATTCTCCTTGATGCAATTTGGCAATGACCTTGATAATATTGATAGAAAACTATGAAAATTGGATAAAAATGGATGAAGTAGTGAATGGAATTGAGTGGAGTAAGCTTACATGGATTGTGGATCCCCAATGCAATAGAGGAGCTCTCTATTTATAAGGGAGAATGATGGAGAAATGAAAAAATGGGATGAATATGGGACCAAACATGAGCCAATGGCAAGGTGCCACTTGTCAACATCTAGTGGAGGAGGAATGAGCACATTTTGGTGTGCAAATAAATGCAATTAGGTGGAAATTTGAAATTTGAAATTTTTCTTGTGGAAGAGGAGTTAATGTCACTTGGCTCAAGAAAAAAGACCTGTAAGAGCCTTAAATACCAAGTTGGAGGACAAGTCCTTTTTGGAGGGAGATTTCAAATTGGAAGAATATTACAACAAGATGCCTTTTTGAATGAAAATAGGAGATTTTATAAATCAATTAAATTGATTTACTTGTGCAAGTTGCAAAATATAGAGGATTTGGTGGATTAGAGTTAGAGATAATTAGGATTTAATTAACTTAGATAGGGATTAGTTTGATTTGATATTTTGACTTAAATTTTTGGATTTATTTAAATCAAAATGAGAGGAATTAGATTTAATTAAATAAAGATTGATTTATTTAATTAAAAGGGGTGATGTTAGATTTAATTAAATAAAAGATTATTTATTTAATCGGAAGAGGGAATATGATTTAACTAAATAAAATGAATTATTTAATTAAAAGATGAAATATTAGGATTAAATAAAATTGATTTATTCAATCAAAGATGAAATATTAAGATTAATTAAATAACATGATTTATTTAATTAAAAGAAGAAATATGATTTAATGAAATAAAATGATTTATTTAATTAAAAGAGGAATTATGATGAATTGAATAAAGATTATTTAATTAACTAGTTAGTAAAGAAGTGATCAAGGAAGAACTGATGTTAGTAAATCAGGATTAGGTGCATGATATCAATCAAGATAATTTGAACGTCTACAGTGGTGACCCCTTTAAGCTAAAAGAACCCCTTCCTAGGTCCTCCTAATTGAGAATTGACTCACCTTGTGAGGTTGATACTCAATCCAATTATGGTTCTTAGGAAAATATCGGATGGCCTAGAGAAATGAGGTGAACACCCCCTTTCCCCCTTTTTTTATAATTTATCTCGAACAAGAGGTAGGGTAAGGATGTTTTTGTCAATAAGCTGCAACATGATGTTGTGAAGGGTATTGGGTAAAGGGGTGAATTCTCTCTCGCTATCCCTGAAAGGAGTTTTTGTTTTTATAGTAGCTACTTGATTATTGTTTTGTTGACTTTTCTAAGGATGATTTAATTGTAAAAATCCCTTATTTTGTTTCTTGAATGGTTCACAATTATTTTGAGTTGTGGATTCAGATTTTTTAGGACGACTAGGGGAATTTTTCACATCACAACTGCCAATCGAGTTTTGATGGTCATGAAGGGTTGTACATAATTGTGTGAATGATGGAAACCTAAAAATTTCAAGTTTTCTTTGAAGTTTATCTTGTAAGCTAGCAATGAACATTCTTTGAAGGTTAGCATCAAGAATCTTAATGTTCACTTGTGAATAAAGTGTTTGATATCTTCCTATGAAATTGATCACTTTCTCATCCTCTTTTTGCTTGCATGTCATTAAATCAGAAAGGTTCATCTTGGGACCCATGTGAATATGGAAGTGATTGTAAAAAGAATCAATGAGTTCATTGAATGAACCAATTGAATTATTTGGTAATGATTAAAACCACTCGAGAGTAGTATCCTTGAAAGATATAGGGAATATCTTATCCAACAATTTATCCTCAAAGATGAAATCACTACACAAGGTTGTGATGGTGGAAACATGGCTAACAAAATCTCATCTCCGGCCATATTTCTCAAATCGAGGGATCTTTATACCTTGTGGCATTTGTGCTCTTAATATGTCATAGGAGAAGGGTGTAGAGTTGGTGTATTCCAAAGGTTGACCATTATTGTTTTGTTGTAATGTTCCCACTTCTTGTTGAAGGGATGTCATGGTTTGCAAAAGTGAATTAATGAGAGGGTCATTTTGGTTATAAGGTTGAGGGGAATAAGGTGGTGTAGTGTATCTATGAGGAGGGCTAGTGAATTTCAGGATATTAAAGGTGGATTTATGAGAGGTTATTGTATTCAAAGGAATGAAGGTAGAAGGAATTCCTACAGGAATACCTATGGAAGTGTATATGGTGCTATTAGGTACAACTATTGTGGTTGGTTGAATGGTAGTTGTGGGTTGAAAGGAAGTTGTAGGTTGGAATATTGTTGTAGGTTGTGTACTAGTGTATGTAGGGATGGACATTAGTATTTTGGAAGACATGATTGGAATTCCACTTTGACTTTGAGTAGTCCCCAAAGCATGAGTGGAAGTGGTAATGAAGTATGCAAACTATGAGCCATGGAGGGTTGATTCTCAATGCTATCAGAAATGGAGTTAGGGAACCCAAGATCCACGATGAATGATATATCACAAGATGAAATGAGTCTCGAAATACATCTTATAATAGTATTGCAAATAGGACACCAAGTTATAAAACTCATACAAGTTTTACAACCCCAATGTGAAAACCCTAGAATGGAAAAGGGAAAATGCAATAACCAAGAATGAAATTCCATTTTTATATTCTAAGCAATGAAAATTACTGATTACACGATGCAATAAGCTGAAAATGAAATGTTTTTATGTGATTTTGAACTTTTAACAATACACTCAAATTAAGCAATTTAAGCTAATTGCAATGAAATTGATGAAACAACAAATCAAGAAACTAAAATAGAAATGTAACAACAATAAAAAAAAAGGTAAGAATTGAGTTTTTAATATCCTAAAAATGTAGAGAAATAGCTAAGAGGGACTCATTCACTAGTAAGGGTGAATGGGCCCTCGTTAGATGTTTCTGAGATTTTTCCATGGATTTCAAAGTTAATTTTGATGTTTTTTCATTCGCTAGAAGGCTCAGATCAAAACTGATGAGGGATTCATTCACCTATAAGGGTGAATGGGTCCTAGTTAGGTATTTTAATTTTTTTTTTAATGATTTGCATGTTCTTAGTTATATCTTCCAGTTTCAGGTTTGAGACAATGAATTGCAGTTTCTAATTTTCTAGAATTTCAATGCAAAAATGTAATGAAAAGATGAAATTCAAGGCCTAATTTGAAATGCAATTTTGTTTTTATTTTCAAATTCAATTGTATGATATCTAAATGAGATGAAAAAATGATATTTTTTTTGTAATTTTCAGATTTAGAGAGATCCAAAATAATGAAAATCTAAACCCTATATGATATGTAAGATTTCAATGCAAAACAAGTAACCCTACATGAGATATTAATTCAATGATAATGAAAGATCTAATTTAATATGCAATGAGACACTCCAAAAATTTAAAAAATACAATGTTTAATGAGTCGGATTCACCAGAATGTTGAATGTGAAAAATAGGGTAGACCCAAATGTATTAACAAGAGGATCTACCACTGATTTTTCGAAGAACCTAAACACTCAATTATGTGTAAAATAAGATTCAAAATAATAATCAGAATACTGCCTGATTTTAATAGAAACCATGGGGAAAGTATTTGGAGCATAAAAAGTTGTATACTTAGTCAAAAATAAATAAATTTTGAGCTACAAAGGACTCATTCGCCTTCAATGGTGAATGGGCCCTTTTATGGTTTTGAAAAGTTTATTTCAGGATCTTATTCCTTGATGTCCACACTCTTAAATTCCATTTGATTAGCTTTTGGAAGTCTATATGCAATTCTATAGCTTTGAAATTCAATGATTTTTCACTTTGATTTACAACTGTTGGAGCTTTGTAACTTTGACACTTTTGCTCCAAACTTTCTCCACTTGATCTTCAACCTATAAATTTGCAATCACACACTCAAGGGTAGAAAAACTTATTGTTTATTAGTGAATGGAGGTTTTCCTTAGTCAAACCCCTTGTAGGAAATCAAACCAAATGATTAAATAAAGGAATGAATCATGGAACATGAAATATGCAATAGATAAATCACCTTGGATGATGTCTTGTAATGAAAATCTATAATCTAACATGTAGCGGCCATGAAGAATGTGGATCTTGGATGTGAAATAATGCTTTTAAGTAGATCCTCAATGCAACATTAACTATCTTAGCTCAACCACATAAATGAATGCATCAAACCCTTGACATAATGAAGTGATCTCGAATTGTTGCAATAAACTATTGAAATATGCCTTGAAATGTGTTGAAAATGCTCTTGTAATGCTCTATAATTCTCTTTCTCTTGGTCTCATGAAGTCACATAAGTTTGCTAGTTCTTATTGGGAGAAACAAAGTGAATTGACCCCTCATTTATAATAAATTAGGAGATTAACCCCAAAATTCAAAGAATTAAGGCCGACACTAGATCTGGAAAGAAACATTATTAAATTCCCACCAAAGTGAAATTCAAAATGGGGGTTTCATTAAGGGAGGAACCATTCACCACCTTGGGAAAATGGGTCCTAGCTTAGTTTACCAGGACTTGACTCTAGAGGATTGAAAAAAGGCTAAAAACCCATTTGAAAGGGGGGTCCTATTAAGGGAGGACCCATTCACCACCTAAGGTGAATGGGTTGTGGCACCATTTTGCAGGACCAAACTTTTCCCAATGAAATATTTTGTTAATTATCTTATGAGTGTCAGGATAGATCTTAGGGAGGTGTCATAATTAAGGCTTAAATTTGAATTAAAAGGGGGCTTAATTACTCCAATTACCCATAATTAATTAATGACCACCTAGATAAATGTGAAAGTGTTTTATAACACTTTACAACACTTAAACAAGGTACACATTATGTAAATTTTATTAGAAAGGGGCCCATTAAGCTTAATTAAGTGAATACATACTAGGAAAGTGTGAAAGTGTGTTACAACACTTTACAACACCATTGCAAAGGATCAATTAAGGTATGTTTTAAAATAAAGGTCCTAGAATAGTGTGAATGTGTAAAACACATTACAACACCACTCCAAGACATCATTAGTTCAGTTTTAATGTCAATTATCAAACCAAGTAAGGAAAAAGGCTTACTTTTTCCCTTACTACATGTATATTTCAAGTGTTTTCTAAAATTTTGGCAATTACCCACGTGTATTACTCCTCTTAATGGGCTCCTTCCAATGCCTCTTATACGAAGATACAAAATTTCCTTAGATATTTTTTTGGGTCTCATCTAAGAATCATGAAGGCTTTCACCACATTGACTTGGAGTTCAGTTGCCTCCCCAAAGATTTTGGTGGGCTTGGCCTTTTTTCCACTCAATGGCAAGGGACTAATCTTTATGTTAAATAGATTATTCATGCTCTTAATGGTAATGAGGCTTGATAATTTTTCTTCAAGCATTGTATTGATGTGGGATATCCCATTCACAAACCTTCTTAGAAGGGCATTGGTTTGCAAACCTTTCTCATTATGAAAGAGCCCATTCAAATCATGGGAACTTTTGTTGCCAATAGTTTTTGAAAATCTTAGGAGGTTGTCAAGTCTTGGCTCCATTGGACTGGTATTGGATTAAGAGATGGGATCTCACTCAATTAGTAGAATATCAGGTGGTATCCTCTCTTTGCTAATATGGGTCAACCTTTGGCCAAGGTGCCTTGGATTAAGGCTCTCAACTTCCACAAAAAAGGGTGTTTAAACCCCTCAAGATTTATTTCACAAAACCACGATGAGTATTATGACATGGGGAGCCTTTCAAACTAAATTTGGCTTATAGAACCATGAGCGTCAAACTTTTGACTATTTGGTGAATGTCATCCTAATTGATATGCTCCACAAAGTGGGTATCCATTCCACTAAGCACTAGTGAAAAGATTGGAAATGGTTTCTAGACACCCCATTTTGAAACTACAAGCATTGATTTGGTTATCAATGGCTCTCACCCTATTATCCGAAGATTAATAATTTGAAACAAAGGTGTCATCTCTTGCCCTTGATGTCTGTTTGGAACAAGATATTTTCTACTACTTGGTCTTCCATTATTGAGCCAAAGCTCTCCCATTATTTTCGATGTCTGTGGGGTCTCGAATTTCTCATTTGTGGGTCCAAAACCCTTCTTTCCATTTCTGTGGCTAGGTTGAGTCTTTTAAGCACCTATTTTAGTTTAGTACCAAAACTCAACATTGGTGGAATTGGATTCATGACTTTTAATGGCCCTTTTGACCGAAGCTTTTTCTTGGCATATGGTGTTGCTGGGAGACTCTCCCGGGCTCCCAACTAAGTATACCTAGATTTGACAAAATTTTAGGGTGGAAATCCTCTTTAGTATTTTGAAAGATATAAATTATTGCATTTTCTCATATCCAAATTGCTAAAAAAAATTCTCAATATTCTAAAGCCATTATTTTTTCTAACATGCTTTTGCAAATTCTAGTGTAGATGAATAAATTTATTCTTGAATTTTCTCACCTTTAGGAGCTATTGTACCACTAGAGAAATTACCCCTACACCATGGCTTATGTGCCTCCCTCTCCCACTTCTTCCTGAGGCCAGTCACCTTCACTAGGTCAACGGAGAATTGGTTCTACTAGGCTCTTTCAAGCTCACCTTTGTTCTCAAGCTCCTCCTCATCGTGAATCTTGTTATCACAGGTAATTTCCCTCTCCTCCTCCTTGAGCTGACCTAGGGTGGCCTTCTGGAGGATTGGTGGGCATGGCAATGGTACTTCTAGATGGCCTTTTGGTGGAGCTCCTAGAGGCGGTTCTAGTTAGCTAACTGATACTTCTAAATGGCTTCCACATTTGGATCTGGTGATTTCTCCCTAGAATGAAAATAATGAAAACAATGATGATAGTTGGGATTCACCTAACATCACTTTGGACCCCATTGTTGTATAGAGAAAGTTGGAAGACAAGGACCTATCACCCTCTACTAGTAGTGTAGTGGCCACTTAGTGAGTTTCTTTTTTATTGTTATAATGTTCTCTTCTTTTTGGGCTTGGCCCATGACTTCATGACTTTCTAGGCTTTGCACATGTGAGTTTTGGGGTGTTCCTTTTACCAACCATCTATTTTTTGTAAATATGTATTTTTATCTTTTATTAATATGATACGGATATGGTGCATATTCATAAAAAAATTACTTTTTAATATTTAAGCACATGTGATCTATGCAATAATCTATGCATAATTTATATGGCATATACACCTTTTATAATGGTAGCATTTTCTCCCAATTAATCATTTTCTTGATTTTTTGTACTTTTGATAACTAATAATCATTGTTGGATGGGTTTTTTTGATATTTATTATCATTTGATAACCTCAATTTTTAGGTTCATATGTTTGAAGATCATTCACAAAATCAAACTACTAACATGTGTGTTCTAGTTAGATATTTGACAAAGAAATAATCCTAAACATATTTTTGTATTTTCATTTCTCTCATGCTTTAATTTTCTAAGGTCAAAGAACTTTTTTGTCATGTTTGTGTGATTTAAGAGTGTGTATTATCTTCCCTCACACCATAAGGTGTTATTTAGAACAAAAATAGTTCCTCTAATCATTTTTCATTTTTCCCCAAAAGAATAATCCTATGTATGTTGTTTCTTCCCACCACAAGGCAATCTTGGAAATAAAAAATGGTTAGCCTATTTTATTTTATTTTGTTTTAGTGTACCTAGCTTGAATTTAATCAACAAGTAGTAACCTCAACCCACATGTTCTAGTGGGCCATAAAAGATTAGGGAGATAATTAAAAGAATCTACCTTAGAGGTACATTTGTAGCTAAGGGCTCAACTTTTAATAAGCTTTCTAGCTTGTAAGTGAAGGGGGAGAGTATGTTAACCTCTCATACCAAGCCATATACTTACACCTCATTTCAAAAAATTAGGCCTCACATACATTTAAGTATATCAAGGACTCCCATAGAAAGCCTTGTACAAGCCTAGCATAGTGAACATTGAATCATTTGTTCTTCTTAGTGCACTAATAAGAAGTTATTCTTGGGAAGTTACATTATAATTCTAGACATGGAATAGTAATTCATACATGCTCTGATTTTGTGCCCTATCTACTTGTGATATCGAGGATCAAAATTTGTCAATGCTTCATATCAATAGGCAATATTTTTCATGACTATTTCAAAATATGTTGATGAGATTAAAAAAAAAAACACTCCTAATTGAATAGCTAGGATGTCCACATGTTGTTATTGTCTTCTTTATTGTGTTAAAATCATGCAAAAAAAATGATCCAGACTATTGTATGTCTAAAAAAACAATGAAAGAAGTCATGATGGGTCAGTACACAAAGATGGGGGACCTAAAAGTGATGACCCCACTTTTTGGCCCCCTAAAAACCTAAACATGAGCATGTTATAATGTATCCACATTACGATTGGTTGACCATAAAAAAATATAAAGTTTATTTCTCCCTTTCTCATTGCAAACATTTGGCCTACATGATTCCTCAAGTCAGTTTGCATTCTTGGAGACCCCATTTGTTTTTAGTTCATAACCAAAATTCCACCACATTGTTGAGGTTAAAGAGATAATTATTTTTAGTTATTTAGTGTGAAATTTATATTAAATAGATGGATTCAACTAGTTTTTTGAGTGATTTTTTTAAAATTTTAGAAGTTGAGAAAGTACCCCCAAATGATCAAAACCTTTATTCATCTCCTCATCAAAATACTATTGAAGAAAAACAACAAAAAAATCCTACTTGAATGCCTCAAAACACTCCAAGAACACAATAAAATATATTAGGTCAAATAAAAAATAATAAAATATAACTTGAGGGAATAATTGCAAGGTTGAAAGATATGAAAAAAAGCCCCCATAATTACACCCTTGCCAAATCACTACAATATATTTTCACTCGCATACTATCAGTGAGTGGGAAAACCAATAGTTGGTCCAATAAGAGAGAAGAACTAAAATAATTTTATACAAAAAAATTATCTAATAAGAAATTTAAATAAAAATTAATGTGCTCTATTCATTGACCCAAGAATCAGTGCACCCTTATATGGAACTTGTAGGAGATTACCTATCCATTATCACCACCACCAAGGGATAAAGATTAATTTTTGGGATGGGTGTGTTGAAAACAAGGTGGAACTAAGCTACAATATTAACTTTTTTATGTGAATTCAAAACTAAAATTAAGACTACCGAATATGAGTATATGTATGTGATTGCACAATCACCATAATAGAAAATCAACAAGAAAATATGACACTAGATGTACATGGAGAAACCATTTTGGGAAAATAATTGTTGGTGTGTGGAGCCTGATCAACCTTTTGGTCTTAAAATTTTGGACACTCTACCTAGTGCAGTTTCCCCAAATTAATTTTTTCCATTTTTTATTAAAGGAAATTTCTTATAATTCCTAATAAAATTCAATTAAAATGATTATGAAACTACCCAAAATAAATATTAGTTTTCTTTCTATGTGGAAATGGAATTTCATAGTTTTGTGAAGATCTAACAACAAGGCATGTGTAGGAATTTGAACAACCACATGAAGTTGAATTTAGTAGTTGCAACTCACATATAGTAGTGTGAAGATTATTACAGGTTCATGGTTGTGCACGTAGCGGTGAAAATCATGTGTATTTGATGTTGAACATTGTAGTTGTTTATTATGTAAGATACAAATGGAAGATTTCTTATATCATAAATATTTATGAAAGCCCTTGCAAGGAAAAGTGAAGAAATCAATAATATTAATAAATGAGGAATGTGAAATTCTAGACATAAAGGTACTAGGAAGTGTTTAGTTGTGCCTGCATGATCACAACATTTAATTTGATTTAAAAGTAAAAGAAAATAGAGGAATTAATATAGGGATTGGAAAAATTATATGAAAATCCTTCAACTTCAAATAAGGTATTATTAATGAAGCATTTACTTAATATGGATATGGTAGAAGGTGGTTTGATTATAAGTCATTTGAATGAATTTAATATAGTTACTAGTCAATTAAATTTTGTAGATGTTTATTTTGATGAAGAAGTTAGAGGTATCTTGCTTCTATGTTCTTTGCCTAAAAGTTGGGACAACTTGCTTACAATAGTTAATAACTCTATTTCTGGTTCAAAAACTTGGAGATTTGATGATGTTGTTGGTGTGATTTTGAGTGAACAAATTATAAGGAGAAACTTCTACATCATGTAATATTTTGAATCTATAGAATACAAGAAGATCAAAGGAGAGAGGAAACATTCCTCGAGGTCATGGGCAATCATGAGGAAAATCAAAGAATAGAAGGCCACAATCCAGAGGAAAGAAGGAGTACCGGTACTATGGAAAACTGGGCCATTTAAAGAAAGATTGTCAATTTAGGAAAAATAAAGAAGTAGATAAACAAGATGCCAATAAGGAAGAACATGTGGTGAGTAAACTTAAAGATGATCCTTTATTTCTTTTCGTAGATAATGTTGATGATTTGTGGGTTTTAGATTTAGGGGTTGCATTTCATGTTATGCCCCATAGAAATTATTTTTTTGATTATGTCCAAGGAGATTTTGGTCTGGTGTTTTTAAAAGATAATGATGCATAGTAAATTATATAGATTAAATTTAGAGGATTACAAAAGGTGCCTTAATAGTGGCTAAAGGTGTGAAGTAGGAAATTTCTATCTCTCTACATGTCATACTATTCCTTCTACTTTTGTTGTTGCAGAGAAAAATAAAACAAAAAAAATAGCTACAATAGTTGTTATCAGTTTAACAATAGTTGTTGTGGGCTCTACAATTGTCTTAGGAATAGTTTATAGGGGTTTGAAATTGAAAAAAAAAATGTTGTTGTGGGTTTTGAGACAACACTATGGCAAAACAAACTAGGGCACATGAGTGAAAAAGGGATTAAAGTACTTCATTCTAAGAAGTTATTGTAGACACCTAAACTTGACCATTCACATTTGGTCAAATTTACCTTTATTTCACCTATCATCCCCTCCCATCCATATTAATTAAATAATATTGCTATTATTTAATTAATATTAATTAAATAAATTATCGCTTTAATATGTTCTTTGATTGTTTAGGTAATGACAAAGGGATTTCCTTTAAGTACAATATCAATGCAACTCAATTCAATTTTTTTTGGTGCACAAATGAATAATCATCAATAAATTTCTAAAATTGTCATCCTTAAGATTAATAAAATTAGAATTTGAAAAAATTCAAGTAGAATGAAATATAAGAGATTTATATCCACTTTCTAATTTAAGGATAAAAAACCTAAAATTTAAACCAATCTAATTGTACTGAGATAGTATAATTTATAGTAATAATTATTATATTCTAATGAACTTAGATACATAATTAAATAAACTAAGAAAAAATTGTGTGAGGTCATGTTCTATATGTCCAATTAAAAATCTACTATTTTAGACAAATTCCCATACAAATTTTATACCTTTTAATGATACTATAGGTGAAGATGTTTGCAATTTTTGTCTAGAAGCTTTTCATGAGAATTACTTAGGAAGCATAATCAACAAAGACAATATTAAATTCACACCTTAAGCTATTGACCAAATGAAATATGTTACTAGTAATCTATCCCCTTATTAAATGCCTCCTACAAGATCACTACCAAAGCTCTTGCTCTTAAGCATAGGCCTCTCCTTCCATACCTAGTGCATATTGAGCAACTAGTTTTATCAAGATGCAATATATCATCAACAACATTATTGTTGTTTGGAAAGGGATGAAATTGTCTTGGAAATCTTAATAATGTACAATGTTCATAAAAATTGACTTCACCAAGGCTTATGACCATGCACTCAATGGTTCTCCATTCTTTCCAAACTTCAAGAAGTTATCTTCTAGCCATATTTTATTTCATTTGTTCAATTTTTTTTTTACCAATTCTTCAACTTGTATGATCATTAATGGCTTGCAATCCAAGCTTTTTTTTTACTTTTCCAGCCTATTTAAAAGGGATGTCCTTTATCTCTTACAATTTATGTGCTCGTTAGTGAAATTTATGGCTATCTTTTAGATCATGCAATCTCTCAAAAAATGGTTAAAGCTATTGTCTTGTCCAATTCATCTATACCACCAATCAATAAGCATTTTACTAATAATTTTTTTCTCACCCTTCTTATAAAATAAAAAAATATCAAGCAAACCCCTTTTTTTTATCTTTATATGTTGTACCAAACCTCTAACTCAAATATTCAATAACAAAAGATCCAATGCTATAACTAACATTTTACTCCCAAATATGGTTTGCAAGAGTATCTTCTAATACAATCAAATAATACACTTGTACCCCAAGGTCTTCATTTATTTTTCTTTAATTACATGTTTTTCTTTTGACATTGAATTGAAGTGATACATAGCTATTTTCATTACCTTCTCATCAAATACATGAAGAATTTGACAATTTAATATGTTAATTGTTGTCTTAGATCTTATAATCATATTGAAAAGTTATTCATTTTCTTATTTGTTCTTCATAAAACAGATTGAGCACTTTCGCTTTGCATACTTTTAATCTCTAAAGGTTTAAGAATATTTGTAACAATATATATAAATATCCATAGTCTATTGATTTACTGAATTTAATGATATGAATATCATTTCAGTATTCATTGTGAATGTTATTCTTCTAGCTATGTAACGATTAATGGTGTTACAGCGTTATTAGCCAATAGGCTATTTTACATGGGGGAACCCCACCAGCATTTCCAGCAGTCTGACGTCGACGAGAACCCCACGAACTTTACAGCAGAGGATATAAATACTAATATCGGCATTTAATATCTATCAAACTGCTGGCAAGATAAGAGTTTGATTCTTGTGCAATAAATATTAGAAATATCTACATCACAACACATAGCAGTTATTTGCATTTGATTAAACTGGTATTTAATATCTGATGTTATTCCGACGGCTTAGCCAACTTGACTTAAAATATTTCAATATAAAAATTAATATATTGTTTACATGCTTTTGACTTTTGTACTTCACATCAATGGGCGGCTTTGTTTTGTTTGTTTTGTGGCTTTCGGAGGAAGGAAGAGCCACTGGTTCATTTGCTCTTTAAAATAAAATAATTTATTTATTTAATAATAATTTATGTAATAAATAAATAAAATAATAATTTATATAATAAATAAAATAAAATAAAAAATTTAAATAGAATAAATGAAATAATGTAATAAATTTTTAATAAAAATAAAATTTGTTCTGTATTATAAAATCCAAACAATAGAAAAAATTTAAATTTATGTAATGAATAAAATAAAATAATATAATATATATAATAAATAAAATAAAAAAGATTCTTTAAATAAAATAATATAATAATTTTTAATAAAAATAAAATTTGTTTTATGTTATAAAATCCAAACAATAAACAAATAGTTTATATAATAATTTATTTATAAAATAATTTATTTATATAATAATAATTTATGCAATAAATAAAAATAATAATAATTTATATAATAAATTAGATAAAATAAAATATGTTCTGTGTTATAAATTTCAAACAATAAAAAAATAAAAAGATTCTTTAAATAAAATAAATAATATAATATAATAAATTTTTAATAAAAATAAATTTTGTTTTGTGTTATAAAATCCAAACAATAAATAAATAGAAAAATGAAAAACTAAAGTTGTATAGGAAGTGTTGTTTTCGGAATGAATTGGAGAGGGTAAAGAAGTAGAGAGAGAAGGATAGAGAAAGAGAGAGAGAGAGGAGGGTAAAGGGATAGAGGGAGGTAGAGGAGGGAAAATAAGTAGAGAGGGAAGGATAGAGAAAGAGAGAGAGAGAGGAGGGTAAAGGGACAGAGGGAGGTAGAGGAGGGAAGGATAGAGAAAGAGAGAGAGAGAGAGGAGGGTAAAGGGACAGAGGGAGGTAGAGATAGGTGGGATAGAAAGAAGTAGAGAAGGAAAGAGAGAGCCAAAGAGAGTGAGAGAGGGAGGGAGAGAGGGAGAGGTTGAGAATTAGAGGGGGAAGGAGAGAGAGGTAGAGAGGAATAAGTGAGAGAGGGAGAGAAGTAGATAGGGAAGGAAAGAGTGAGAGAGAAATAGGTGGGATGGAGGGAGGGACAGGTAGAGAGGGATATGTGATATAGAGAGAAATAGAGAGGGAAGGAGAGAGCAAGAGGGAGGGAGAGGGAGGGAGGGATAGAGAAAGAGAGAGGACCTGGTAAAGAAGTAGAGAGGGAAGGATAGAGAAAGATAGAGGAGGGTAAAGAAGTATAGAGGGGAGGATGGAGAAAGAGAGACAGGAGGAGGGTAAAGGGACAGAGGGAGGTGGAGAGGGATAAGTGAGATAGAGATAGGGAGGGAGATAGGTGGGATAGAAAGAAGTAGAGAAGGAAAGAGAGAGCTAGAGAGAGAGAGAGAGGGAGGGAGGGATAGGGGATTTATATAGAATTAGATGGGGAAGGAGAGAGAGGTAGAGAGGAATAAGTGAGAGAGGGAGAGAAGTAGAGAGGGAAGGAGAGAGTGAGAGAGAAATAGGTGGGATGGAGGGAGGGATTGATGGAGAGGGATATGTGATATAGAGAGAAATAGAGAGGGAAGGAGAGATAAAGAGGGAGAGAGAAGGGGGGAAGGAGGGAGGGATATGTAGAAAGGGATAGGTGAGATAGATCACTGCTTTCTTCACGCCGTCCACTGCTTTTCATGGCCGTAAATAATGTGGGCTCAGCCTATCGACGTAAGTATTGCACCTTTTGCGGTGCAAGTGCTAGTATTTATTTTTGTTGTATTGTTTGTGGCACCGCTTTCTATTGATTTTCTATGCCCTCTTTTAAAATATTGCATTATGTATTGATGTCCTCTTTGTTTAATTTAACATTTATTTAAAACTTATATATTTAAATAGAATTTTAAATTAGGAAAAATAATAAATAGTTAATTCTCATCCTACAATCTATTTAAATATTCTTTATTTTAATAATAATAATTGTATATCTCATTTTTATCAAGAGAAAAAAATGAAGCCCTTAAACAAATATATGCTTAACATCTTTGCTAGTATCCTGAAATTTCTCAAAATTCTCAGAGACTACTAATGATTTCAAAACGAGATGGAATACAATATCTGAGAGCATGATATTGTGACAACAACCCCAATGAGATCCAGAAAATCTGAATAATTTTTTTTAACATTACAATCATGTTCACAATATGATCATCACACACACATAAGTTATCATATCAATTTCCATTAAATAACTTCATTTATTCGAGCGGAGCATCAACACATGACAGAATAAAGATGGTTTCAATAGAAATTTGTTGCTGTTATTTTATTTTCAAAGCATAATCATTTTTAGTGCTACTCAACAGAATAGGATGAAGCTCAGAAGGTAAATTAAAGAGAAGTTGAATACCAAACAGCCTTTATAACAGCAGGCAATAGGATTTTGGCGTACCCTGCTAAAATGTAATTTCTAGAGGCATTTTGTCGAACAGTTCCCTTGTCTGGTCTATGCTTTTTATTTTGTGATTATAACCACCTATGTCTGAGAGGTGAGAGAGAAGGCAGCAATAATTTCTGCTTGCAATGCTTCTATGGCTACAGGGAATCTTTTCCTGTTTCTACGCACTTTTTCACACATATGCAGATACAAGTATATAATGTGTAACTCCCACATGGCAGCTAACATTCATCAGACAAATTCACACCAAGGAATAAGACCGTAAAGCACACAGTAGCATATTGAAAGGAATAAGACTGTAAATCACACAGTAGCATATTGAAAGAGAGCAGTGTTTTTTTCAATACAAATTATATTGATCAAAGTACATTTCTTTGTGCATACTTGTCTCTGGATACAAGGCTACAGAAGTTTGGGTTCCCCTGTTTTCCCTTAATAATCCCCTGTTTCAACAGTCCTGCCCTGCTCTATCTTGAAATATACAACCTCAAAGGTAAGGTTTCCTCTTTTCATCTAAATTTACTAAACTCGCCTTTAATCCTAATTTTAAAATCTTATTCCTATGTAAACTCTTTTTCTAGCACATACAGATAAAAATTTTGATCTCTGGGAAGGATAGCGTGTGGCAACCTAGACAACAGATAAAATGAGGAGAGGAAACTTAAAGTTTATAATTCTAAGAACAATATGCAAACCTTATAAGAAGATATGGCTTTAGGGAAGAAAGAAGAATCTGGGATATGGCATCCTTAGCTCAGGCGTTTGTATGGGCGAACTATTCCAGTCTCAGTCTTGTTGCCTTCTTACACAACTTCAAAATTTGTAACTTAATTTCTTGTACTTATCGTTATTACAGATGCAGATACAAGTATATAATCTGAGAGCATCCCAAAACAGGTAAAATAAACTATAAATTAAAAATGACGAACAGCATTGTTGGAAGCATCATATTATCAAAAGAATGAATCGACGAACTAAACAGGATGAATTGTGGGCATTGGATTCCTAAATACGATTTTTTTAAAATTAATTATCAACGAGAGAAAATCTCCATATTTCTAAACAAATGTGATATAGATCAAAACTATTCCTGATGAGATTTAAAAGCATCACCTTACGCATCTGAACTATCCATATGGAAGTATCTTGCAGGTAGGCCATAAGCAGCCCATAACCAAGAAAATTACAATAGACTAAACATCAGATTCAGGACTCGTTCTTACCGATGCCACACATTCAGGGGCCAGGACTATTCTTTCTTCTGAGAAAGGAAAAAAAGACCCTCAGCGCACCTGCGATAGAAACCACAATGCCAAATCCAACGCCCACAAATATTTTTCTAGGAGTACTTTTGTTTCCGACCTTTCTCCTTGGATATTGAACAATTTAAACTGCTGTTTGACGTAGGTGATCTCCTTTCTCTGCAAGCTTTATTCGGCGCCTTTATTTGCTTCATGTCACGTGTTCAACAGCTAGTAATTCCCTGAATTCAGAAAGAAGTATGAACTTTAATTTCCCCAAGTTCGGGACTCCGGAAACAGATGGATTTCAGCTGTTAGAAACAGATGGAACTGATTTTTGGAACTGATTTTGTGGGTGACACTGCAGTCTCCGATGAAGGCCAGATAGAAGTAAACACTTCTACAAAAATATTGATTGGTGTTGAATGTGGCATTGTGGCTTGTATTGCAGTTGCCCTAGGGTTTATCTAGACAACAGATAAAATGAGGAGATCCTTACAAGAGATCTCCTGCGGGGCAATCTTTTGAAGAGGTGACAGATTTAACCATACCCCTAGGGTTTAGCTAGACAACAGATAAAATGAGGAGAGTAAACTTAAAGTTTATCAGTCTAAGAACAATTTGCAAAGCTTATAAGAAGATATGGCTTTAGGGAAAATTGAAGAACCTGGGATATGGCGTCCTCAGCTCAGGCCTTCTTGCACAACATCATTTGTAACTTACAGATGCAGATACAAGTATCTAATCTGAGAGCGTCCCAAAATAGGTAAAATAAACTATAAATTTACAATGACGAAGAGCATTGTCGGCAGCATCATATTATTAAAGAATGGATCGACGAACTAAACAGGATGAATTGTGGCTATTTGATTCTTTATTATGAATTTTTTAAAATTAATTATCAACGAGAGAAAATCTCCAGTATTTCTGAACAAATGTGGTATAGATCAAAACTATTCCTAATGAAATTTAAAAGCATTAACTTACGCATCTGAACTATCTCATCTGTTTCCGAAGCCTTGAATGTAGGGTTCCGAAGCCCTGAATTTAGGGATATTAAAGCTTAGACCTCTTTCTGAGTTTAGGGAAATAGTAACTGTGTTTGCGTAATAGAACAGACAGGCCATACAAATTAATCTGTAAAAACATACATTAGCCATGGATGAGAAATGAGCTTCAGCACTCAATGGCGAGGAGGGAGGGCGAATTCGTCGTATAGTAGTGTCATGAAATCACTTCAGTTCCAACTTCTGTTCTTTTTTTGTCTGCTAAGAATTGTGGACTTAAAAAGAGGTCTTTCTATAAACCTTAAAACCACTCTAAAATAATAGCTTTGGTGGTGGAGGAGAAAGATAAAATTGTCTTTATATGAAAATCAGCCTATTCATCATGTGATAGTTGGCCTATTCACTGAGATGAGCTGTACTACTATGAAAAGTTAGCCTGTAATGAATTGCTTTTGAGCTGAATGAGGGAGGAGGATGTGCAAAAACAGGCCTTACTTACAGAAAAGTTGAGTTTGAAAATGGCCTTGCTTACAATTTAAGCAATGGAGTGCTGAAATAGGTATAGCTGTAACGTCTCTCTGTTTTGCATGGATTTCTCGCATCTGTGATGATCACATGAGCATTTACTCATTTCCATCATTGTTTTATTTTTGTTTCAAAATGGAAATTAGTGAAAACCCTATTTCGCACGCGATAGCCTTATCGTTTCAACCACCATTCTTTTATGACTACAGCACGGGAGATGTGGCAACAGCATCGTGGTGAGGACCAGTGGGACAGCACAGAGGTATGGTGGGGGTTGCAGGCACGATTTCTCTGAAGGAATTTGAGATGTGAAGAGGGGAAAGATAAAATTGCCTTTAATACACACTGCTAAGAGAAGTCGTGTGATTATCAACTCGTCCAGAGGACAAATAAGGAAGGCAGTAATTATAGATTGACTGTGACTCAAAACCCTCAAATCGTCATATTGGATAAAATCGTC
Source organism: Sequoiadendron giganteum (assembly GCA_007115665.2). Classification (NCBI taxonomy): domain Eukaryota; kingdom Viridiplantae; phylum Streptophyta; class Pinopsida; order Cupressales; family Cupressaceae; genus Sequoiadendron; species Sequoiadendron giganteum. The sequence goes on from CM021104.1 coordinate 134,961,900, forward strand.
GGAATTACAGGCTTTATCGTGCTACTGAGCTTCAATATGGTTTCTTCCATGCACGGGAACTTCACTAAAAAACGCGTGATTTTTAAGTGACTCAAATTCTACCAACATTTAGCAAAAAAACAATATTGCAGCAGTTTTCAATCAATATCACTCTAATTTGGTATATGACTATCGAACAAACACATGATATCACATACGACTTTTGAAATAAGAAATCATAGAATTATCACATGTACTCTCAAATAAACCATAGAACATACATATATATAGATCTAAGAACAATAGAACGAAAGACTCAAAAATTAAAGGAAAACACTGCAATTTTTCATTTTTTTGGGATCTTATTTTATTTTTTCAAATGTTTTTTTGTTTTTTGTTTTTATGGAAGTCATTCACAAATTCTTTTTTGCTATCTCATATGAGAGCACGAACCTTCTTGGACTCGACCTCTTCCCTCAAATTCTGGGAGGAGCACGATCCCAGCCTTATCCCTTACACACTCAGCAAAACTTGATCCCTGGTGGGCTCATTTAGAACCTTTCAAATTCACCAGTAGACCAACGGCCCATTGACATTTTCTCAAATGTTTTAGTCAAAAGATTTTTTAAAAATATATTCATGTATATGTATTAAAATTGATTTCAATAAATTAAAGAAATCATGGTACTATCAAATCAAAATAACCAATACAAATCTATTTTATTTTTTATTTATGATATATTGTTCAAACATTACAATATTAAATCATATGTTAGCTTTCATATCATTAAATATGTTCTAAGATAGCTTGGACTTCACATTTTATTGGTTCTTGCTTCCCAATTATTACGCCAAAAATACTTATTTGTGGGTCATTTCACACACCAATTTTAGTGGGGTATATTATTTCCACTTGAAACAGAATCACTTCTCTAAGATTAATAAGACAAAATATTTCACACGATACTCACATGATAAAGATCTGTGATTAGAAAATATTACTTTAAAAATATATACAAACTTAAATTAAATTAAATATAAGTATAAGTAAAATAATCATAAGTCCATTGTATTTCAAAGAAAATTCAAAATATAAAAAGAATGTAAGAGTTTGGGATCCTAAAACTAATAAATAATTTAGCGAAACATAAAATAAGTATAAACCCAACCTTAGATCAACCTATCACATACTTAGATCAACCTATCACATAGTGAAAACCTAATTCAAAGATGAATTAATATATAAGACTAAAATGTATTTAAAATATTTGAGGATTAGTGTTGGGGATATGAAGCCCAACAGTCCCTATTTTTCGCTCCAAGAGACTCTGTCTCTTCGGTTCTTCTCTGACACTTCAAGAGTCTCGTTGGAGCTCTATTTATTGTAACTTACTGTAACTTGTAACTTGACAGTTGTTGGATAATTAATATATTCTCCTGCTCAGTGTGGACGTAGGCAAATTTGTCGAACCACGATAAATCTTGCGTACTCTGTTTTGTATTCTTGTTTTTGCATTTGTTTTAGCTCTTCTAATTTTACAATTGGTATCAGAGCAAGGTGTTGTTGTTTAGAATTCAAGGTTGAAATTCTAGGATCATGGAGGAGCTCAAAATGTAGAAGTTTACAAGCAAGAATTTCGGCCTGTGGAAAGTGCAAATGGAGTCGCTATTAAATAAGAAAAATCTAGCACTTGCTTTAGAGGGGAAGTGGAAGCAACCAGACACGATGTCTGATGAGGATTGGGAAACGATGGATAGGAAGGCAAGAGCGGCAATTCTTCTTTTGCTGTCCGAAAATGTGCTATTTAATGTTATAGAAGAAACAACAACAAAGGCAGTTTGCGACAAGCTGAAAACTACTTATGCAATGGCATCCGCTGCAAACAAGGTTTTCATCATGAAGAAACTCTATAGCCTCAAAATGAAGGATGGTGGTAACATGGTAAATCATCTCAACGAGTTTAATACTCTTCTCAGTCAAGCGAATTCGGTAGGCATGCCACCAAGCGATGAAAACAAAGTTGTCTTATTGTTATATTCTCTCCTAGCTAGCAGGGATGGAGTTGTAACAGCAATAAGCACATCCACTCCTGGCAAGAAAAAGTTAGTTTTTGATGAAGTTGTAGCTACTCTTCTCATCAAAGACATGAGAAGAAAGAATGATGTTCCCTCATCCGGTGAAGCCTTAACAATAGTGAGCACCAACTATAGAGGAAGGAGCCATCAAAGAGGTAGAAACTTCAACAATAGAGGGTGATCTAAGTCTACTAAAGGGAAAGATTCTAAAGAAAGCAAAGGGGATTGTTGGTTTTGTGGCAAACCAGGCCACTCAAAGAAAAATTGTCGTGCTTACAAAAAGGCACAAGATAAGGTGCGGGCCAGTCAAGCAAATATTACTTATGAGAAGGATGATTTCGAGATTTTATTTCTCTCTGCAAGTGATACTATTTCGGAATCATGGGTACTTGATTCTAGAGCATCCTTTCATGCTTCTTCATGCACGAAGTTGTTCACAAATTACCAAGAAGGTAAATTCAGGAGAGTTTACTTGGGTGACAATAATGCTTGTGGCATTATTGGAAAGGGTGATATTTTATTGCCATTACATGGAGGTGGACAATGGCTATTAAAGGATGTTTGACATGTTCCAAAATTGAAGAGAAATCTGATTTCTATTTCCCAACTTCATACTCAAGGCTGCCATACATTCTTCAATCCGGATACGTGGAAGATAACAAAGAGGTCTTTGATAATTGCAAAAGGAGATAAAGTTGGAAGTTTATATGTCTTAGAAAGTAACGATGAAGTGGGAGCTACTATGACAATGGTGGACAACAACCCAGAGCTTTGGCATCAAAGGCTCAGGCACATGAGTCGGAAAGGACTCGATGTAATGCTAAAAAGGGATCAACTACCAGGGCTAAAATCTGTTGATATCAAATTTTGCACACATTGTCTCTATGGCAAACAAAAGTGGGTCAGCTTCTTGAAGACCGGTAGTGAGAAGAAGGGCACACCCTTAGAGCTTGTTCACACAGATGTCTTTGGACCCACTGAGGTAACCTCCTTTGGAAAGGCTAATTATTTTGTTATCTTTCTAGATGATTGTACAAGAAAAGTTTGGATTTATATGCTCTCTAGGAAATCGGAAGTTTTTTCTAAATTTAAAGTTTTTAAAGCTCTTGTTGAAAATCAAAGTGGACACAAGATTAAGTGTCTAAAAAGTGACAATGGAGGAGAATTTTGCTCCTCGGAATTCGATTCTTTTTGTGCAGATAATGGTATCCATTGTATCAAGGTTGTTTCGTTTACTCCACAAGGAAATGGAGCATCAGAAAGGCTGAACATAACTATTCTTGAGAGAGCTCGGTGTATGCTCTCTAATGCCGGATTGAGTAAAGAATTCTAGGTTGAGGCATGTAATACAATAGTGTACCTCATTAATCGGAATCCTTCATCACGACTGGACTTTGGCATACCAGAGGAGGAATGGTTAGGGAAAAGAATTTCATATTCTCACATCTGGGTGTTTGGGTGTGAAGTCTTTGTTCATGTGCCAAAAGAAAAAAGAACCAAGCTGGATTTTAAATAACACAGGGGTATCTTCATGTGCTATGGTACAGATCAGTATGGATTTCATATTTGGGATCCAACGGAGCACAAAATAATTCAGAGCAGAGATGTTGTCTTCAATGAGAAGACATTCCCAGGATTACAGCCACATTCAACATCCGAAGAAGAATATGTGTCTAAAATTGTTTTCAACAACAATATCTCAAAGCTACCAAATGGCGACAGGGAGCATCTATTCTTTGGTTTAAACAGAGGAAATTTACAGTCTCCGTCTGGCCTAGACAGAGGAGAGTTGGAAACACCCCATGATTCAAACCACTCATGCTCTACGTGTTGGGAGGATGGTGGACAGGCATCTCTATTTTCAAACTCCTGCCATGCTGAATCCCTTGCTTCTCCATTGTGTGAACTTCAAACACCATTCATGGTGTCTCACAGCATTACCGACACTCCTCATGCAAGCCAGGCAATAGACATTGTAGGGGTTTCTCCTCCCTCTGCATGCGTGGATCCTGCAGTAGAAGCTATGGGGACTTCTTCCCTTTTCCCACGCGATGACCATGCTGCAGCCACAGGTACTTCTAGCAGCCATCAGCCCGGACTGGAAGATAGTCCTGTCATGTTGCACAGAGAAGGCACGCAGAGAGAAAATAACTCTGTAGACCCTTTGGTAAGCACAAACGAACAGGTCCTGTCTCCACCTAAAATTGGGAGTCTTGCTCAATTTAATTTACCTGTAGATAGCAATTTTGAAAACATTGCAAATTTGGGGGAGAATGGCAGTGAATTGAATGGATATTCTCAGAATTTTGAAATTGATCAACAACTCCGAAGATCAACTCGGCAGAGAAGAGCTCCAGCAAAGTTCTTTGATTATGAGTTACTGTTTGTAGAGGAGGCAGAACCGTCTTTACTAGTGTCCGATCAATTGGAGCCTGCAAATTACAAGATTGCTTACAGAGCTCCGGACTCGTAGAAATGGTAAGAGGCCATGAGGGAAGAAATGGATTCGTTTGCAACAAATCAGACTTGGGACTTGGTGACTTTACCACCAAATAAACAAGCCTTCAAAAATAAATGGGTTTGCAAATTTAAGGAAGAAGATGGCGGAAAGGTTCGTTATCTGGCCAGATTAGTGGTCAAAGGGTATGGACAGCAGCAGGGTATCGACTTCAATGAGATTTTTTCCCCGGTAGTCAAGATGACGACTATTAGAGCTGTTCTAGGTTGGGTTGTTGCATGGGATCTTGAGCTTGAGCAGTTGGATGTTAAGATTGCATTCCTACATGGTGATGTAGATGAAGAACTTTTTATGATGCAACTGAAAGGTTTTGTGAAAAAGGAGAAGGAGCCTCTTTATTGCAGGTTGAAGAGAAGTTTGTATGGAATTAAGCAGGCCCCAAGGAAATGGTACAAGAAATTCGATCAATTTATGATTGAGCACAAGTTCATACGCTCAGAGGCTGATCCATGTCTTTATTACAAATGGCTGCCCATTGGTGAATTCATAATTCTCTTACTGTATGCAGATGATATGTTAGTAGCCGGGACTAGTATGAAGATTGTTCGAGATTTGAAGAAGCATTTGGCCTACAAATTTGCAATGAAAGACTTGGGGACAGCCAAGAGGATCCTTGGGATGACCATTTCACGGGATAGATCCAAGAGGAAACTTTGGTTATCTCAAAAGAAATACGTTGACAAGGTATTGGACAGATTTGGCATGTTGAAAGCCAAACCAGTTAGTGTTCCTTTAGCATCTCATTTTTGTTTGACTACTGAAATGTGTCCCACAACACAAGAGGATACATAATTCATGAAGGAAATCCCTTATACTTTAGTAGTTGGCAGCATTATGTATGCTATGATTTCTACTCGCCCCGATATTGCTCATGTCGTGGGAGTAGTAAGCTGATTTATGAGTAATCCCGACAAGCCTCATTGGGAGGCAATTAAATGGATTCTTCGATATCTTAAAGGTACTTCTGCTCTTTCTTTATGCTTTGGGATAGATAAACAAGCATTGCAAGGATTCGTAGATTCAGATCTTGTTGGAGATTTAGACAAATGGAGATCCACTTCAGGTTATGCTTTTACTGTAGCTGGGTGAGCCATCAGTTGGGGTTCTAGATTGCAACATTCGGTTGCACAATCATCTGCTGAAGCTGAATACATGGCTCTCTCCGAGGGGGCAAAATAGATGGTATGGTTGCAGATTTTGTATAAGGAATTGGGCTTGCAACAATCAGATTTTAATCTTTTTTGTGACAGTAGTAGTGCTATATTCATGAGCAAGCATCATACATCTCAGCAACGCTCTAAGCATATTGACTTGCGTTACCATTACATTCGGCATGTCGTTGAAGAAGAAAAACTTCAAGTTGTAAAGATCGACACACAAGTGAATCCAGCTGATGCTCTCACCAAGGCTGTTACACGGGAGAAGTTCGAGTTTTGTCGAGTTTCTCTCGGCATTTCCAGCATGTGATAGCTCGGATTAGAGTAGGGGAATAGCTCTTTATAGTAGTGGTTGGTCTTCAAGTGGGAGATTGTTGGGGATATGAAGCCCAACAATCCCTGTTTTTCGCTCCAAGAGACTCTGTCTCTTTGGTTCTTCTCTGACACTTCAAGAGTCTCGTTGGAGCTCTATTTATTGTAACTTACTGTAACTTGTAACTTGACAATTGTTGGATAATTAGTATATTCTCCTGCTCAGTGTGGACGTAGGAAAATTTGCCGAACCACGATAAATCTTGCGTACTCTATTTTGTATTCTTGTTTTCGCATTTGTTTCAGCTCTTCTACTTTTACAATTAGTAGATCTCTAGTGTACAATTTAATTAAAAAACTATTTTTTTCTTGTAATAAAATTTTTACTTATTATTGAAATGCATAGAATGTTAAAATTTGTAAAGAGAATTTTATTTAATAATATTATCACTATATATATATATATATATATATATATATATATGTTTTTCATTTCAAAATTAAAAAGAATAAAGCTAAAATGAGAAGATTAAAGATCATTTAATTTCAGATTGATAGTTGTAGTTGTTATATTAAAATACTCATATCAATTCTTATTTAATTTTATATTTATTTTGATGGAATGACTTAATATAATTACATATTGATATGTTGTACATTTTTATATTAATTTTGGCTTTCATAAAATATTTTTATTTGCATCACTTTTACATTCATTTATGCATATATTCATTTACTTTTAGAGGCAGGAGTTCCTGCAGATAGAACATGATATTTAATGAATCTACATGAATATAAGCTATCAATGTATCAACATTAATTGGCCTAGTGAAAGAAGGAAAGATGATATTTTATAAGGCTTCCTGAACCATGGCTTGGTAAACTAGAGCAGACTGAAGGAAGTCCCATAGTGAGACCTTATCTAGAGTGACCTAAGGTTGCTTGACAAGATCATAATCGCTAGGTGATTTAGCTGTAGGTTTAAGTGCTTGAGGAAGGCTTAGTTTTTTATTCATTCTATTCTCATAAGTATGGGTTGCCACTATATAAGAAGTAGGCTTAGAAAGATCAAGATCATCATCATCAAATGAAACACCATTAATAGAACAAACTCTTTTAGGAGAAGGACTAGTTCGAGTCAAGTAAATGACAGGTCTCTTAGGCCTTTGAGGGGAAGCAAAGACATAGATTATATTTATAGACTCATCATAACTAGTAGAACAATTATTTGAATAAATATTCTCAACATCAATCCAAACATGATGAAATGTGGAAGGAGATTCATCATCCGCTAATGCAACATCTCTAGAAGAGAGCGCACTAGAATGAAAGGGAGATTCATCCTTCACAAATGTAACGTCTCTAGAGGAGAGTGCATTCGAATGAAGGGAAGGTAGAGTAACATTAAGAAAGGTATCAATGAAATTATGTCATCTCCCTGCAACAAAAAATCCTTTGAAGCAAGAGGAATTTCGTGAGAAGGATCAAAGATATCAAGTGACATAGGCAAAGCCAAGTCACCATCACATGCATGAAATGGAATATCATTAACATTTTGAACAAAATTACTCAACTAATAAAAGAAGATATTAAATTCATTTTGGGTGATAGAACTAAGAAAAATTGAGAATCTAGATTTTTAGATTTTTTTGGTATTTTCTAGGTTCTAGTAATTTGCATTTTTGGATATCTTCAGTGTAGAATTTTGGTTTGGAACTTGAGTCAGTACCTATAATTTGATAGTTGAAGGAACAATATTTTAGGGATTGAAATATTCCTCTACGTGATCTTTCCAATAGTGCAAACGGTTCTAATTTTTGAGCACTGAGTCAAAAGTTATGCCCCCTCCAAGTAGGGGTAAATAAATTCCTAGTTTTTTGGTCCATGTCAGGTTCACCAAAATGTAGAGAAGGGGGATTCGCTACTCACAAGTTCTCTTCATTCAAAGAGCCTCATAGGGTGAACTTCCCTAAACTAACTCAAGGAACAACATGAGAGTTCTATAATTAGAAAGAGTAGTTCATAGAGATTTTGTGGACAAATTGGCAAGTTCTCTGCTAAAGGACATCAACGTGAGATATGAACAACAGTGTGGCATGCTAGTGTCCCAGAGACATGCTGGTGTCTTGTATGAACCAGAGAGCGAATTTATCACAAAAATGGATAGAGTGGCTACTTCTACTCTAATTGTTGAGAACTTATAGAATGTGGGGAAATGATAGAATGTGATAAAGTTGAAATAAATTGAAATAGAAATGATAAAGAGAATAATCTATATAAAAATGAAATTCTCACAACCACACAAGTGATGAAGTCTCTAGCACATTAATTTCTTCAATAATTGAATGCATAAAATATAGATAAAGTGTTGGGGCTATATAGGGGTTTCCTCAGTCAAACACCCATTTTGTTGTGCCCACCTCCACAGACAACTAGATAGAAAGAGAGAGTACAAATGAAATGGAAAAAGCATGTGGTGAAAGAAAAACCTGCTTTAGGAGTAGAATCTGCACCACGAAAGAGGTGATAAAAGAAATCCCGCTCGAGGAGTAGAACCTATATCATAGAAGAGTTGATAAAAGAAAACCTCGCTCGAGGAGGAGAACCCATATCAAAAAATAAATATGCAATAAGTCGAGGACATGTGAAATCCTTAGATGCTCACAAGCATAAGGCAAGTGAGGTACCACATGCAAGAGCCAATGTTTACAAAGAGTGTTTCCAAGAGAACTTGAAGGTTCTATTATAGAAATCTGTTTGGAGCTATGCAAACAAGATAGCAAGAGAGGAATGCAAGAGCCAAGGCTAGAAGGAAGTTAGAGGAACTTAGAAGAAGATAACACCAATGGATGCAAAAGATAGCATTTAAAGAAGGAAAAGAAGCTTCTTGAGCCATTTTAGGGCATCCTAGGTCGTTACCACTGACAAAGGTAAGTGACAAGTGGAAAACATGTGCATAGGTGGTCATTTGAACATTGGATGACATAGGACACTAGTGTGGAATGCTAGTGTTCAGACACATCACACTTCAAAATGAAATGAACGGGAAAAACACAAGGTCTAATGCAAAAATGGCGTGCAAAGGTAGCTGTTGAAAAGTGGTGTTGAGCATCCTGAGAGGGGAAAAGGCTGATGCAGGGGCTAAAATGAGCCTACACAAGATTCTAAAGGAGGGGACACTAAAGCGAATTCAAGAATGTATGTGAAATTGCAAGGGGTTCAATTTTACAACATTATAGGAATTTTCCATCTTAGATGACATAAAGTTATGATTTCTAGTTTAGATTGAATTTCCTAGTCTACCCTTGCCTTATTTACATTTTTTACAGCATATTGCTTCCTCCCTAGGGAGAGTCATTTGTGTCGAACCGGATAGGTTTTTGAAGCTTACCTTCAAAAGAGAGTCTATGTTGAACTGGAACTTTCAAAATATTTGAAAGATTCCATTGATATTCAAATTAGTAATTTTTGGCATACCCAAAAGGTCACATATTTCAATCTATCAACCACTTATTACTCGTGTCCATTTTTTTATCATAAGATCAAGCATTTGTCTCTTGCAGCTGAACCACCAAAAATAGAGAAGGGAAAGAGGATTCCCTAATGAGCCTCTAAGGTTTTTCACCTCGAGGCTAACTAGTGGGAAATGAACTCTCTTTCACACTTCTTCATTTTAGGGTTCATTCAAAGGATATGGATTTGGAACTTAATGTGATGTGTGTGGAGTGCCCTAATGCAATAGATTAAAAATAGAAGCTAATTATGAATGTAAAAACCAAGAAATGTAAAGTGTTGGAAAACACATTGAGATATGCATACATATACAAATGACCTAAGAAATATAAACTAACTATTATAGAAGGTTAGAGATGAAAGGGGATTCCTCTTGGAAATTTGAAGGAGTTGGAAATGTTGTTGAATTTGATGTAGATGCCAAAAGGGACACTTGTGCCAAGTTGGGCGATCTAGTCCTTCTTCGGGAAAATTTTGGAAAATTGGTTTGAAGTTCATTTTAGCCAAAAAGGTATCCAGATCTACCAAGATTTTTGGAAAATAGGTTCAGTGGGACTAGGTCACCTAAAGTAGTGACCTAGTCCTCTTCTGAATTTATGTGAACCAGAAGATGTGATCTGAAGCTTTTGGTCTTTGTTTCATGCTCCTTTAGGCATCTAGTCCCAAAAGTGAAGATTTTGGTCCGTGGAAGTCTTCCAAGATTCAACTAGGGTTTCTTCAAGCTTCCAATGCACCTCAATCTGCAAACACACACAAAGAGAAAGAAGAAATGTTGGATGTTAGGATATAGGGCTTTGCCTTGGTCAAACCCCTTCATAGGTAATCAAATCAAATGATAAAATAAGATAAGAAATCATGAAATGTGAAGCAATGTACTTACTTACCTTTCCATAATGATTGATTTTGAGTTGCAGCAATGAAGGTTCAACCCTTGGATTCTCTAGCAATGATTTCTTCATGACCTAAAGTCTAAAACCCTAGCTTTGTTAAGAAGGAGAGATGAGAGGTGAGAAGAGTGTGTTGAGAAGAAAATGGGTGGTTCATAATGGTGAATTAGGGTTTTGGAGCTTATTTATACATGTTATGCCCTAATTTTATTGAAAGAACACCATACAAGCCAACCTTAGGGTTTTGTGGAGAAAAATCCTGAAAGAACTTAAGTTAAAATTGAAATTTAAGCCACATGGGACTAGGTCACCCAAGGTGGCAACCTAGTCCACTTGGGAAAATTTTGTTGATTATCGAGAATTAAAGTGTTATTATTTATGTTTGTCGGGATTGTCTATAGGTTTGGGGGAGTGATGAGTCCATTTAATGGCTCAATTCTAATAAGGGTTTATTATCTGTTTTCTATTGTTACCTTAGACTTGACACTAGGTATTTGGTGTTTTCTATGTTATTTCCTCAAAAACCATAGACATTGTGCATATGTTTATCTTTGTGACCTTTAAATGACATTAAAATGCTATGCAAATTATCTATGTTGATTTTACATGTGGATTAATGAATGTTTCTTTAAGATATTTATAGATATGAAATTGTTTGTGTGTGCTAATGTTGTTATACAGATATAATTAGAGTTTGCAAAGTTGAGGAAGTTTCTGCCAACTGGCCAGTTGCCAAGAAGTCAATATGATGATCATTAAAAGGTCAATGGAGGGAAAACCCTTGATGGAGGGAAAATCCTAGATCAAATTAAACAATGTAACTTCCTTGTAAATGATCATGTTTGTTGGTTGAGTAAATATATGAGTTGATGTTATGCTAGATCTGTGTTGAGGTAACATTGACTTGACCAGATTCCACACATGCATAACCTCCTTTCCTTTTCTTATGCTTTCCATAAATGGCATCCTCTTAATTTTTTGGAGTTGACCGCCTAGGTTGTTAGTTAGTTAGTAGTTTCTCTTTCGATAAATAAGATTCAGATATTCCTTCTCAAAAGGTTAATTAATCAGATATTGTACTCGCATAATTTCTAGTTTTCAAGTAATATATACATGTTGTTGTTCCATTCTAATCACACTTTCAATGAATAAAATGAAGTTATAAGTTTGTTTCATATGAATTAGTGTCAAGGGAAACTCACCCAAGGGGGCCCACTTGGTGAGGATTCCATCTATTATCTCAGTTATTACTTTTCCATTCACTAATAATTTCAATTTTGGCAATTGTTTGTTCCTATAGCCACTAGAATTCCATTATGTGACTCTTCCTATAGCCAAATCAAACATAGTAGTTTCTTGTCTGTTTGCTAAGATTTCTATTTTTGTCATGCATTTTAATTAAGTATAGTTGTTGGTTGATATTCAGTGCTTACACTACTTCCTTTCAAGAAATTTAATTTCAGCATCATGTCTTTCCTAATTATAGAATGAATATGGCAATAATAGAAACCTAGTGCACATATAGTGTTGACCCATTTCAAGTTTGCATCCCTGGGTTGACAATTAAATGAACCTTCATGATGATAAAGATAGCTATTCAGTGTGGATGTCCAGTCTCTAAGTTACAACTTTAATGGCTTAGTTGTTGAATCATTAGAGGAGGAAAACAAGTTGAACAAATGTATCATTCCATTTTGTTTTAGGTTGGATCGATCTCTAAGATTGATTAACAAAATGCCACTAGAATAAACCTTTAATTGTTCTTTAGAATGATTCCTAGAATCATTGATCCAAATAAATTATTGTATGTTAGTGTTCACGATACATATTGTATGCATAATATTGCTCCCTAAGAATGAGACTTAGATTGTTCTTTAGAATGAATTCCATGGAGGTTGATGGTTTGCATGCATAGGATTTTACCATTGTTGTTGTTAGGACTAAAATATAACAATTGTTTCATTGTTAGTGATTCTTTAGAATGACAATGGCTTGAACATATACCTTAAAATTGTCACCAATTGGAGCATTTTTTTCTCCATAACGTAAAGAATAATATAATTGTTCAAACTTTGTATGTGATTTAAAATGACAAGCATGTCATTCAATTCCTTACTTTGTACAAAACAATTCTAGAATTTTTTAGCTTCTTTTTAAATAAATATGTATATGTATTATATCTAGAATGACATAACCTTTGATTTAATGCATAAGAATGATGGATATGTCATTCTAAATCCTTAACCATGGATGTACTTTGAAGAACTAAGGGTTGCTAGATGAGACTCAAACAAATGAAACATTGCAAATCTTGCAACTAAAACTTGCAAACTTTAGTAAACAACATAGTTGTGTTACAAATAGTGTACTAGTAAGAAGTAACTATTAAAATGTAACCATTCTTCTTCTTTATTTGAAAAAGGAAAATTTACATCTTGTATAACTATGAAATGATATGACAATTTGTAGCATTAATTTTAATGAAAGCAACCTATTATAATGGTATTTATTTTAGGATGTATGCACAAATGTATTAAATAAATTTGACACATATATGTGTATGCACATACACCTTTGTCTGCGTGCATACACACACTTGTGACATACCTTCTTTTGTTATTTTATTCATTTTCTTCTCTAATGAATACATTGAATGTAATCATGTGACCAGTTAATCTATGAACTCAATGGATGATGAAATGAATAGAACCACTTGATTTATCTTTATGAATTTCTTAGTGTGTTGAATCAGTAAACCAGATTACTTTTTCCTTGATATGTGTGTAATCAAGGTTAGATTTTCAAGTTTAAAACATATTAGATCAATAAACACAAAAACCTTAATAACTATTGAGGACAATGAAAGCATAAAAGCACAAAATAAAATGAAATAATATCACTCAATCTTTCATGCATTTATTGAATTACCTCCACAACTCTTCTCTATTTTTCTACTAAATGATGCTTTCCCTCAAATTCGATTCGAATGTAAATACTAGCCTAAACTAAATGACAACAAAATATTGAAGAAAGTATTATCTCAACAACATTACAACCTATATTCTCTAGATATCTAAAAATGATAAATGACAGTGGTATTTATAGATAGTCGAATGGAAAATGGATGACCAAGATTAGATGATTTTTATTTTGATCAATGATTGAAATTAAATGAGACGAGATAAGATAAGATTGAAAGTGAAGAAGAATGAGGAAATTGAGAGATTTTTTGACAAAATCAATTAGTTCAAAGAGGAAAGTGCGTAATTAAATAATGGAAATGTTATTTAATTACACAAGGAGAAAAAAAAGTTATCTTTTTAATTAAATGGAAATTTAGTTCAAAAAGGTAAGCGAAAAGGAAAGTCATTAATTAAATATGATTTAATTAATTTGTGTTAGAAAAAGCTAAAAGTGAATAATTAAATAATTAACATGATTATTCAATTATAGTGGAAAATGATAAAAATTAAATAAATATAAATTTATTAAATTATAGAAATCAAAGATATTAGTGATGAAGTTAAATAAATAATAATTTATTTAATTAATCAAGAGTAAATGGAGAAATGATTTAAATGAATTAAAATTAAATAATTACAAATTATTTAACTAATAGCATAAGTATGACCCTAGATAATGGACAAATGGTGTTAACAAGCCTAGGACATTTCTCAGTGTCTACGTTTTCCCCTCTTTGATACAATGTAATTTATCGTGTTGTGTCAAAGAAAAAGATATGCCCCAATGAAAGTAAGACGAGGAAGGATGACGAGGAGGTAGTGGTATCCCCCCTCAAGAGGATAGGTGGGTTCAAAGCACATGAGTATGCTCTCTAAATGGATGAGAGGACTAGGAGATGAAGGAAAAAAGGATAGAGGAAAATAGATAAGGATGATGAAGATGCAGACTAGAAGAAATGTTAGAGCATAAAAGATGAATCTTAGAATAGAAGACATGGATGTTGAGATAGTGCTAGTTGAGATAATTTGTGGATATATATTTTTCTATGCAAGGATTTTTCATTTAATCATCATTGGGCGGTAAAATATGACAAATGGATAAAAAACACCATGGTATAGTAAATACCAAGGTGTGCAAGGTCATCCATCTGTAAAACAGATAGTCGTAGACAAGGAATGTCCTAACTCATAGTAAGGGAAAAGTTGCCCCAATTTTTATGTCAAGACAAACTGTAGACATCAATCAAATAAAAGACAAGTCATGAGATATCATCTCTCCTCTAAATCCTTCGTGGGACATCCTTGAGGTGGCTAGTACCATTACCAAAGCAAATCCAAAAAATAAGACAAAATAGACTAACAAGGTCAACATCCATTCAAATTATTTTCCAATAAGTGTTTGCTAGTGTGTTAAGGGACAAAGTGAGTGATGGGTGGACTATTTTGATAAGGCTTGATTTTAGGAGAAGAAACATGGCATATAAGACATCAAGTTTGGTTTCAATCATGCAACTAATTGTATAAGGAAAATGACAAAGTGTGATAGTGACAATGTTTGGTTTCAGGAAGGACACATCCTATATAAGACCATTGGTTTTGATCGATTTGACTAGTTTGATTGATTTAACAAATGTCTTATTGTCCACTTGGAGACTTGTTGGATTGCTTTTCTTATTGATTCAAGATTTTTTTTGAAGTTCAGTTGATTATTTCATGTCTGAGTTGATAGAGTCCCATTTATTTTGATGGACCTGACAAGCCCTAAAATACCAACCTATGGGGCCTCGGGGGCTCATCGACAGATGGCCTTGCCTACGTAACAATGCAAAAAGACCTCGTAGTTTGACATGAAACTTGAATTTATTTCAATGACAAAGGGTCAAATCATGATTTTATTTGACAACACCTAAAGGGCTGACCTAATGCCTTGGGGGCACATCGACAAATGGCCTTGTCTACATCCAATCGCAGAGGCAACATAGTTTGAAAATCAAAAAGACTGACATGACTAACTTTGACTCTGATTTTGGTATTTTTGGAAAGATATTTGAATGTTTTTGGGTTTTAACATGTTTTGATTCTTTTGAATTTTGAAATTTTATGATTTTTTTTTGTCTTTTTTATTTTTCATTTTGTGATTTTTTTGTCCTTTTTGAACGCTTCATTTTTTCTCTTTTATGGATATTTTTTGTCTTTTGTGGATATTTGATTTTTTTGTCTTTTCCAAATGTTTTGATTTTTTTTGTCTTTTGAAGTTTAATGATTTTTTATCTTTTTTGTTTTTCGTTTTATGATTGTTTTGTCCTTTTCTGAATTTTTTGATTTTTTTGTCTTTTTGTGTATATTTGGTTTTTTTTCTTTCTATAGATATTTGATTTTTTTAATCTTTTCTGAATGTTTTGATTTTGTTGTCTTTTTTGAAGTTTTGTGATTTTTTTGTCTTTTTGTATAAGGAAGTGTGGATTCTGTTATGGATGATACAGTACAATGACCATGAAAAATGCATATGTATGATGCCTATAAGCAAGCGAGCCATCATGCACAAGAATCCTAGGAAAAACATGATCTTGCTCCTAGTCAAACTAAAAACCAATTGATAGGTGATGATGATGATGATGGCGATGTTGTTTGACGTGGGAAGGAAACATCCTGAAACAACATGAGGATGATGATAATTTGACTAAAGGATCAAGCTTTGTAGCAAGGATAAAAATAGAGTCAAGGAGGTTTTTGGATGATGCACTAGGATGCATATCAAGATTGCATAGATTAGGCTGGTTGTATTGAGAATGACTTCTTTAGGACTAGATGGGATGATGGAGGATCCTTATACTGTTGACAAGGGAAAATTGAGACAAGCAATAGGAGGATGGATGGATTTGGTAAAAGGGTATGTGCAGGATCATGATGGGCCAAAAAGTGGTGATTTGTAAGTGATATGATGGCCCATGTGGCTGACGAAATTTTTTTAACCCAAAATTGATGAAACAAAAAGGGCTTTTAAAGGAGATTCTTAGCTTTCCATCAATATCAATTATTCTTTACTTTGAATTTAATAGCTAATTATTATTCATTTTCTATTTGAATTATGACTAAAGTCCTGATTGATAGGTTGATTGAAAAAAATCTATAGCTTTCAAAGGGTATCACATTTTTTGAATTTGAAACATGCGTCAAATTTTATGCTTCACATACTATAGGATTAAAAAAATAAATTGAATTTCATGAAGTTTTGACCAAGTTAAGGTGGTCAGATGTACAAATTTTTATATTTTTAAAAATTTTAAATACAAAAATCATAATTAATTATTTACTTGGAAACAAATTACAAAAAAATATGCATCACATCAAGACATGAGTCTTTTACTTATATCTAAAATCTTATAAAAAAATATTATCAATTTATTGTGGTTAGGGTGGTTAGACAGACACCTACTTCTTATTTTTCCCCTAAAATTCAAGTAGTACTGCATTGAAATTTCAAAGTTTCACCAAATAGATTTTAAAAAAATAAAAATAAACCTAATAGTTTAGAAACTACATTCAATTTTCAATAGATTCTATTGTTACATATTTTTGAAATAATATAGTTAACTTACTCAAATTTTTACGTCAACTTTCCTAACTCTGATTTTTTTGAATTTTATTGCCACTTTAGGGCTTGTTTTTTCCATGATGATCTTGCACATGCCCAAAAGATAGGATACATGAGGGTTATTGGCTAGAAAAATTATCATGTGATCTCCAAGGGCAATGCCACATAGGGATAATGAAGCTATGAAGGTAATGACATGATATTTCATGAATAGTGTATAACTAGAGGTTAGACATGTCAAGAGTTTTTCTAAAGCATGATTTATGTTTGTACCCAAGTCTTTATCAGGATCAAAGTAGGTGGGAAAATGGATGGAAATGATATGGATCAAATGGATAAATGGAAATTTCATGAGAAAGGCATGAGAGATGAGACAACATGCCCCCAAGTGTAATAGTCCACATATGTTTAACTGCTCTTACGCATGATACTTGTTTGCCAGGTTTTTATCATGGTACTTATCAAAAGCACCATAAAAATGATTTTCACTATTGGATGAAATTTTTCTCTTTACTTTTTTTTTTCTTGATTTTTCTAAAAAAAATTCTTTAGTTTTCTAATTTTTTTTGGTGTCACCAAGATGCATATTTACCAAGTTTTCATCAAGGTAATGATTTTTTTGTTTTTTCAATTTTTTTTCTGTATTTTTGATATTTATAGATGGCCTTGTAATATTAGTTGATCACTTAATGTTCTGAATCCATTGATGGTACTAATGTAGATACTAGGGTCATGGTATGCCAATAATGACCTTTATGAATAATTTTCCTTATTAGGATCATAGTGCTTGCATACAACTGATTGATGTCATAGTGATCCTTTCTAATACTAGAGTTGGCCTTATCATAATACATACATCACAATAGATCATGCCATGAGATTCTTTACAATAAAGAGTTGCTGGCAAGATGTGACGGATTTGTGAGGTATGACTTTTGGAATGATGGATGATGGTAGATGTGGAAGGATTGTTTGGATATTTGGATGAATCACCTTTTTTAAAAAAACTTGAGATGTTGGATGGCAGAGTTTGGAATTTTGATTGGGATAGTGTTTGGAACCAACACTTTTTGTATGCCTTTCTTGATGACCATTTTGAAGGAGGTGGACATTTATTATATGTGGGAGTCCTCTTTTCTTGTGGCTCCACATTTTGATTGAATTTTACTTTTGAACTATTTTCTTTGCTTGATCCATTTTTCTTTGGGATCCATTTTAACTTTATTTGTCCAATTGGATTTTTATATTCAATGATCTTTGATATTTGACTTCAGGATTTATACTTGTAATACTTTTGTTTTTGTTGGTTCCATTTGATGGTATTAATTATGTTGGAATGATGGTTTATGTTGTGGATTGAAGGAGTGTTGGTAGGAACCTTATGAAAAGGACTACTCATGGCCCCAATGTTGATGTTTGTATCAGATAAAGTTTCCCCCAATATCGAGGAGGTACCACTAACATCATTTGATTCTCTAACTAAAGAATAGCCAGGACCTTGATGTCTACAATTTCCCTGAAATGGTACTAGTTCTAGAATTACTTGCTCATGTAAGCCTAGCCTTTTTCCTTGATACTACATGCTCTAATAGATTGTTTTGTGATGGAGTATTTTTTTATTTTGAAAACAAGATGCTAACCCGTCATTGTGTATGTGGACACTATTAATTGGAATCTTCACCTCTAGGAGAAAGTGTAATTTGATAAAAGTGGATGATCCTAGTTGATAGGATGTCCTAGCTTAATTGGCATGTGGGTTAATTTATGATTAACATCTTTGGTTTGATTTTGTGACATATCAGATTCAGATGATTCTACTAGTGCTTCCAAGTCGATGTCAAAACTGTCTTTATGGTCATTATCATAGAGGCTTATGAATTCAACTATAATTGATCATTTGTGAATATTTCTAGAATAAGAGAATTGTTCTAGAGGAAGATCATCTATGTGTATCATGGGAGAAATTGTCTCATTTTTAATGGTGGAGGTGGTTGAAATGTGGATGTCATGAAAAGGTTTAAGATTTTGATCTATGATTGGGTTATCAAGGATAACTTGATCTTGATTTTTTTTAAGGTTTATTTCGTCATGCTTTGGATCATGCTCTTCACATATGTCTAATGATTTAGGGAATGGAAAGATATGATTTTCTTCAATGAACTCAATATTTGGACATGAAAATGATGGAGTTTCAATGGTGAGATCATTTTTGGGATTGGTAGGCAATGGCAAACATGATTATGATAGATGGCTAAATGGTGTATGAGTAGCAATTTGACTGGATTTTCTAACTTTCTTTTCATTTCAAAGTTGAATAAGTGTTCTTGCTAGTCATCCTTGAAGAGAATTAATTACCATGGTCTTATTGGATTATATAGTAGATTGGGATGTAGTGGATTGGAATGGACTAGTCGATGACGAGTTAAGATAGGATGTGGCAGTTTGGAATGGATTGATCGATGATGGACTAGGATAGGATGTGGAGGCTTGGAATGGATTCGTGGAAGGTTGGTTATGATAGGACGTGGAGTCTTGGTATGGATTAATGGAAGATTGGTTTCCCTTATCAAGGTTAGGATAAAGATGACTAATGGATTTTCCAAATGACTCTTGATAGTGAGGGTATATGGATGAATGAATAGGGCTTATGGATTTTTGGTAAGAAGGTTATGTGGGTAGTTGACCATGGGTTGAGGTTGATTGGGATAGATAATTAATCTATTGTCTCTTGAATTCTATGGCTTGTTGGTATTGACCATTGCGTATTAATTGGCATTCAATTTGACTAGGAAGCATATCAAGATGAAGGAAGACATGGTGGTGGATGGTAATGTCTAGAAAATGATAATGTAAAATTATGACTTAAGTCTAAGGCATGCCAACCTAAATGATATTTTTTTGTATTTTTAAAGATATAAGGATGCCTAATAATGATACCATGATTAAGGTTCAAGGTGAAAATAGTGAAGGTGTGAATAAGGTAATGTCATAATGATCAAAATTAAAAGTACCTCTATGACTAGGGTATGGAAGATGTGAGACGAAGGGATGGAGTACTATGATCTAGTATGAATACTAAAACCTTTGGCGAACCTAAGATATGGTTGCTAATCAAACTAAGATAGGTATAGCAACTAATTTGATTATCAATGACCTTGGGTATAGTACTAATAGGATATGTTGGCAAGGTGGTCTCAAACTAGACTGATGAGTTGTGGAACCAACCTAAATGACAAAGGACTAAGATGATTTTTTTTTATAAGGTCAAGAGAATATAGATTTGGAGCTATGGTCTAGTCTAATTTTGATGGGCTTTCTAACCTGTGATTTACAAGAGGTTTATGCAAGCTAAAAAATGACCTTAAAATTTGACCTATGGGGAATGTCTAATTTAAAAATATAAGGTGATGGATGAATGGATAATGGTAGAGATGAGGTAAGAAAGTCCTTGGTCTAAACAAATTTGAATGTCAAACTTGTTTTGGATATGTAGTCCTAGTTTTTTTTGAGGTTGAAATGTTGTCAATTTTGGGTGTGGTGTTTGTTTGCTTGTTTCCTTTGAATACAACCACGTAAAACATAATGTCTTGAGTTTGATCTTGATGTGAAATGGAACACACTTTGAAAACACTTTGCACAACCTAGGATACGAAGAGATACTACTTGCTAGATCCCCACTTGGATTTCTGAAGCCACTTAAAAAGGCATATATCTAGATACTTTGTGGTACTGGCTCCCACTTACATGGCACACATTTCTCAAGCACACCAAGTCTCATTCGCAAAAGAGTATTTTTTTTCTGTACACACGAATAGTGAAGATGTGGGGTGACTTTAGAATGACCATTCCTACACTAGCAAGTAGAAATGATTTTTGCCACTAACATAAAAGGTTTTAGTCTATGTTCTGGGGAAATACTAGTGCATATACATGAGGAAAGATTATCTCAATTAAGAGGCCTCCTATTCCATTCCTAAGAAAGGATTTTGATGTGTCACACAAACACTAGGGGTGGTACTTGTCTACATAGGATATCCTCACTAGGTGATCAAATATTTTCCTAACGATCATGACAATTTATATAGTAGACAGAAGCAGTGTCGCTTGGGTTGTTCCCATCTTTTGAAGCGGGATGGAAGGCCCTCTAAAGGTTAAAAAATTAAGGAAGTACATTTTTTTTGATCTCCTAGATCACACGAAGCGTAGGGAGAGAGCATCCACAACACCTTTTCTTCACACTCACATGGGGTTTATTTTAATTCCACATTGAAATATGTGGGTGATTGCACAAAATACCAAAGGAATGCTTTTGATTCTCAAGATTGTCAAGTGGCACGAGAGAAGAACATACACATCCAATGACACAATGCAAACCACAAGACATGGCAAACACTTATTAATTTTAATCCTTGCTTATGATGATACAAACACTTGAGCTCTTTTTAGACCAACTAATCTAAATGTGATCTAATATAAAAAAAGAAGACAATGTTTCAAGATAGATTCTTTGAAAATTGAACTTGCAACACACTAATTAGTAATCTGAGTCACTAGTCTTCAACAAACGAGAGTTTATAATTTTGTTTTCAAGTCCCAGACATACAAACCTGTAAAAGCCAAATTAACAAAATTAGCCTCAAAATAAAAAAAATAAACTAAAAAGAAAAAGAAAATTTAGTCTAGCTAATAAAAATTAATAGACAATATTAATCTAATCTAAACATTTCATTAATCTAAATTAAAAAAAATGTAAGTCTAAACTAAATTAAAAAAAAATCTAAATCTAAAATCTAAATAAAAAATCAGTATCTAAAATTTTAATCTAAATTCAAATCTAAACTAACTCAAAAATCTAAACCTAAATTAAATTAGAAAATCCAAGATCTAAAATATAAATCTAAACTAACCCAAAAATATAAATCTAAATTAAATTAGAAAAATCTTAAGATCTTAAATCTAAATTTGACTAAATTAAAAAAATCTAAATCTAAGCTAAATTTAAATTTAATCTAAATTTTAATTTTAATCTAATTCTTCTAAACTAACCTAAATTGATCTAAATCTAATTTAAATTAGCAAATATAAATCTATACTAAATTAGAAAAAAAATCTAAATTACAAAAATCTAGTCAAATTGCTACAAAAAAGAAATTGAATACAAATGGTATTTTATCACAGTTGATGGTAGGAAAAGGTATGGATTTGATCATAGAAGACGCTAAAGCCTTGACATTCTACTTGGAATACATAGAATAGGCAATGATCAAGAGACGTGTTGCATGCCCCAACCTTAGTATTTGTGCTATGTCGTCATAGCCTTGGCTACTTTATTTTTCTTCTTCATATATAGCGTACAAACAAAAAGACATTAAAATCTTCAAAACAGATATTATAAAATCATGGTCATGGATTCCCAGGCTGTAACCGAAAAAATATAAATAGGTTATATATGATTGATTGTGTAATAGTGGGATATTGTATTCAAACCGTAAGCCTCTTCACAAGCAAACCGACTATCATATTGCTCGACTTCAAAGGGTGCATAATTATCATCAAATCAAATCAAATCGTATTCAAGTGAGTCATGTGTATGCGTTGAGTGTCCTCCAAGTATAACATTCACACTATACTCCTGATTCAATATTATATTTTATATGGAAACCGAATCTGGTATTGCTTGAATTCAAAAGGCCTTCAGTTACTTTAGTTTGAATCTACTTTCAAACTTTGTTCATATAATGGGAATAATCTTCCATGAACCTTCTACAATTATGAAAACTCATATAGAAAAAAGTAAAATGTAAACCTTGTACAATCAAATGTCAGGCTCATGTCAGGTTCATCATCTATCATCAGGGTTAGATTTTCAAGTTTAAAGCGTATTAGATCAATAAACAAAAAAATCCTAACAAACTATCAAGGACGATGAAAGCATAAAATCACAAAACAAAATGAAATAATATCACTCAATCCTCATGCTTTCATTGAATTATCTCCATAGCTCTTCTCCATTTTTCTAATAAATGATGATTTCCCTCAAATTCAAATGCAAATACTAGTCTAAAGCAAATGAAAACAAAATATCAAAGAAAGTATTATCTCAACAATATTACATCCTATATTCTCCAGATGTTTGAAAATGATAAATTACAATGGTATTTATAGAGCCGGATGGAAAATGGGTAGTCAAGATTAATGATTTTTATTTTGATCAATGGTCAAAATTTAACGAGACTATAGTGTCAAAAAATGTCATCAGTGACATTTTCACACTTGTTTGGGTCCTCCTTGTAATATTGAGCTTAATGATGCCTTGACTTAGTGTTGTAATGTGATTAACACACTCACATCAGGTCTTGGTACCTTGTGAACTAAATAAACCTAATCCTACCTTATTTGGAGTGTTGTAAAGTCGTGTAACCCACTTTCAAACTTTTCTAGGGTTGTCATTAATAATTGAGATTCTTTATGCTTCAATTGGCCTTATTTTACACCCAAAAGCCCCATTTAATGAATATTTTCAAAGATGATCCTGACAAAAATCAACATTGAATCATAATTCAGGTGTTTTCAGGTTTTATGGCCCAAATTTGGTGTTCTAGGACTCATTCGCCACCTTCGGCGTATGAGTCCCACATATGGTTTTGGGTCTCGATCCTAGTTTTACACCTTTCTAAGAATGTTTGAATTTGGTCCCATAAATTATTCGTAATGGGACTCATTCACCACCTTGGGCGAATGAGTCCCATGTGGCCAAAAATTAAAATTAATACAATTTTTTGGCAGGATTTTATCCTCCTAGATCTAATGTTGACTTGTAATGTTGTAATTTTAGGAATTCTTACATAATTAAGTATAAATACAAGTTTCTTTCACTCATATTTCACCTAACAAGTTGAATGAGCATCCTTATAAAAAAATTGAGTTCACAAGAGCATTCAAATGTTTACAAGAGCATTCAAGAGTCTTCAAGAGCAGATTATCAAGCATTCTAGAGCATTATTCAAGCATCAAGCATTATCTCAAAGTCTTCATGCATCATGTTTTTTATTGAGCTAACAATGGTGATGTAGGTTTTTCATGATTCAAGCTAGCCTTTCACTCAAGATCTATCCCTTTCAAGCAAGAATCAAGATCTACATCCATTAGAGCCATTTCAAACATGTTTGCAACCTATTATTGCTAGGGTTTGGTGAGTTGCAACATCATATATTTTCATTCATCATTCTCCCTTCCTATTTCATTTCATTTCAAGGTTTGATTACCAGAACGGGGTTTGGCCAAGGAAAACCCCTATCTGGATTAACAATTTTATTTTTTTCCCTGTCTTTAGTGTGTGATTTGTAGGTTTAGATTTAGGACACATTGAAGAGCAAGTTTGGAGAAATTTTTCAAAGTGCCTAAAGTTATCAAAGTTGTCACCTTGCATTGGAGATACTTGGAGGACTTCTACAGGTTGTAAAATAGGGTTTCAGATCCGAAAATCAATTGGGAAGCACAGAGTAGACCTTGAAGACTGGATTCAAACCTTGAAGTTTCAAAAAACCCTAACTAGACAAATTCGCCAATTTTGGTGTATGATTCCCAGTTTAGGTCATTTTTCAGGTTTTTATAGATTCAGATACCCATTTGCTAGATTCTTGTTCCTACATAGAAACCCATGTCTAGGAAAGATTCACCTAGTCAGGTATATGAGTTCTAGTTATCATTAAACTTAGAGTTTCTAGCATTTCAAAGCTCCTTCCAGTCATCTTTAGATTTCACATTTCATCTTGCATCTTTTTGTTTTTCTTTACATTAATTTCTAGGTCATTTAGTGAAAGATTGCATCATGTTAGGGTTAAGCATTACATATTTCATTACATTTGTCTTTCCAAGTAATAACTTGGTGGTGAAAACCCCTCATTAGTTTACAATCAACCTCTAGGACAACCTTATTGCAAGATCTCATTCTCCTTTGAATTGAGATCCCCACGGTTATCCTTGAATGAGAGAGCGTGAAGATTGTTATTCTATCTCCCTAGTATAGAAATCAACAATTTTCCACCTTTAGAGACGATATGAGATAAGATTGAAAATTGAAGAAGAATGAGGAAATTGAATGATATTTTGAAAAAATCAATTAGTTCAAAGAGGAAAATGCATAATTAAATAATGGAAACATTGTTTAATTACACAATGAAAAAATCAAGTTATCTTTTTGATTAAATGGAAATTTAATTCAAAAAAGCGTCGAAAAGACAATTCATTAATAAAATAAGATTTTAATATTTTTTGTCAGAAAAAACTAAAAGTGAATAATTAAATAATTAACATAATTATTCAATTGTAGTGCAAAATAAAAAATATGTTTAATTATAGAAATCAAAGATATTAGTGGCACAATTAAATAAATAAAAATTATTTAATTAATTAAGAGTAAATGGAGAAATGAATTAATTAAACAATTACGAACTATTTAATTAATAGCAGAAGTATGAACCTAGATAATGAAAAAATGGTGTTAACAAGCACAGGATATTTCTTAGTGTCTACAATGTGTATAAAGAATATTGTTTTTGTTTAGTAGAATAACAACAACTAAGTAGACTAGAGCACCTTAGGCTATATATTGCTAGAGGGTAGATAGTTGCTAAGGAACATACTTGTGTTGATTGAAAGTTACCTTCTAGGATGGGTACTGAAATGGAGTACAAAGGGTATAGGTTTTTCTTTATCCAATACCTATTATTTGTTGTTGTAACTTAATTTTAATGCGTGGCCAAGCAATTAGCCCATTATATATGTATGGAATTATATGTGATGACACTTTCTTCCATTCCTAGCATAGATCATGCATTTTTTTGATCATAGATAGAGATGCATGTTGATGTTTGCGCACCCACCAGATTCCACCTTGTAGATTATTCTCTTGCTAAAATTTTCGTATAGGGTTGGGTATTCTTTGAGCAGGAAGAATTTTGGGGAAGTGTAAGCTTCATGGTTGGGCAGTAAAGTGTCCGAGCCATGTTCACGTGCACTATAGGAGGCAAGCATTAAAGGAAACCTTCGATCTTTTCAAGTTTACAAAGGATTATGATGTCACCTTGGTGTAAATTGTATATTGTATTGACTTTGTGGCCCAATGAGTCAAGTCAACTTGGATATTGTAATTGACATTTGGAAATGAATATATATTCTAATTCATATTTTAATTAGACATGTGTTGTTATGATTGAAAATAGTTGCTTAAGTTATGTCTTTTTAAAATTTAATATTCATAATTTGTCATTTGTAATTAATATTTAAGTAATAATTAGAATGGGTTATTATAGAACATGAAAAATGTTTGTGTCCATTTGTTTTATTTTTTTTATATTTGATGTATTCGATTGGAACCTATTCAACCGATTAGGTTTTGACTGAAACCTATTCGACTTAAAGGAGGTGGCCACATAGGCACCATGTCACTGCCATGCAGTTTCGACTGAAACCTACTCACCCGAATCAACTCTGCTCAAAATTAGTTTGATATAATTCTTCTGATTGACCCAAAGTGTGACACAAGTTTTTACTTTTACCCATATCTAGATAATTTTGAATAGCTAACAAATTGATTTTGGAGGAAGCAGTTCCTAATATTATGGTTTTTCAAATGACTACAATAGAAGCTTGATTCTCCCATTAATGAATGATTTATAATATCCATATGAGTATCCTTTTTATATACCATGATTTATAATATCCATATGAGTATCCTTTTTATATACCATGATTTATTTTCAAGTACTTTAGCTTGCATATGCACATAGTGTCATATGGCCACTAAAGTGGGGGCTACATGTAGTGTCTAAAATAGCACTCCCTTTTAGATGATCTAGTAGAATTTCACATTTAGTTTGGACCTACTTTATTGCCTCTTGGATTTATGCATTTTTAACCCCCCTTAATTAGGCCCTAAACTCCAAAATTATGCATTTTATAGCCTATTTTTGATAGTTTCTAAAGAATCACAAGAAGGAAGTTTGTGCATCCATCTAATACATTACCATTGACACCTAAGGTCCCAAAAAAATAGCTTGGAAAATCACTTATAGGGCATGAGTGTCCCCCCCTTTTGCTCCAAGTTCAAATATGTCGGTGTTGGTAATTTAATATTTGCATTTCAATTGTCCAAATTTTGCTATTGAGATCTGATTTGCAAGAAATTGGATTAATAGGCCTATAAATACCTAGTCTTATCACCATTTCAAATCTAAGTGAAATTTTGGAGAAAAAGAAGAAGTAATAGATCAATACATTCAGTCTAATATATCCAATTTCTAGGTCTTCAAGCTTGTTTGCTGATTTGATCAAATTTTATTGCATGATTGAAGGTTGATGCCAATAGAAGAGTGTGATGGATTCTAGGTTTGGGAGATGCATTTGGCCATTTCCTTCAACATAATGACTTGTTTCCTAGTGTTCTCATATTCAAGCCTCATTCTACTTGTAGCCTAAGCAAGACCATATCATTGGATTGCAAATTTGGGTATGTTGAATTCTCCCAAGGTAGATCTTATCATTTTCATATAGAAAAATCTCTAATACACTTGAGTAGGAATTGTTTATATTTTAACTCACAAAAAACTTAGAAACACTTAAGGTTAGGGCTCACACACTATCCTTTATTAGATCTTTGGCTATTTGTGGAAGATAGCCACCCCTACCATTTGTTTTTACAGATTTTTGCAAGTACAGGTCTGAAAGTGAAATTTTACAAAGTAAAAAATTAGAGAGCAGACTTAGCACTATAGGATAAAATTTTGAAGCTTAAAAAATGCCTATAAGGAGACTCACACCCTGGGCACCTATGTCCTCTATTTGCAGTCCCAAATTTACAAGAGAGGTGCACAAATCATGCTACTTTTTCTCAATTTTGTTGTTGGAATTTCAGTTACAGTTTTCCAATTATTAGAATATTGCATTTTTAGTCTTGGTCACATTGTGTAATATGTCTATTTTGGCCAATTCAATTCCAATCCATTTTCAAGACTAAAAAAAGGATCAAACCTAGGTCTAATTGGCTCACCTTGGAGGTTGAAAGTCAATCTATTGGCCTTGTTGGTTTGCATCCTAATGAAACCTTTAGAAAAGTGGAATTGACCTTAGCATTTTGCATACTAAAACTTAAGATCACAATTTTTCTATATGTTTCAATATGTATATATATAGAGAGAAATATATATCTTTTTGTGAATATCTATAAGTAAAATGAAAATCTATGTTGTTAGGTAAAGAATAAAAGATACAAAGTTTTTTCTATATATATACATATGTTGCTCTATTATATGTACAATAGAAAGTAGAAAAATATTAACACATTTTACAGAAAATGTATGTTATTTTGTTTTATAATATTTCTTCTTGCATCTCTCTCTACCTTGATATCTCTCACCCTCTCTAGTCTCTATATATCACTTCGTATCTCTATATTTACATTTCTATATATCCCTCTCTAACTATATATATATATATATATATATATATATGTATCTCTTCCATCTCTATCTATCATTCTCTCCTCTATCTTTTTATCTCTCCCTCTCCTCTCCACACACCTCTCCTTCTCCATATCCATATCCATCTCCATCGCTATCTCTATCTACACACCCACCTCTCTTTGTATCGTACTCTCCCTCCATCCCTTCCTCTATATCCATATCTCTCCATCTATCTTTGTATTGCAAATATATTATGACTCTCTTGGTAATGAAGCCTGATTATCTTCCCAATCCAAATATTTTATTTTAGTCATGGTTGGATCCCTATAAGTGGATGGATACTTGATTTGAAACTAACACTTCTCCATTGAGACTTTTGCTACACAAACAACATCATTTGCTAAATGGCCTACCAATTGACCTTGGGTACTATGCAAATGTATGCAAAAAATAGACCAATTCTTTTCCTAATTGACCTTCCATAGTGTTTGGTGTACCCATGGCACATCAAGGTGTGATTGGTAATTGTATTTAATAAATAGAAATAAAATAGTAGCAAGAAAAATAATCCAAGACCAAGACATTTACTGATTTTTTTGTATGCACAAAAAGTAAAAAAATGAAAAGATAATGATTTTCTAATGCTGAAGCTGACAATGAATTTTATTGAAAATTTTGAAGTATTATGAATTGAAATTTGGAAGGTAAACATATAAAAACAATAAAAAGATTTGACAAGACAACAATCTAAAGAAAAAATAATGCTAGAAAACTTAAAAAAAAAAACTACGTCTAAGAATAATGCACACATAATTACAGTCCTTTATGCATTGAAACTAGATAAAGCTAAAGCTAAAGCTAAAATTTAAAAAAAAAAAATGTCTGCGTTGAATGATCATGGTTTCTTCCGAGATCATGGTTTCTTCAAACTTAACCTCCAATAAAACAAAACTATTCTCTATCTAGATCATGGTATTAACTAGCACTTGCACTAGAAAGGGGTGCAAGGGTTACGTTGATAGAAAATATTGGTTGAGTTAAATTTTGTTTTCAGGGATGTGGTGATGAAGATTCTTGAACTTGAGACAAGATTTTTTAGTCTTTTTCAACCTTTTAAAAGAAAATATTGTTTGTGAGTTAAAATATTTCAATTGCTTGGTAGTTTTTTTCCTGGTGTAAAAATTATGAAAAAAAAATGTCGATTGCATAAGGAGGCAATATACACAGTGTGAACTTCTAGTATTTCAATACAAGTGCCATAATTGTTGATTACCTAGGTCACCAAACTTGTCAAGAAAAAAGCTCAAAAAGCTTAAACAATTTTGTTCTCTTGTGCACATGAACATGGTAATTGTGGATGATGTAGGGGAGCCCATGAAAGATCCATTCTTGGACATAAGTTTAATTATTTTATGCCAATATATTATTTCAAATAACAGTTTAATCATCTAAATGGAAAATGTGTCTATGTGGTGCCAATGAAATGGAGGACAAACCATTGTCCAGTAGGTGGAGCTATTTCCATGACAATAATGATTACTTGTGGGTGATCCCACAATAGTGGTTTACAATTTTTGGCCAAACTGGACACTGAAATTATTATTTTTAACTAAATCTTCACATTCATGCACCTGTAGTGGCTAAACCGTGAGGAATTTGAAGATGATACAAACTAGAGTCTTATCACATTTTGTCTTTAAATTCTAAAAATATTTTTTCCAAAATTTTTGGAATCAGATTGCACTTCTTTTTCCATCTCCCACAAAAAATGGTTTTTTTTTCAGAAAACAACATTTTTAAAAAGTGACGCTCACCGTATACAACATAATTTTTTTTTGTATGAAGGATAAAATTATAATTTTTTTGAATTTAGATTTGTAACTACGATATCTAGCACTTTCATTTGGTCTCATAGTTTTTTATTGAATATTTTTTCCTTAATCAAGTTACAAATTCAAAGCAATTGCAATTCAGACATAGGCGGACTGTATACAACATAACTTTTTATGTATGTATCAAAATTCGATTTTTATTCTTTTAATGGATCAAGGACATCAATATTCAGCATGAAAATATTTTTAAAAATTTTATTTTGATAATTTGATATTTTTCCACATGTGCAGAACAAAGACCTTCATTTTCGATGAAAAACCTATGTTTAATAAAACTAAAAAAACAAATACATAATAAAACCAAAAAATATTAAAATTATATTCATTGGATAGCTCATTCTAAGGACTACCATAATCATTTGAAATTAATTTTAAATAAATTCATTTGATCCCCCAAAAGGTAAATCAAAAGTGATTTTTTATCATCATTTTGATAGGTGTAAAGAAGACTCATTTATAGGTATGGTTTAAAACTAGCAAGGTTCTATCCAAGGGGGTTTGATCTAAGGTGGTTTGATCAAAACCTCTTTAAAAAGAATCCTTAAAATGGAACTTTTTAAGGCTTAAATCATTATATTTTCTAAAAATATGTGATTTCAGCAAAAATCAGTTCCTCTCAAAAATTATAAACCAGCTTTGTGGGATCACCCCTGCATTAATGTCCATAGGAATGCAAACCACACTTGAATGAGGCTAGGTGAGGTCACATGTGAATTTTGTAGAAACTGAAACTGCTTAGAGTTGGCTCAGTGACCTAGTTCCTTGGCATCAAAAGAGTGAAAGATGAGAGTGACTAGTACAAAATTGGAGAGGATCCATAATGCTTGTTAACAGATTCTTTGTGGTCTTATTTTTTTATAATTTTCAGTATCTGGAACAAATAAGTAGAATCAAGGTTAATGGACACGAATTTGGTAAACCATTAATTTGTCAAATCTCATCATTCAATAGTAAGGAAAGCAGTTTAGAAACATGAGACTTGGCAAGAGTATTAATAATATTGTAATTGTATGTCATCAACCAATTTGAGCCTCAATGGAAATTTAAATGCATAACCTGTGTTGCTGGTTTGGATTTGAGTTTGGAAGTTCACCAAAAAGAGAAGAAAATTGTATTTGGTGATTTGTTAAAAAAACTTTAAAAACCAGGGGAGATATCAATTAAGGTTCAATGACCGAGCATATGGGCATAACCAGTAAAATATTTATAAACTTAAAACTAAATGCAGTAGGACTATTAGCAGTTAAGTTTTGTTGTTTTCTATATTTTAGCATTTCAAATTTTCCTTTTTCTCCTTTAAAAATATAAATATTCTACCTGGGCCTGCACTTTTTTTTAATTATGTTTTTCTATGACAAACAAGTGCTGAGAAATAGAAGAACTTTCGAAGTCCTCAGTACTAGTAACAAAACAATACCGACAAAGTAAGCATCTAGGATAGAACCGAGTAACATAGCGATACCACTATACTCTTGCCATGGCAGGGACTAATAACCTTGTATCAAAATTATTTATTATTTCAAATACTACAACACAATATATCATCACAACTAGGGTGTTAAATCAGTTATAATTAAAACATACATCTGTCAAAAAGAGGAAATATCTATTTCACTTGAACACCATCCTTTTGACTTAAAGTAAAATCATTCACAGGGCAAAGCAAAGTGGATAGATGCAAAATTCCATCCAAGTTACATTTATATCAATAATGGAGGCAGTTGTTGGAAAAAGTATTAGTTTTGAAGCTGAGTACACTCCCAACTTTTACACATCTTCTATTGCCAACTAAATCTGCCCGTTAGGCCATACCAATGATACAATCGAATCTACATCATGAAAGTTATTTTCAAAGCTAAATTGATGTTTTATCTGGTTGTGACGTGATCCTTAAAAACATTGACTTCAAGAAAGAAGACTATTTCTCAATGCAAGATACTGCAATGATCATATCAACCTTTATTTGTGATTTAGAAGCAACAAGTTTACTTGATGATATTAAAAAACAAGGGTAAGTCTCATGGTAAGCCATTTGGAACTCACATGAGCCTCTGCCATGTGAAGCAATCAATGACCATGCCACCTTTGAAACAAATTTCACATGCAGGAAAAAGACTAACAAAAACCAAATAGAGATATTTTCAAGATAATAATATGAACAGTAAGAGGACAGCCAGGAAATCATTATAGGAAAGAAGGGTCATACATGTGGGAATAACATGATAAATCATTGAATTTCTAGGCCTTTCTCTTCAATTAGGATTTCAAAAAGGCCTTCCCACTTGTTATCTCAGTTGTTGGATATAAGACTAATTAACTCTTGTTCATCCTAGATTTGCATGCAAATCAGCAGGTTTGATCCTCTCCCTAAAAATGTGAACAAAAGAAATTATCAACTACTCTGCAAGGATCAAGGACATCATTAGGAAAAATTGAGCTTCCAGTTAGGCACATTTCCCTTCATTGTACCCCCAAAATGGTTTTTGAATTATATTTAGTGAGAAGCTTTGAGATGCCATTATTTTTTAGCTAGGGTAGAAATTACAAAAAACGAGTGAAAAACAAAACACAGGTATAAATTGCAAATAATAAATTGAATTAATAAACCTTGAAAACAAAAGAGATGCGAATATGAAATTAGATACTGATTCGTCCAAATCTTGGAGAACAATCAACAAATAACCTACATTTGGAACATAGTGGAAAGGTGGAACTACTTGAGAGCATTCCTAGATGGTCAAACCTCTTTTATATCTTTTGATTTCCATAGGCAGTCAAGAAATTTTTGTGTGAGCACCACTCCGAACATAGTCTATTGTTAAGAAACTAAATGAAAAATATACCTACAAATAATAAAATCACAACACAAACAAAAATAAATTTAGAGGGCCTCTACTTTGTGCATTGTGCTATGTGAATGGAGGAAGCAAGGGAGGGGAATCAATGGTATTGCCAAAGAGAAAGAGAAAAAACATTAAATCTTTACAAAAAAATAGAGAGGCTAAAGGGAGCTCTTAAAGTAGTTGCAGGAAGAAGAGCAACTACTACACAAAAAGAGAACACAAATGCAAAAAAACTCAAGACAAATATAAGGAACAAAATCAGATACAAATAAAATATGGAACTGTCTTGCAATGTGCCAACTCACTGAAGCATTGCAAACTTTAAGGTTTTCACGAGTGGGAACATATCAAGTAGCCCAGATACTAGTACTTTGAACCAAATCTATAATATGCCAATATCTTGAACATCCTGTAACTGAAGTTTGAAAAACAAATATTGGAATCTGAACTTTTGGAACATAATTATTTAGAAAAAAAAATCTGAAATCTCAATTGTTGGAAATTAAACCTGACATTTAAAAGTGAAATTTGATTGATGGGCTCTTATAAAAAATATAAAGATTTCATGTTTTTAATACTCAATATTGTTGATAAAATCTAAAGATTTGAAATCAGGCTGAATATCTAAAATCTAAACTAAATTAGGAAAAAGACTTAGTTTATAAAAATTAACACAACAGAACAAAACCAACATTGTTTTCATTTCCCTTTCCCTTTCCCCTTGGCAGTTTCACTCTTCTTGAAGACAGCAAAAAAGTGTTGAACCTTATCCTCAGTAATTCTGAGCCTGGAGTCCACACGCTCCTCTAAAAGGCAATTCTGGATCATCTCTGATATGTATCACATCGACAAATTTGTTATGCTTAAGAAAGCCCATTTTTTATCATATTGCACCCAACTATAAATACTCAAGCTGTAGATTTTAAGGTCAAACAAAGAATAGATAAACTCAACTCAAAATAAGCAAGCACAAGAAGTATATAGCATTTTTTCATACACATGACTATAATGACGAAAATTGCACACAATGCACAACTATTGGTTTCCACTCCTCTAAACTCTTCTGTGATGGTATTGCCTTTCACTTCTCCAATTCGGCGAGCTGCAGCCTGAAAATAAGATTTCGACAGGGTTTTAGAGTATGCTTATTAAATGAAATTTTCGGCCAAGAGCACATTTAGGTTTTAACATTTAGAATATGGGGACTCCTCGTTATTGAGAACAGGGTGGTTCTTGCAGGTGATAAAATACGGCAAACGATTTACCTCAAGTTTCTGCACAAACTGTGTCGAGTTGTGAATGATGCCAGAAAAACTGTGCAGACTATGCAAGAACACATTCGAAACACCTAGCACCACCTAATACTGTTCACCGCCACTTACCTCACCAACCATCCTAAATTTTGCAATAACTGCAACGATCGCTGGTATTGACTTTTGTAAAAATAGTAAAAATGATGAAAATGATCTCCAGCGTAGAAACATGTTTACCGGCGGGAAGGAGAGTTGTATGCCGATGAAAGGAGATGGTATATAGGCTGAGACAGGTTTCAGTTGAAACCTCACACCATATTAATAGCCTATCGGCTAATTAAATAAATGAAAAAAAAAAAAAACCCAAAACAGTTGGAGCTTTATTTTTTACATTGAGTTTAATCGACGGCCTATATTCTAAAACATTTAATTAGATTTTGGAAAGCCCTGTCTGTCACGTCTACAGTACGAAACAGTATTATTTTATTGCGAGGTACCCGAAGCTGAGCTGTTCGTCGGAGTGTTGGATAAATGAAGCAAGTAATGAGTGTTAGAGAAGAATAGAAAAATTCCCTAATAAGTTGGTAGTAACAAACTGGGTTTTTCTCCTTTATCAGATGTGAGGTACCCCAACTCGAATATGCCGCCGATAGAAAAAGTTTCGATAGAGAAAAAAATTTCTCTCGTCAGTTCAGAGCCGTTGATTTTCAAAAACATTATGGAGGATATACCTTGTTTTGTCAATTCTTATCTCGAAAGCTTGTGGGGTGAACAAGACTGCCATTAATGGCAAAAATAAATCACATGATGCAGCCTAAAAATCAATCCATTCAGGTTTCTTTACATAGTAGTGCTACCACATGATGCAGCTCATCTCAGTCTGATACGGCATGATTCTAACAACGACTGCTTCAACTTGGCGGAAAGGAGGAGCTTAGAATCTGGCCATTAGCTTTCTCAGTCAGTCTGAGCATTAAAGACAAATATTTGAATGGATTTCATATTAATTTCCTCTAGTTGTCCGTTGTTCACCAGCAAGCTTCACACGACGTGTGGGTAATTTGGAATACATTATTTTATGTCTGTTCTGTCACTTCCGTTGTGGATAGTTTTCTATATATTGGATGAGTCTGATTTTGTATACACTCTTCCAAGAGTTGAGCTCCACAAAGTTGTAAACATAAATTAAAGGATCAACCATTGGACTTAAAGGGGAAAGGCGAGGCGAAGCAGGCTGAGGTGACTATGGAAGCTGAGGACATCCTGGTAACAGAGTTATACTACTATTTTCTCTTATTTTTTCAATATGTTTTGGTTTTTGACGTTTTGGGTGTTTTTTTTCATGTGGTTGATTTCTGAAAATTCTATTGCAAATTAATTCACAACAAATACTGAAAAATAATACAACTCCAACTTCACAAATAAAGCTCACAGGAATAGAAAAGAAAACATGCAAATTAATAAACACAATATTTTTGGACAAATTGTCCCCGGAAAAACTACGGAGAGAAAACCAGTACTGCAGATGAGGAATTATACTAATCTTTAGCAAATCAACAGATACAAAAAAATGTTTGTCTCTTACTGACAAAGCTCTGACAATATTCTTCTTCGGAAATTCTTCCCTCAATTTCTCCTACTGAAATTTCACTACTACTACCTCCAACGCTATCACTGCACCCTTGCTATCACTGCAAAACTATTTGCTATCACTGCAAATGTATCTATATGTATATTCTTCAAATGCCCATTGACCCCCTTTTAAAATATTCTCAATGGAAAACCAATGGCCATGATTTAATCTCAATCAATAGCTAAGATTAATTAGACTCTAACAAACTCTAACTAACTGGTTTTTAGAATCTCTAGAGGAAAAAATTATTTAATTAAATAGTTAAATATTTGAACCTAACTAATTTCTTTCTAGAAGTCTCAAGAATTAAATAATAATTCTTGGAATTGGAGAAACAAATGTCCGAGGTACAATAAATTAACATGATCAATTGTCAATAGTTGAAAAGAAATCTCAAACTCGATGTGCAATCTACAATCACAAGTAGTAATACATCTGTTGATATTTAGATGATAGTCACTTTTGTGTTCATGACAAAAAGCTTCACGATCATGTATATAGTGGTCGGAGGTATGAACGAGGTAGGGAGGGCTGTTATGGGCGACCCCATTTGTTTCAGCGTAATCTTTGTCGTAGACATGCTAGTTTTTGTTGCTTCGTTGGAGGTTACTATGATTTTGGCCACTTCCTTGCATATATCTACCAAGATGGAGTACTTCATCCACATCACTCTATCGGCAGTAGTAGTGTTGTTCGCTTTGATTTACCATGTTGCAGTGTATGTAGTGGTGCACCCCAATTATAAGTGGATTGTGCTCTATTTTGGTGGTGCGGTTGCCATAACATTGGTACTGCTATTATTTCATGGTCTTTCCACCAAGTTTATGAATATCAAGAATGACAAAAATAATTAAAAATCAAACTTAGATTCCTTTTCTCTCATCAAAATAAAAGTTATAAATATTATTCATATTTTATGCATTTTTTATCATACTTTCCTCTATAATTTGGTGAGCGCATTTTGGAACACTCTATGGAACCATGTCTTGATTTAATGTCTACACTTATTTAGTGTTTACAAATTTTACTATAGACCTACCATCTTCATCAATTTGGTGGATATGCTCTACACTTCGGTGCATCCGCACCCTAACCAACACATCCACACTCAAATAAACCTAAAACTCTTGACCCATGACTCATGACACGCCTGCACCTACCTAGTGGAATATGCACATTCTCTTATAGTGCATACACACTTATTGTGGTGCATGCGCCTTATGCATTGAATTGTGTGTTTGTGCATAAACATAATGGCCTATGGTGCAAGCACACAAGCTAATGGGATAGGTATCCTGAAGGTCGTTAAATCATCTTTTAATGTTTACATAATATTTATATTTTTATAGCTTGCATGTATATATGTATTTACTGTATTTACAAATGGATCAGTGTATTGACAACCTATTTAGTTTTTAAGAATTTTGTTTAGCATTTCTGTAATATGAAATTTTACTTTTTAATCTTTCAACACATGTTATCTATGCAATAATCTATGCATGATTTCTATGGAATATACACATTTTATAATGGTAGGATTTTCTCTCAATTAATCATTTTCTTGAATTTTTGTATGTTTGTTACTAACACTCATTGTTGGAGGGATCTTTTTGAGATTTTTGGTCATTTGATAACCTCTAGTTGTAGGCTCATATGTTTGAAGATCATTCACAAAATCGAACTACTAACATGTGTGTTTTCGTTAGAAATTTGACCAAGAGATAATCTCAAACATATATTTTTTATTTTCATTTCTCTCATACTTTCATTTTTTAAGATCAAAGAACTTTTTTTTCATGTTTATGTGATTTAAGAGTGTGTATGCTCTTCCCTCACACCATAAGGTGTTATTAAGAACTAACAAAATCCCTTTAATAATTTTTATTTCCCCCAAAAAGAATAATCCCATGTATGTTATTTTCTCCCACTACAAGAAAACTCTTGGAAATAAAAAATGGTTAGTCTATTTGTTTTAGTTTCTTTTTAGTGGACCTAGCTTGAATTTCATCAAGTAGTAACCTCAACCTGCATGATCTAGTGGGGCATAAAAGACTAGAGAGAGAATTGAAAGACTCTACCTTAGAGGTACATTTGTAAGTAAGGGCTAAGCTTGCAATAAGCTTTCTAGTTTTCTAACTTAGATGCATTTCAAATCTATAGTGCATTTTTTTTTCAAAACCAATATCACACATATAAGACTGCTAAGTCTCCTATGGGCTTAGTAGGAGATTTTATATTTGCTTCCATATGAAAATGCTATCAGCCTCTTGATTTACTAATAAGATCTCATATAATCCATGTTATATGAGAGCTTATTAGTAAATCAATGAGGGTGTAAACACCATCTGTTGCACCCCAATATTGATTTTAGTGGGCATTTGTATATCTCATGAATCAATTGGTGTGTCAACATACTTTCCTATCCTGTTAGACTATTCATGCATCACACTATATCCTTATCAATTGTGTGCATATCTATCAAATTTTCACATAGCAATGACTTCAATTTTCTATTAAAATATCATAGGTATTAGCAACATCCCTTCCTCCATTAAACATTGCCAACTTTCCCCTTGAAGCACACGAACCTCTAAACTTGGCAATACTTAATTCATTCTAATTATTTTATAGAAGGATAGACTAATAAACTCCTTAATAATGTACTCTACTTGAATGGGTGGTATCCTGACTGTAGTAATATTTATATTAATATTGAAACTTAGATCAATAAAATAATAAGTTGCTTATATAAGACTCATGGGCTGTGGAAATGTTCAATCACTTGAATGTGTAGCATGTTCAAGTTAGGGTTATATTGTATAATTATTGAAAATTCTAGAACTCATTAAGTCTAATTTATGCATTATTTGATCATTTTATTAGTTTATATCATAATTTTCTATCTTGGCAAGAATAATAAAAGGAAATACAATATATAAATATACAAGTAATATTAATTTCAAAATGTAGTGTCCAAGTAAGATAAAACTTGGAAGCTTCTCCCCTTGAGGGATCTCCTTAATATCACCC
Organism: Sequoiadendron giganteum; assembly: GCA_007115665.2. Classification (NCBI taxonomy): domain Eukaryota; kingdom Viridiplantae; phylum Streptophyta; class Pinopsida; order Cupressales; family Cupressaceae; genus Sequoiadendron; species Sequoiadendron giganteum. Next base: position 135,001,013 of record CM021104.1, read on the forward strand.
AACGTATATCCCCTATAGGCTTGAATCTGTTCAAAACCATTTGGAAAGCCTAGGAACTAGTTGAAAAGAATGTAAAAATCATCTCTTCACCAAGAATGACCTAATAGCATCATTATGTCACATAGATCCATATGGTAGAACTTGAAACATAAGGGAAAACTCCTTGCACTCATCCAAGGCTACTTGACTAAAGGGTGGGCTCAAAAAGGGATCAAAAACTTCATTCATATCTTATCAAATGGGAATTTAAAAATTTGGATGGAACTAAGCATGGAATTTAATCTTCTACAAAGCAATTAAAGGACTATTCAATGCTAAAGGATGCATGTAAATACATCTGCTTCCCTGTTGATGTTAACTTTGATAATGTGTGGTACTAAAAGTTTCAATTACATGATGGTAGCACTTTAATGAAAGTGAATGTGAAACTAATTTATTGTTCCTTAACCAAACATATTAATATCTTAGAGCATGTAATTAAAGCTTGGGATACCAAGCTAAGTAAAGAACAATGGGAATTTTTTATTAATAAGAACTAATCTAAAGCATTGGAAGCAAAGAAAACATGCTTTAGGTGGTTGGTGATACTACAAAGGGCACCATATAAAATTAAACATAATATCATTGATATCTACAATTTATGTATAGTACTGGAAATAATCAAACATATATTCTTTGACTACCTTTTTTCCAAGGAAATCTAGAAACTTGTTTGTGATGAGCTAAATATTTGGGGTAATAATAACGAACCTGGCCCTGCAATTTTTTTATTTGAAGTTAACAACAAGATGAATACAGATCTTTCTTTGCTTTGGATTTGCATATCCACTAAATTCTCATGGTCAATATGGACAACTAGAAATGAAGAAAAACACAAAGGGAATAAAATGGTTCTTACTAAGTCTACCAAAACACTCATAATTCATAATTTTGCATTGTAGGTTGCCACTTCCATTGAGATTTCAAAAGGAAAATTCTTGAAAATCCTAGAAAAAGATATTGTTAATGTCGAGCTTCAAGAGGCAAGATATGGGAACACCTGGAAAAATGACCACCCAAGTGTTGAGGTCTTCCTATAAGATTTACATGACTTCCAAAGAGAGGTTAAGAATGGAAAAAGGGACAATGAAGGAGGAGACCACCATTTTTTGGGGACACACAGTAGCAACAACATGAATGAAAGAAGCTCAGAGGAGGAACAAGAGGAAAAAATGATACTTATAAACATGAAATATGTTGTTGGAAATATTAGCACCAATGGTAGTAAATAATGATGCGCTTCTTTTCAATGTACTTTTGGCTATATTATGTAAATTTGATGTAATTAGTCTAGTTGATATTGCATGTATAGGCAATCCATGGTAAATTTTAAGTACCTTTGGGACTTGATGTTAATTCATAATTTTGTATAGAGTGGGAAAATAGGGACACATCATCTAGTTGATATGCAGTGAAATCTAAAAATGATGTAAGATTCTTTTTCTTTGTACTCTATATCTAATAAAAAATTGAAAATTAATGACAAAGATATGGACACACACTATTAATGGATGTAATTAGTATGAGGTCTTATTAGTATTAGCACAATGATATGTATGAGACACCATCTACTGTACCATAATATAATTGTCACAAGTTTTACAACTAGGTTGTAGACACACCTGTTACTTTTCCAAAGCATAATGATACATATGAGACACCCTCTATTGAGGAATATTGTTTGTGTATAATTTCGGTGGATCACAACATATAAAGTGAATTAACCCACATAATATATGTAGAGAAACAATCCAAAGTATCTTGCAAGAATCATTTTGATTAAATTCAAACTCAACTAAGAAAACACAAATGGGACTATAAAATACATGAAATTGGTATTTAATTGTGTAAACAAAGAAACTAAAAAATAGAGAAAAAATAAATCGTTCTTTTTATGAAGTTGGTTATTTCAATTTGTAGACAAAGAAGCCCAAAATCATAGCATAAAGAAATGTAATACAGGAAGTTGGTATTAAATTGTGCAAAATATGGCAATTTTTGTGAAGTTGTGATACTGCAATTTGATGTGGGATTAAATAAATCTAGACTTTTAGCTTTAAAGTAAGTTCAAAACCTTTTTAAAAAGGGAGAATAGAAAAGTAGAACTAATTTGTTACTACCATGTTTAGTAGAATTATGGCCACCTTAAAAAACACATAAAGTAATTGAATCTTCAATTTAAATTGGAATCGATTAATGTGAAATAGTTGTTACAAAATTTTAAGGGGAATGTGTAAGGCCTAGTCTAGGGGTAGAATAGTAGAACATATTTCATTGTCTATTGAAAGTTACATTTTAAAGAATCTTTTACATTCTTATTTTATAACAAGGAGGACAGTTTAATTTCCATAACTATCTAAACGAAGTAATATATTACAGTTATATTAACCCCTAATGATTAACAAAATTAAAATTCCCCCTTAATCTGAAGGGGTTATCATGAAATATGCAGTATTTTAAACTACTCAAACTTCTATTAGCCAAAAAATTTGGTGGAGATTTGTTGGTTGATTTGAATCTTTTCAATAAATTTTTTATTGTGACAGATCTTGAATTTGTGTGAACTAAGCCTATTACCTTGATAGGGTTCAAAATTTAATCTTGAATTTTTTTCCTTGACAAGTCTCAACTTTGAGAACGATCATGTTACTTTGATGGGTCTCAACTTTTGATAATGAACTTGTTGCTTTGACATGTCTCAAATTGTGATAGTCAGACTATTACTTGGACAAGTCTTAACTTTTGAGGAATGAGCTTATTTCTTTAACAAGTCTCAACTTTGGACTTGTTTTTTCTTTGCTCACCAATCACAAGTTGTGAAAATTCTATGAAGTCCCCACTTGAATCTGACATATACGCAATATTCTCCCCTTTGACATATGAGATCTAGAAAAATGTCAGCTACATGATCCACATGATGGAGTGACAAAAAAAGAGGCAACATCTTTATCTCCATAGCCTTAAATAATTAATAAGGACCAATATCATCATAATCATCATAAACTACATATCCAACATACTCAGCATAATCACATTTCTTAGTAAAATCATTCTTACCATCATCAATAAAATTGTCATCACTAACAATATTATCATCAACAATTGATAGAATGAGTATGAAAACCACATGATGTAAAGGGTTGTAGATCAAAGAAATTACTAGAAAAATGAACTTGACGTCCACAATGAGAGTAAATTTGGACATTATTGAACCTAACATGTATTTCTTTTGGTTGCTTAGACTTTTGAAGTTCACAAGAATCATCAACACATGTAGACTCAACATGAGATTTGTTCATATGTTCCCTTGATACAAATTTCATGGGTTTAGAATATGTTGGGACATAAGAGACAACCAAACCTTTGTAACCAAGACCACATTTTCCCTTATTAGTTTTCAAAGATGCCCAAACTCTCACAATGGGCTTTTATTTTTTGTGACTTTGGTTAGTACCATTTTTGTGTCATAGGTTTAGATGCAACATCTTTCATTTTTGACACAATGGAACACACAACATGTTTCTTCAAGAATAGATTGCTTTTATTTGCTTTCTCTATCGAGATGGTAGAAGAAGGCACATCATGCTTAACATCTTTCTACTTGTTCTTTCTTGACTGGTCGTATAACACATTAAGTTGTTTTCTCAATAATGTGTATTTTTTACAAAATTGCATGAACAAAGGTTTATATTGTCTCCAACATTTAGATATTAATTTTGCCTCATCTTTTGTACTCACATGAATTTGTAGAGATAATATACTATCAATGTAAAATATGAACATGATTGTAGATAGATAAAATAAAAAATTCAACATACAACTTATAACATCAATTATATTCTTATGATTCCATATACCCTTATTACTCCCAAAATTAGCCTTATTACACCATAAACAATCAAATTTAAAAGTGAATATTAATGGCTAAAAAATCATACCTTACAAGTTTGATTAATCTTGCAACTAATGACGCTCTAAATATTTTTCTATTTTGAGGCCCTAGATTTTAATAGAACTTCAATTCTCCGATAATGATCATGCTACAAATGGTGGCTTCTCCAAGTAGTTGTAATCTGCACTTGTATTATGATTAGGGATAAATCAATATTCAAATGTGATCACATAAATGTATCTCTCATAGTCTAATCACCATTCTTGAGTGTAATGGTTTTAAAATCCTCCTTTATGCATTCAAATACCATGGCAACATCTCCAAATTGGCCATGATAACTAGAATTTTTTTTGAAAAACATGGCCTATTAAATTACCTTACAACAAGGGAGGTGATGAATATGCTACCAATGTAGCCACACTTCTACACAAGGATGCTAAAAATTTGTTTCTTTTAGCACGAGAAACAAAAAAATTGGAACATCATTTATTTGCTAAAAATTTAAGTGCACATAAAGCAATACAAAGCTACTGCTCTGTTTTCCTAATCAGCTAGGAATACACAAACTCAAAATGTGAAAGCACAAGGAGACATGTAATATTTGTTTTCTGTTCAATAACTAGAAATGAAATTACAAAAAATATAAAACTTAAAATTAAACTTAAGCTATAGATTAAAAATTGTTGGGAGCCTTTAGTAGCTACTCAACCAGACTGACAAACTTCAGGACCTCGTGGGATCTCATTGTTAGGAGATATGCAAAGCTCTTTCAGGAGCAATCACTACTTAGTTACAAAAAAAAATACAATTCTTGTTGTTCAAGAGCTACTAGGAGCTCACACAAAAAACTCTTCACACACAAACTATTGCAGCAAAAATTCTTCCAATTTTTAGACTAAAGAAACTTTTTTCCTTCATTTATTTTTTCTTCTTCAACATTCCCTCTTCAAAATTCAAAATTACCTACCACCATCAATTGAAAATTAAAAATGAGCTACTAAATTTAATTTTGGAGTTTTTGAGAGATGTAGAGATGATCCCCAAAACAAAAAGAAGCTCCTGGTGGGTAGATGAAGACTGTTGGGGGTTTGATGTGTGAGTAGAGGCTTCAAGAGAAATAAATTTTCAACACTCCCCCTTAGTCCTGAGTTGACAAAACAAGATCAATCCTGATCCAAATCAACAATGCCCAATCTACTCCTTAATTGCTCGAAACTATCTTTGCTCAAAGACTTGGTGAATATGTGTGCTAGTTGTTGCTTAGACCTACAAAATTTCATTTTAATTTCACCACTTTCAACCAATTCTCTAATAAAATGATACTTGATTTCAGTTTTCTTGCTTCTTCCATGAAACAATGGAATTTTCATCAACACTATTGATGAAACATTGTCACAAAAGATTGTTGTTCCTTCAATCTTGGTTTTCTTTCAAATTTTCCAAGATTCTTCTTAAGCAAATAGCTTGACATGTTGCATTTTCTGCTATATACTTTTCTTCAGCTATTGATAGGGAAACTATAGGTTGCTTCTTGGAAGCCCATGTGATAGCTCTCAAACCCAAATGAAACACATAGCCCAATGTGCTCTTCCTATCATCAAAAATTCCTACCCAATCAGTATTTGTGTATCTAATCAACATAAACTCTTTTGTTGCTATGTATGAAGCACCATATCCTTTGGTTCTATTCACATACCTCAGGATTCTCTTACCCACTTGCCAATGGGAGTCTCTTGGAATCTCCATAAATCTAGAAATAAGACTCACTCCATGTATTATATTAGGCCTAGTTGCAGTCAAGCACATCAAGCTTCCAACCAAACTTTATACATGGTTGGATCCACATTGTTGTTGCAATCTTCTTTTCTCAACTGTAGACCTATGATTGTTGGTGTTGGGATTGCCTTGCTTTCACGCATCCTAAATATCTTCAAAACTTCATTTGCATATTTTTCTTCAGAGATAAAAATATCATCATGCATTTTTTTACTTCTATGCCTAGAAAATATATAAAGAGACATAAATTTGTCATTTCAAACTCTCTTTTCAAGGCCTCTTTAAAATTAACAATAAGGAGATCATCTACATACAAGACAACAACCAAAATTTTACCATTTTCTACCTTGATGTAAAGAGTGGGCTCACCATCGCTTTTGCTAAGGCCATTGCTCATCAAATATGAGTCAATCCTACTATACCATGTCCGTGGAGCTTGTTTTAGCCCATAAAGAGATTTCAGGAGCTTATACACCTTGTGTTCTTCACCTGAAACTTCATATCCAAGTGGTTACTCTACAATAAATTCCTCTTTCAATACTCCATTTAGAAAGGTGGACTTCACGTCCATTTGAAACATATTCCATTTGTGTTGGGCTGCAATTGCTATGAATTCCCACACGGTCTCCATCCTTGAAACGGGGGCATATGTTTCATCATGGTCTCTCCCAAACTATTTTTTGTACCCCTTAACCACCAAACGTGCCTTATGTCGCTCTATGCTTCCTTCAACATTGCATTTGGTCTTGTAGACCCATTTCACCCCAATAAATTATTTGTTGGGAGGAAAATCAGTTAACTCCCATATGGTGTTCCTCTCTATTACATCTATCTCCTCATCCATGGCCTCACACCACTTCTCCTCTTTCACAACATCCTCAAAATAAATTAGATTGATGAGAACATGAATTTTGCATTATTTTTTTTAATAGGTAGTTTTAGGAGCTGTCGTGAGATTTCAGGAGCCCATCTTTTGGCCACCTGTAACTGCTTACCTTTATATCTACTCACTTTAGGAGCTTTCATGAGCTGTCAAGTGCTCTCTATGGCCAAATCTCTAGCTATCTGTGACAATCTTCCTGACTATCTACCAGCTTTAGGAGCTATTAGGAGCCAACTAGAATTTTCTTTGACTAAATTCTGTGATAGTCTATTTAAATGCCTATTTCATTCAGGAGCTCTTAGGAGCTATCAAGAGCTGACTATTTTTGCTATTGTAGGATATTTTTGATCTTCATGTCCATATTCTTCGTCATCCTAAATTTTCAAGAGCTTTTGAGAGCTATCAGGAACTTTCATGTCATCCCATGACTCATCCTCTAAGAACTCCACATCTCTACTAATGATGATTTTCTTGGTGACCAAGTTATACAACCCGTAAGCTTTGGACTCTTCATTGTAGCTCATGAAAATGTACTTCTCACCCTTTTCATCCAATTTATACCTCTTTTCTTTAGGCACAAGTGTGTATGCCACGCACCCAAACACTCTCAAGTGCTCAACCGTTCACTTGCATTTTTTCCATGCCTCTTATGGGATTTTGTCATAGATTACCTTTATTGGACTTGTATTTATCAGATCAATAGTTTCTGATACAACCTCTCCCCAATATTCAATAGGGAGTCCCTTTTCTTTCATAATTCTCCTTGACATCGCCACTATAGTCCTATTCTTTCTCTCAACCACTCCATTTTTCTATGGATTATAACTGGTTGTTAGCTCCTTCTTGATGCCATTTTTCCTGCAAAAATTCACAAAATGATTAGAGGTATACACTCCTCCATGATATGACCTTAGGACCTTTATGAAGTGTCCACCCTCCTTTTCAGCCTGGGCCTTAAACAACAAAAACTTATCAAAAGCTTCAGAGTTATGCTACAAAAAATAGACTCATGTCTTACAACTCAAATCATCAATAAAGGTCATACAATATTGGATTTTACAAATAGATTTGATTTTCATAGGGACTACCAAATACATGTGCACTAACTCTAATGGCTCTCTTTCCCTTGTAGAGTTTCTTGATTGAAAGGGCTACAAATGTTGCTTGCCCAAAATGCAAGACTCACACCTAATATTAGGCTCTACTATTCTTGGCAAACCATCAACCATATTGTTCTTGGATAAAAGACAAACCAGCAAAGCGTAAGTGTCCATACTTGAGATGCCATAGCTTGGAGGCATCTTGAATAAAGCTCTTAAGGGCTACTAAATGTACTGCTATACATTTTCCATTCATGAGAGGTGAAGCAAGAGATTGAGATGAGAAGCACATCTCAATCTTCAAAGAAAAAATCTGGTTCCTTGTCATTTGAACTATTGTAAACACTTTCATCCTTAAATTCTTGTCATAAATGACACATTGGCCCTTCTCCATCAACACTTTATATCCATTTTGGATCAATTGTCCAACAATCATGAGGCTATGCTTTAACCCAGGTGCAAAAAATACATTCTGAACATCCTTTTTCTCACGTTGCTTGGTGTAGATCATGATAGATCCTTTTCCCTTGACTGGAACTACTCCATTCTTCCCAATTGTTATCTCTGACTTTACATTCTTATCAATGAAATAAAACAAACTTTCATTACCACTCATGTGGTTGTTGCAAATGGTGTCCAAATACCAGACTTGGGGGCTGCCTTCTTCACCAATTTTGTACACAATGAAGGTTGTGGACTGATTTCCTTCAACCACATTTGAATCAACCACATTTGCATTTTATCTTGGTTGATTATTCTGCTTTTTCCAGCAGTCACTTCCATAATGTCCAAATTTATGATAGTAGAAGCATTGAACGTTGCCCTTTTCATTTCTCTGACTTGAACTGTTGTTCTTCATGCCTCTTCGGGAGTTTCTCTAAGAGTTGCTTGCTCCCTCTTGGTTGCTTTCTCATCTTGAGCTTTCTCCTCCAACATTTCCTTATTAGGATCTGCCTCTACCTCTTCGAGAGCTATTTCTACCTCTCCCCATACATCTTGCATTTTACTAAGCTTTAAAAGCTTACTCTTGGGAAGAAGTGGCAAACCTATTTAGGCATTGCTCATGGGTTTGAAGAGAACCCATCAACTCACCCACCATCAAAGTGGAGAGGTCCTTTGCCTCTTCAATGGCCATGATGATTTCATCATACCTTGTAGGTAAACATCTGAGGATTTTCTCCACAATCTTCTACTCCTCCATTATTTCAACATTTTTTCTCAAATGGTTTATCAAACCCAAGAAACTTGTGTGAAAGTCTAAAATAGACTCACTGTCCTTCATTTCAATAGTTTTAAAATCTCTTCGAACTATCTAGAGCTTCACCAATCTAACTTTATCGGTCCCTTTGTATCTAGTTTGAATATTTTCCCAAGCTTTGTTTGCATATTCAACTGCTTCTATTCTAGGAAAAAGGGCCTATGTCAAGGTTGCTTCTATCAAAATCAATGGGTATGTGCAGGATCATCATGGAAAAAATAGGCCCTTAAGTGGCAATAAAAATTCAGAAAATTAGAGTTAGGCAACTTGACGTAAAAATTTGAATAAGTTATCTATATTATTTCAAAAATATGTAAGAATAGAATCTATAGAAAATTGAATGTAGTTTCTAAACTACTAGGTTTATTTTAAAAAACATAAAAATTTATTTGGTGAAAATTTGAAATTTCAATGCAGTAGTACTTAAATTTCAGGGAAAAAATAAGAAATAGATGCTTGTCTGACCACCCTAACCAGAATAATTTAATTATAATATTTTAGATATAAGTAGAGGACTCATGTCCCGATGTAATGCATACTTTTTTGTGATTTTTTTCCAAGTAAATAATTTATTATGATTTTTTTATTAATTTTTTTTTTAAATATAAAAACTTGTATGTCTGACCATCTTAACTTGGTCAAAACTTAAAGAAATTCAATTTTACTTTTTTAATCCTATAGTATGTGAAACATAGAATGTGACACATGTTTTAGATTTAAATTTTTTGATACCATTTAAAAGCTATAGATGTTTTTAAGTCAGCCTATCAATTAGGACTTTAGTCATAATTCGAATAGAAAATGAATAATAATTATTTAGTAAATTAAAAGTAAAGCATAATTTATATTGGTGGAAAGCTAAGAATCTCCTTTAAAAACCCTTTTCGTTTCATCAATTTTGGGTAAAAAAAATGTTGTGAGCCACATGGGCCATCATATCACTTACATATCGCCACTTTTTGGCCCATCATGATCCTGCACATACCCCAATGTCTAGTAGAATCTTTCTTCCTTTGCTCCTAAAATTGGGTCTTCTAGTTATTTTTGAGAGCTGCAAAATAAGTTGGGTCAGTAACATCCATGAACCCATTTATCAAAACTTCTCATAAATCATTGGCGACCATAATGGTTTACATCTTCTTGGCTCATACATCATAGTTTTTTTCATTAAAGGGTGGTGGCTGCTACCAGCTCTTCCCTTCATCTCCATCCATGTCTCCTACAGACAAAACTTGATACCCAGAAAAAAAAAATTCCCTAACTCACGAAGAAATGGGGCCTATAGCTCTAATACCATGTCAAAATTTGTGCATAGAAAGCAATACAAAGCTACTGCTCTATTTTTCCAATCAGCTGGGAATACACAAACTCAAAAAATGAAAGCACGAGGAGACATGTAATATTTTTTTTCTATTCAATAATTGGAAATTAGATTATAGAAAACATAAAACTTAAAGCTAAACTTAAGCTACAAATTACAAATTTCTCAGAGCCTTCAGCAGCTACTGAACTAGGCTAACAAACTTTAGGATCTCCTGGGAGCTCATTGTCAGAAGCTACATAGAGCTCTTTCAGGAGCAATCACTACTCAATTACAAAAAAAAATACAGTTGTTGATGTTCAAGAGCTACTGGGAGCTCACATAGAAAATTATTCACACATAGACTGTTCCTACAAAACTTCTTCCAATTTTCAGACTGACAAAAGTTTTTGCCTCTCATTTTCTCTTCTTCAACATTCCCTTCTCAAAATTCGAAATTACCTACCACCGTAAATTGTAAATTAAAAATGAGCTACCACACTTAATTTTGGAGTTGTCACGAGCTACAAGAATGATCCCCAAAACAAAAAGGAGCTCCTGGCGGGTAGATGAAGATTGTTGGTGGTCTAATGTGTGAGCATAGGCTTTAGGAGCAATACATTTCCAACATTATCTGACCGATTCTTCTACGTAGGTAAATTCTTTTAATATCTTCAAATCTTCCAGTGAAAGTGTAGATTCACTAATAATATTTTATCACCAACCCTAGCACTTCTTATGGTTGTACCTTCCAACGGTCGATAAATGTTTTTCAAAATTTTCAAATTTATTCATCATGCCTTGATTTTAACATGGGATGACTCCTACATACTAATCATTCTTCAATCTCCCTTGAAAAAGGTCTCTAATAATGCAAGAATATGGTCTCCTATATAATTTATCTACACTTCAATGTCATCTTCAGTCGATGCCTCTATCCATCACATACAAGGACAAATTATGTTGCTAAATAGTGCCTAGACTGCAAGATCTCCAAGGTCACACACATATTTGCAGATACATTTGAAATGTTTTTTCTTCATCATCTTTATGCATAACCTCAAGTTCCAATATTTAGGCACCCTTCACTAGTCATCACTGCACATGCATAGAGATTTAAACCTCTCTAATACCACTATTAGGCCCAAAAGGGGTAGAATAGTAAAACGTATTTCATTGTCTATTGAAAATTACATTTTAAAGAAATTTTTACATTCTTATTTAATAATAAGGATGATAATTTAATTGTCATAACTATCTAAACTAAATAATATATTATAATTTTATCAACCCCTAATGATTAACACATTAACAAAATGAAGTATGAAGAGTCCAAATTGCAGTCAAGAATAACAAGAGTGTGGGAAACATATATTGGAAACTTTAATGGAGAACTACTTAACAAGAAAAAAATTCATGAGGTGGGGGAAATATATATTATAAGGGAACTTAAATACAACTTCAACACAAAATTAGATATGAAGGTGATACTAATCTTTTCTAAAGTTTACAAACATGAAATATGATGTTATTGGATTAATTGGGTTGAAAGGCTTTACAAATTTGTCTGAGTATATAAAATTGGTGTTTTTTGATTGGTTGAAGTTATTTTTACATCATTATAACTATTGAATTTTTTTTTTGTTTCAAATAGATTTCTTCTTCTTTGTGGTCATCTATTTTCCCCTATCAATATCCCTTTAGTGGCAGACATAGTAGTCAAAATTCTTACATGACTACTCTATCTACATTGATAAATTTCAAAAAAGACACATGACGATATAAGACTAAATAGTTTTTTATTTTTGCATAAAGAAATCAAAATCATGCTACACAGGGTTGTTTTATTTATTTCCTTTCACCTTTTCACAAGCCGCTTACATTGTAGCGGCTTTACTTTTTCATGAACGAATGTTGTGAAGATAAAGTTGATTTTGAAAGAATTGAAGGTAAAGAAGAATGAATGTTGGTTGAACAAGGGAAAAGCTTAAATCATTTCTCCTTTCTACTTCCCTACCAAGAACAAAATTTATTTTAAGGATTTGTTGGAAATGGTTGTTTAGTGATTCTAGGAACATTTTGGTTACAAACTGCCATGATATAACTAGTCTTTTGTATCCCATGGGCTTTAAGTCTTTTTCTTCTTGTTTTTATTTTTTTTCAGCACCTTGAAGTGTTGTATTAATTGCTTGTTGATATTTTACTATCATTTTATTGCTTATTCCATATTGTTGCTCCTTAATGTTGATTAGATTTCATCAACCTATCATTTTAGATCTATGTAAAAGAATTAAAATACATTTTTAAAAACTTTTATTTTATATATATGATCAAGTTGTGCTCCATGAAACCTATAAATATATATTTAGATATTAAAAGGGTTCATGTTGTATATAATAGTTGTGGATTTATTATCAAGTTGGCCCAAATAAAGGATATTGTGTATTATCGATGTGATTATTTACCATGCATAAAGGTGTGTGTCACCTCAAAAAGGGTATCTAGTGTAGGAATCATGAATTTTTCACTTTAATCTTTAGATAATGTGTGAACTTGTGTAAGAAATGGGGTAGGATATATTAAAAAAAAATCTTTAATTTACAATACGTCACTAGATTGGGAGATTGGAATACCTTAAGACTAGATGATAAAACATAATTATGTTTTTTAGACTATAAAAATAGAAATATTAGATAAATCACATTTAATAATACATTCCAAAAACACGAGATATAATTATGTGGGGAACCCTTATAAAAACACCATTAGAAAACAGGATGTTAATAAATTTATTAGTCAAGAAATATATATCCAATACAATAGATCTTTCCAATAGTCTTAATGTGTGGAATAATAATATACAACCTCTAATGAAGGCTTCACAACTTCAAGGTACAACACATCAAACCAATTTAATGTTTTCCATTGTAATATACATATGAAGAGTAATGCAAAATTAAGATATATTCTTCTATGTTTAGTTTCCAATCAAAACTCTAGAAAATCATATATATAGTGGACATATATACATATAAGAAAAATAAAAATGAAATTATGTGTTTACAACCAAAGTGAACAAAAATGAAAGACATGGATAAGAGAATCTAACCATGTGTTAGGATATCTTACTCATTGGGGTTTGGTTTAGAAAAAAAATTACCTTGAAAAAATGTGCTAGATGGAATTTAGAAAATCTTGAAATTAGATATAGAAAGTTTAGAACTAGCTAAACTTCATCATGAAAACCATGCTTTTACAAAATCCTTATTAAACAAATATCCTACAAGATTTATCTAGGAAGTAACATAGAACTCACAATAAAACAATGTGCATAACAGTTTCTTGGAATGTAAAGAGGTAGAAGTAGAATGGAAAATAAATATATATTAGAGATTTCTTGCCCATGTCTTGAGGAGAACACACTAAATCAAGTGAGATGGTTACTTCATATGACATACAATAAGAGCATAACTACAATCATGTAGATTATTGGTAGTAGCCTGTGGTCAAATGGTCACATTCATGAGAAAATGGTTTATAAACACTTCTTCAGCACTTTGGTGGTGGGTATAGGAGAGAAGGATTTAGCTATAGGGTTGTTCTCACTTTATTGAAACTAGATATGTTGGCAAGAGACACTTATAATATAATTTTGTGTTTTCATTGATGGCCATCCTAGTTGGTGATTGGATCCACACGTCATCATTTTTTCATACCAGCAATCAGATTGAAGACAATCAAGGTAAACTAGAGCATGCAACAATTTTGTGTTCATCGATTCACATGAAGATTTCCTGTTATTATTTTGAGTTTTGGACCTTAGGGAAGATATTTTGGTGTATGCACTACCTTATCCAGGGTACACATTCATTGGTATACAAGTTTGAAGATTCGGTTTATTAATTTTTTGTTCATCAGTGCATGAAGATTGACCCGATTGACATAACATGTTGCGAGTGTTTGAAAAGTAAATTTTTAACTATTTTTGTGTTTGAAAATGTTCATTTAGGCCCTCGCTATGTTGGTGCCAACTTTGGTTGATGTGCATCAAGAATTAATCATGGATTGAGCCGATAGTTTCAATATATTTTTACTTTTGTTTGAGCCGACAAAAAACAATTAAATTTTTAGTTGTGGATATATATAAGTGTTTGATCATATCATTTTGAGATATGAACAAGGTGGTTTCAATGTGGATTGAAAATATCAAAAGGGTTACAAAGTGATTATGCATGCAATTTCTCTTGTGCATTAAGGATTTTGTGATGCAAGTTGGAGCAGAGTAGAGCAGAACCACAAAATTAGTGAGAAGGACATAAGATCGATTGTTGAGCCTAACCAAAATTGTAATCAAGCATTGGTAGATGCTATTATCTTAGTTGAATTTCTCAGATGGATTTAATCTAATTATCTTTGTAAGACAACGAGTCTTCTTTGAGTAGTGAGCTCTAGGCAGTGTGCCTGAAAGCAAGTGCATTCCCATATTATAAAATTTATTTTGAGTATACTTAGATCATATTGTGGATTGGCCATCCATTGTAGTTTTTCCCCTAATAGGGTTTCCACATAAAAATTCTTGTGTTATGGTGTTTTGGTTGTTTTCTTTATCTTCATACATCTTTATTTTGATTAAGTGTTTTAAATGCTTGAACGGTAAGATCAATAAAGTTAAAAATTATAGAACATTGATTCACCCCCCCTCTCAATGTTCCTTGATTCCAAAAATTGGTATTAGAGCCTAGTTCCTTAGAAGAATGTTAATAGCTTGGGGAAGATTAGTGAAAGAAATTCAATGGATTCAAGCAGTCTTCAAAAACAAATTTTGGTGGCCCTAGTTGATGCTAAGAAATTCATTGAGTCTATAAAAAATAAAATGAATAATTTCAAAGAGAAGAGAAAGAAATTCTATGATCAAATCAAGAAAAATTATGGTAAGAGCATTGAAGATGAACAAGTAATTCGAGCCCTGAAGGAAAATATAGAAGAATATGAAAAGCTTACCAGAGATAATATGGTTTTAATGTGTGAGATGGAATCTATTATGATGAGGTTGACCAAGAGGTTGAAGACAAAAAGAAGAATGAAGAGAAGCTTGCATAGTCCTTGAAAGAAAAATCTGAAGAATGTAGCCATTTGGAAAATGAATTTGAACAATCTAAAAACAATGAAGAAGTCCTTGAAAAATAGATTGATGATCTTAGAAATGAACTTACTACTACAAATGATTTCAAGGAGAAGTTCAAGACTAGCTCAACCAATCTTGATGAACTGATTAAAAGTCAGAGGATAGGTGACAAGAAAGGACTTGGATATGAGAAAGGAGAAAGTTTTGGATCTAGACAAAGGACATTTAGGCAAGGAAATCAAATGAACAAATCCAAAAGGTATCTGGTAAGACAACCTAATTCTCAAAGATTTAATGGATTTTTTTTGTTTGTAATAAATTTGGTCATATGGCTTCTCAATGTAGAAGTAGAATGAATTCAAAAGGTAAATCATTCTCCAGTCAATGCTTTAACTACAACATGTATGGTGATAAGTCAAATGAATGCAAAAATATGATGAACACCTTTCATAGAGTTGTTAGATGTTATACATGCAATAGATTTGGGAATATTGCTAACCAATGCAGATCAAGAGAAAATCAATGGAACAACTAGTCTAGATAGAGAAATGTTGTGTGCTATAACTGCAACAAATTTGGTCACATTGCTAGATTCTATTGGAATAGAAAAGGTCTAGTAAATCAAAACATGCAAAAGGATGTTAAGAAAAAAGGTAAAGTTACTATGGATGTGATCAAGTGGAAAATGCAAAAGAAATGAATGAAGAAAATTCTCTCTATTGAAGGAAATGGGCCAACACCAGAACCTACTTCTGGTAATTCCTCTAGGAATTAGTTTTAGGCCTTTGGCCTAGGGGGAGTAGTCAAGAAAATCTCTTAACCCCCTACCGATAATTGACACTAGGATGTGGATGAGTATAGTAAGTGCATAGATGCTATATAGATGATGTTGAATTTATTGGAGAGAGTGTTATGTAGTATTGGAGGTCTGCAAAAGAATTATCTTTCATAGCACATGGAAATAGGGTATCCGAATGAGTTAGGGTAAAAAAAAATTATTGTGACAAAAAGGGTTAGGTATGAAAGTGATTAAAATTCATTTGCATCTTTCATTTTCCACTTTCCATTTTGAAGAAAAGAAGTTTGGAGAGCTTTGAAGTGAACTTTGGTGAATTGAGGTGAAATTCAAGTGTGAAGGCAATTCGGTGATCAAAATCCGATCCGACGAAAATTTATTTATCGAAAAAACTTGTGAACTTGTGAATTTGTAAAGATGAATACCCCATTGGGAGTAGACATCAAGGATAGACCTCGTCTGAAATTCAAATTACATCCTTTCAAATCTATTGCGATATACCTGTTAGGTGCATTTTCGTCTATTCCTTACGACATCTTACACATTGAAGATATTAGGGAATACATCCATGCAAAAATTGAAGAGTTAGGAATCTCATAGCTACTAAATCTGTATAACAATCACATTATAGGAGAAGAATTCTATGTCAAACCAAAATTCAAAACCCTAGAAGAGAAGACATTTACACAGATTGTAAAATTTCTTTTCTTTGAAGAGAGTGAATGGGTCTGATACATCTTGAGTCGATTTCATGCAAAATTCATGTGGTTGATTCAACCCTTCAAGATTAAAAAAGAGGCTATAAGTGCTATTATAGGTTTAAGTTCCTCTAGTGGATTACCAATTCTGAAATCAGTAAAGAATCAAATAGTTACTGATGCAACCAATTCTAAGAATGACAAAAGAGTGATGGAAATTGATGATATTGTTGATGTAGATGTCAGATTTGCATATATGGTTATTGGTTATCAAATCTATCATTCTAACTGAGACAATTTTGTATCTGACACAACCATTTATGCATTGTATCAGATGGTAAAAGAAAATACAGACTATGATCTATGTGAGTTTCTTAGAAGTCAATTGATGGAAAATCTTGGCAAAATCATGTAGGACAAGAAGAAATCTTTTAAGTACGATATTTTTTTGTTATGCTTATTCTTTTACTTCATGAATGAGGTTCTCGCATTTGGGAAGGTCCATCGGGAAAAAGATAAAATGGTATCCGCTCAAATCAAAGATCTCTTGAACAATTTTTTTGACATTAGGAAAAATAATGCTACAATATGGGGATATTTCAAAAAAATTAGAGTATGATGCATGCAAAAGAAAGGATTCCCACATCTATTGTGGAAAAATATAAATATAATAGCTACTTTATGGTTGACATTGATCAATGCCTAATGGAAGCAGTAGATCCTAGAATAGTTTGGATTATGCCAATGGGATATGAAGTTGAGGAAAACATTTTGGAAATGTATGTTAAACATCTATTGAGCAAACCTCGGGACTCATTAGAATAAAGATTTCATATTTTTTTCTGAAAAAGATATACAAGTACACAATGAGCTCATAAACCTATGATAGTTATAAGAGTTAGAAAAGAAGTGGAAATCATTGTAAAAGGAATGGGTATATCTGCAAAAAAAAAATCTAGGAGGAAGAGAGAAGAAGCGGAAGCAGAAAAAGAGCAAGAAAGAACTAAACCTGCTAGTCTAGCAACATCGTCTACGAAAACTAGGTCAACAAGGAGATTTTCATCTCTTTCTTCCCTTGCAGCAAAGTCAATTCTTGTGCAAACTCAAATGAAGACATCCAGTAAGGAAGGAAAAAGAAAGAAGGATAAAAGAAATAGAGTTTATGTGGCAGTCTCTGAATATGAAGAAACAAAATATGATGAAGGAGTTAGAGAAATCAAGCATCAAGGTGCAAAGCCAACTGGCAACAGTTTCTAAAAGTAAGCCCTCTGGTGAAAAATTCAAAGAAAAGAAGAAGATAAAAATTGATAAACCTGGTATGTTAGCAGAAGAGGTTATAAAAATATTTGGTCAAGGATGGCAATATTAAGCTACTTTGCAAATTATATGAAACCTTTGATAAATATGTTCAAAGAACTCCTGAGGAGGCTACAATAAAGCATTTAAATATTTTCAATAAATTTCTTATTGAAATAATACCTAATTTACATAAAATATTGTATGAGATTTTGGAAATGAGAAGGGTAAATGCTAGAACAGAAGAAGAAAAAATGAGAGAGAGAATTCTTGTAGAATTGTGTCTTGTGATATCTATAGAAGAAATGAAGGAAATCTTGAATAAAGCTAAAAAGGAATCCACGAGCAAGACAAGGTTGAACAAGCTTATGATTGGTTAGAGTAATGAAGTTGCAAAGGAAATTGAACAAATTTTGAGAAATTTTTTGTTGTAACAAAATTGATGTTGTCTTTGAAGAAACACATGATAAAGACGTCTCATGTGGTCCGACAGAAGAAGAATAAAAACAAGATACAACTGAGGATACTTAAATTCCTCTTGATGTGGATAATACAAAAGTACCTATGGAGATCAAAGCTCTTTAAATCGTATTGGTTGAGAAAGTTGAGATTCCTGAAGGTAAACTAGAATCTGCAACTGAGGAAATAGTGGTTGAGGAAAAGAAAGTTGATGTAAAGGAAGTTCTAGTGGAAACAAGAGACACTGTAGAGGTAGTGAAGAAATTTCTAGTGAAGCAACATGAAGAATTTGACCCTGACTTGATTGAAGGTCCTATAGACCTGTCCACTTTGTCTCCAATTCAAAAAATTAAATTTTCATCATTTGCCTAGGTGAAGGCTAGAGAAGAATTGTTCAAATCTCACATTGAGGATAGTGAACTCTTAAATCTTGCATTTGGAGTTTTGAAGAAAATGATGCCTACTCATGTCAAGGATCCTTTTGGTTCCTCCTCCGGCGAATTGAAGAAGCTCATTAACTCTGTAAGTACTCATTTCGAGTGACTTGAGAAGTTGACCATGGTTAAAGTTCATAAGGAATTTGATGCCCAAAGATTCAATAGATTGAAATAATTTATTGCTAATGGTAAAACTCGGTTAGCCACCTATGTGAAGAATATTAAAATCACTTTATTTGAAGGTGGAATTATCTATAAGTCATGTTTGTCTTTGTCAAAATTTACTGAAGTGAATGATAAGAAGGTTAAAGATCTTGAAAAATAGTTAGTTGATATTTTTGAAGCTTTTGATCCTTTAGCTGGTGGATTTGGAAAATAATAAGGTTAGGTGATATCTCTTCTTGACAATATAAGGAGCTTGAAGCATTCAAAATGAAAAAATTATGGAAATAACATGTGAAATTAGAGGCCTAATTGGTCTGAAGATATAAATAATGTTGAGTGCATTAAAGGAAGTTGAAGATGTTATGGCAGTTAGTGATCCAGTGAACCCGAAGTCTGCAAAAACACAATCTTACTTAGTTTGTGGTCACATAAAATTTTTGGAGAGTCTCAAAAGTGTTTGGGACACAAATTTGATCCTATTGAAGAAATTATTTTCAGATGTGTTCAAGTTTATGTAAGTTGAAGAATCATCTTTGTATATATGCAGTCTCTTCATAACAATTTTCCTATAAATTTTGGTATGCGGATTCCTACCTTTTCCATTGATGTCAAAGGGGGAGAATGAGACAGTGAAAATTGTATCCTCATCTTAGGGGGAGTTCTATTATTGAGCTATTGCAGATGATATTTTTAAAATTTTGAAGAGTGATAGTGTAATTCATGTTGCTACTGATATGACACTTAGTCATTTTTCACTAAGTGTTGTCATCAATGCCAAAGGGGGAGATTGTTGGAAAGAGACACTACTAATATCATTTGGTGTTGTCATTGATGGAAACCCTAGTTTGTGATTGGATCCACACATCACCATTTGTTCATACCAATAGTCAGATTGAAGACAATTAAGATAGAACAAAGCATCCGATAGTTTTATGTTCATCGATTCACATGAAGATTTCTTGTTATTATTTTGAGTCATGGATCTCAAGGAAGATATTTTGGTGTATGTACTACCTTATCTAGGGTACACATTCATTGGTATGCAAGTTTGAAGATCAGGTTAATTAATTTCTTGTTCATTAGTGCATGAAGGCCGATCCCATTGACATAACATGTTGCAAATGTTTGGGAAGTATTTTTTTAAGTATTTTTGTCTTTGACAATGTTCATTTAGGTCCTCACTATGTTGGAGCCAACTTTGGTTGATGTGAATCAAAAATTAATCATGGATTGAGCCAACAATTTGAATATATTTCTACTTTTGTTTGAGTCAACAACAAGCAATTAAATTCTTAGTTGCGGATATATATAAGTGTTTGAACATATCATTTTGAGATATGAAAAAGGTGCTTTTGATGTGGATTGCAAATATCAGAAGGGTTATAGAGTGATTATGAACAATTTCACTTGTGCATTAAGGATCTTTTGATGTGATTTGGAGCATAGAAGAGAAGAAGCACATAATCAGTCAAAAGGATAAAAGATTGATTGTAGAGCCTAACCAGAACTATAATCAAGCATAGTTGTAGGTGCTATTATCTCACTTCAATTTATCAGATGAATTTAATCTAATTATCTTTGTAAGATAGTGAGTCGTCTTTGAGCAGTTAGCTCTAGGTAGTGGCCCTGAATGCAAGTGCATTCCCATATTATAAAATTTCTTTTGAGTATAGGGTATGTGTAGGATCATCATGGAAAAAATAGGCCCTTAATTGGTGATGAAAATTCAGAAAATCAGAGTTAGGCAACTTGATGTAAAAATTTGAATAAGTTATCTATATTATTTCAAAAATATGTAAGAATAGAATCTATAGAAAATTGAATGTAGCTTCTAAAATACTAGGTTTTTAAAAAAAAAAATCTATTTGGTGAAAATTTGAAATTTCAATACAATAGTACTTAAATTTCAGGGAAAAAATAAGAAGTAGGTGTATGTCTGACCAACCTAACAACAATAAAATGATAATATTTTTTTATAAGATTTTAGATATAAGTAGAGGACTCATGTCCCAATGTGATGTATATTTTTTTGTAACCTTTTTCCAAGTAAATAATTAATTATTATTTTTTATTGCAACCTTTAATAAATATTAAAACTCGTATGTTTGACCACATTAACTTGGTCAAAACTTCATGAAATTCTTTTTTTTTTTAATCCTATAGTATGGGAAGCATAGAATCTGACACACATTTTAGATTCAAAAGATATAATACCGTTTGAAAGCTATAGATGCTTTTCAATTAGCCTATCAATCAAAACTTTAGTTGTAATTCCAATAGAAAATGAATAATATTTATTTATTAAATTCAAAGTAAACCATAATTTATATTGCTAGAACCCTGAGAATTTCCTTTAAAAACCATTTTTGTTTCATCAATTTTGGGTAAAAAAAGGTCATCAGCCACATGAGCCATCATATCAATTACATATCACCACTTTTTGGCCCATCATAATTCTACACAAACCCTATACTCAAATCATATTGTTGATTTTCCATCCACTGTGTTTTTCCCCTAATAGGGTTTCCACTTAGAAATTCATAGGTTATGGTGTTGTGGTTGTTTTCTTTATGTTCATGCATATTTCTTTTGATTGCATGTTTTAAATGCTTGAAGGATCGGATCAATAAGTTAAAAATTGGAGAACACTGATTCACCCCCCTCTAAGTGTTCCTTGATTCCCACAAGATATTCATCGATTGATGCTTAATGGCATGTAATAAGCTCCATAAATTTAACCTTAATTACATACACTATTTACACATCATCATACATAAAGAAATACACATTTCCTTTGTACAAGAAAAATATAAAGAATTATATTAAATTAATATTTGAAGTACAAGTGTCATTTACAAGGCAATTCATATGGGAACATTTCCCTTACAATAGACCTCTCGATCGTTTACAAGACTATACATCATTGAACACTTGAGCCTTCCTAACATGATCCTTGACCTTTGAATTCCTTCACTCATCTCGAGGGCAAGAACATAATGGGAGTGCATTTTTTCCCTACCTCGAAGTAAGACACTTCCTCAAAATTAAGTTACACAATCTTGACACAAGATTAAGTTACTGTGATAATTTAATCTTTATCCCATAGAATTTCCTAACTCATGTTCTATTTGACATAGAACTCTCATCACATGACATTCAACAATCTTGATCATTGATCTCTCTTTCGAATCTGAGCCGATCGTTCAAAAACCCAAAATCTATAAATTGACCTATCATTATCATTATTCCTCCTCTTGAAATCAATACTTTTGAGAAGAAACGTAATCTTCGATATTTTTCTTAGAGATTACAACAAGGTTATGCTTGCATCAACATAAAAAATATGAGGGAAAGAATACTAATACAAAAAAATGGAGAAGGACAATTGAGATAATTCGAATAACTGGACACATATTCGGTGAGATCGTTTCAGTGATTTGTTTATTTGTTTATTGTTCATTTAATCATTCTTTATTCTTTGATTTAGATTATTTGTTAGATTATATTTAACCATCTCAATTTGTGCAGAAATTTCTAGAAAATCTGTTACATTTGGTGAACCTGACGTGAAGCACATTTCAAATTCATGACATACTTTTTGTTTTCCTTTTTTTTTTGTTTTGTGAGTTATCGTACGACAAACCGCATCTGATTGAAGAAATGAAACATCTATTTTTGTGAACCGCATCTGACACATCCTATGACACATCTGACATTCTACACCACATCTGTGACATTTTGCACTGCATCTAATTGTCAACAATGCACCACATCTGACTGTCAACATCGAACCGCATCCACTTGTCAACATCACGATGCATTTGCTAGTTCTAAAGCCGCATATGCCTGGTAATAGAGTTTTCACTTTTCTATTCACTTCCTTACATTCGCATTTTCATTTTTTCATTTTTTTGTTATTTCATTTTTTCGCTAATGTTTGTTTGCAACTGTGTTTAGGGGAATAAATTAGTTTTTGCAGGACAAAGCATAGAAGACCAAAAGAAAAACCAAAAACATATTTTCTATAGGACGAAAGCCAAAGACACAAAGGAAACTACTAATCAATTTGCATGCAGGACCTAATGAAGACTTTGTTTTTAGTTATTTTTATTTGGAAAACTATCTGTTTGGTAGTTTAGAATATTTTCATTTGGGTTTAAAAAATTCACCAATATTTTTCATGTCTGTTCATGTTAGTCTAGAACCCCGCGATTTGCTATATCATAATATCCTCTCCCCTTGTGCATTCATGCGATCCTAGGTGCAAGAGAAACTGTTACTAACTCTAGAACTTGAGCCTGTCTTGGTAGGAGAAAGTACTCAGCCCAAGACGACTCAAACTGGTAACACGCTAAAGCCAAGCGACTTCCAACCGGTATATAAAAGTAGATTTTTGGGGGAAACCCTATAAATCATGCTCACTGTTATGATGAGAAGGGTAGAAATGGTGTCTCGTCATACTGGATGTTGCCCCATGAATGAAAGGCCCTTACTAAAGGCCATGTTTTTGTTTTACCAAAATCCTTTCTATTTTTTGGTGCAGTAGGTTCAGACCTATCAAGTCATCTTGCATATTTACGATTCATGTGTGGAGATGAGATGTATGTCATGGGAGTTTCATGGGTACAATATCTTGGTTGCCCCATATAAGTGAGTGTCATGGAAGAGAGCCAGTGGAGTCAAGCTACTAGTCATCCGCCTCGAATATGCGTAGCTAGATTTATCCAAAAAAGAACTCAACAAATATTGTCCAACATAGTCTAGGGTGTAATTTTTCTCTGATTTTAACAAATCCATCACTACAAATTGAAACTACATTGTATTTTTGCTTTTTTTTGTTGTATTCATCAAAAAACATGATCACCAAATGGATTCAGTTGAAACATCATCTTCAGAAAATTGCAACCATTAAACAGAGTCACAATTGTCATTTTTAGGGCCGCATTTGTGTGAATGAGTCACAACTATTAAGTTAAATGCTGCATGTGTCTATAGATAGTTTTTAGTTTTCATAGTCTAGTTTTTGAGCCACAACTCTTATTTTGAGTCGCATATGTATTTGCAAGCCGCATCTGTCAAATGAAAAACCACAACTTTCTGTCAATAGGTTTAGTTTCACAAAATCCATATTTCAAGTCACAACTATTATTCCGAGTCACATCTGTCAACAACTAAACTGCATCTGTCACAAGTCAAACTTGCCTGTCAACATTCGAAATCTGCTTTTAGTCAAATCACCGCATCTGCAACCTAAAACATATCTCTCAAAAATAAAACCGCTACTAATAGATGAACCGCATTTGACTGTCAATAGAAAACTGAGAAAACTATTGTAGACATCTAAATTTGACAACTTATATTGGTCAAATTTACCCTTTTTGTCTAATTTTCATCTATGTTAATTAAATAACATATTTAATTAATATTATCCTATTTTCTAAGGTTTCTAAAAGTATTTAATTAAATACTTTATCCTTTACCTTTTCCTCTCTAAATTAGATAAATGAATCAATTTATTCAATTTAGTAAATTATTCTTTTCATTTTTAAATTCATTATTTCTCTCTCCTTGTCACATTCTCCATAATCCTGTTTTAATTTGGATTAAATTAATCAATCCATGATTAGGATATGCACCACTTAATTAGGATTAGTGTCACATCCTCCATAATCTCCCACTTTCTTCTAATCTTTCATTAATTATCCTAATCTTGTGTTTGCACAACCTTAATCAAGGACATTAACCACATTTAGCATACCCTTTTTGGTCAACCCTCCCACTTGCCTTTCTTGGCCTTGACTCTCTTTCCCATGTGAATGTTTAATTCACATTTATTCATCCTAGGCTTCTCTCTTCCCCATGTGAATTTTTTATTCTTCGAAGGTTTACCCTATCCCCATGCAAGTTCTAGAAGACTTGACTTGTCATTTTACATGTGCCAATAACTTCTAAAATTTTAGACTTTTCACATCACTCACATGTGACAAATCCCCATCTTTTAGGAAACCCTCTCTTATCCACTAGATTCTTCCAATCATTGTGAATTTTAAATTCACTTTTATTCCTCTAAGGAATCTTATCATCCCCCAAGGTACCTACAAGGTAATTGTCCTTCCTCCACATTGTGTACCTCTCTTCCACCTCACTCTCACATCATTTGACCCTAGGTCATTTCACATTCCACATGTCAAGATGTGAGGGCTTGTGAGTCCTCAACTCACCATAGCCCTTCATCTTGGATTTGTTGGATTAATCTCAACTGTTGAATTCTCTAGAGAATTCAAAATATCCTATAAATACCCCATCCTTCCTCTTATTTTAACAATAAGTCTTTTGCTACCAAACTCTTGCCAAATTTTCATTTGCAGCATTTTAACCTCTCCATAGCATTTTTCATTAATCCATAAAATATTTTAGCCATTAACACCATAACACATTTTAAATCTTGCATCCATTCAACTCCATAGTAATCCAAGGAGCACACAAGACATCCAAAGATCAAGTGCGAACCAAGGAAAAAACAATATGAAGGTATAATCACTCTTTAATTTATTTCATCTTGCTTTCATGTTTATCTTTCCTTAGGCTAATCGTTGAGGTGTTCTCTTTGTGTTATTAATTTTTATTTCATTAATAGTTAGTTTTGCATCATTAGATAGGACATAGCATTTTAAAAGATCACATTTCTGGCATGCCTGGTGGGACCCACAAATGGGTCCTTTTGTTTTACATTAGTTTTTGTTTAAGTTGTTGCAGGTTCAGGTCCCAGAGGGGCGGATATGCCCTACCGAGGGGTGGAATTTCCCTCTAGTCTATTTCATAGGGGTGGACTTGCCCTCCTGGTTCAACATTTTTTGATTGGTTTTTTGCAGAGGGGCAGATTTTCCCTCCTAGTTTAGCGTTTTCTAACTTTCTCTGCAGAGGGGTAGATTTTTCTCTCCTGGTTCAGCGTTTTTGACTTCTTCTGTAGAGGAGTAGATTTTTCCTCTTGTTTCACTATTTCTGGCTATTTTTCTGCAGAGGGGTGGATTTTCCCTCTTGTTTCAACATTTCTAACTATTTTCTACAGAGGGGCGGACTTGCTCTGCCATTTCAATATTTCTGACTTTTTCGGTAGAGGGGTGGATTTGCCCTCTTGTTCCATTAATTTTCATTATAGAGGGGCAGATTTTTTCTAAACAACATGCTCGAGAAGGTTAAAAAGTTGCATTTTAGCTCCATTTTTGCCTCAGTTTTATGTTGTTTGGAGTTCTAACCCTCTAACCCTATTTGTTGGTGGGTGAAGTCAAATTTCTTGCTAATACTTTGCAGTATTTTTCTTAAATTCATAAAGGATAAAATATAAAACAACTAACATTTGCTTGCAGGGCCTTTACTTTATTCAAAATTTTAAAGTCTTTTCTTGTTGTTTTTATCTAGGTAGATAGTTTAATTAGAAGGAAGTAATAATTGTTGTATGGTGTGCCTGTTTTGTGTTACCCAAAGGGGGCATTAGTTTGTTTTCACCTTCCCTTTGCACTTTGTGTGAACCCGAGGTGTAGTTGGAAACAATTAGTGTCTTATTTTTAGATGAACTTGCTTGGGGATTTCATCACCCCAAGGGACGATCCCAACCACATGTACTGGTGAGGTATATAAAAGGGGGAGAGTCAAATTTGTACCCCAATCTAGTTGCATCGTAATTGGCAGGGCGTCAAAGCTAGGGTGATACATAGATAGATGTGAAGAGTTGGTATGAGCCTTTCAGTATCTTACTGGGACACCCGACTCACACTTGTGATAGACTGGTGTTCACGGTTTGGGCCTCACGTACTGAGTGTATATAGAGAACTTCCATGATACCTTGTGCATCCTAGACTAAGACCTTTTGGCCATACCCTTTATACTAATCGTAGGGTTGTGCTTGCTTAAAGTGTCTTTCTATGGAAAACCAGTAAATTTCTGATAAGTCATTTCAAGTCCTTGTCATAATCTTTCTCATCCGAATCAAGTTTCATTTTCCACTACAGAGGGGTGAACTTGCCACCCTGTTCTAACATTTTCCACTACAGAGGGGCATATTTGCCCCCTGTTCCAACATTTTTTAATTGTAGAGGGGTGGATTTCCCCCCCTGTTCCAACATTTTTCACTGCAGAGGGGCGAATTTTCCCCCCTTTTCTAACATTTTCCACAGTAGAGGAGCAAATTTGCCCCCATGTTCCAACATTTTTCAATGTAGAGGGGCGGATTTTCCCCCCTGTTCCAACATTTTTCATTGCAAAGGGGTGGATTTGCCCCCCTGTTCCAACATTTTTCACTGCAAAGGAGCAAATTTTCCCCCTTGGTCCACTATTTTGACTGTAGAAGAGCGGATATGCCCTCCTGAACAAACAATTTCCCCCCGTTTGACAATTTCAAGCTTCCGTTCGATCGTTTAACCATTCCAAACATCCATTTAACCCTTCTAAGCATCCATTGAATCATTTCAATCCTCCATTTAACCTTCCCAAACATCCATCTATCCATTTTGAACGTTAGATTACCCATTTCGAGTGGTTGTTTCTTCATTCCGAGCATCCATCAACATTTTCTGAAAGTCATCATTTCATTGACCAGACCACATAGGTGTGCTTCTTAGAGCATCATTGGAGTCCATATCTATCATCAAATGATCCATTCCAATCATCTACACTTCATTTTGAAGGTTTTGTTTTTTATGTTGAAACTTTCAGAGGCCATAACTTTTGACTCGAATGTGGGTTTTGGTTGAAATTTTACGGGTGGTTGCATTATGAGGTGCCATGTAGAATCCCAATAGACATAATTTTCACATTTTTGGAGCCTCAAACTTTTATCTTGACCCTCAAAATCACAGTTTAACATTTTTTTTTAGTTTTCTAGTTTTTGAAAAAAACAATTTCGTTAATAACTCTGAATGAATTTCTCAAATTTGGGATGCTAGTTGGCAATTCATCCTATCTTAGTATTGGGTATTTTTTGGAAAAAAACTGGACCCTCAAATGTAAGCCTATGAAGTTTCCTAAAATGGCAAAATTTGACAAGTTTTGAAAACTACCAAATCTGGCAAAAATTTGATTGTCAACACCTTACGTCCTCTAGTTAAAACCCATTATCTTGGTTTCAAAATCAATCCTATAATATTTTCCAATCCAATCCCAATCTAAGCTCCAATCTAATTCTAATTTGAGTGTTAATCCCATCATCCTAATCTAAGCTTTTATTCAATCCCAAAATGAGCTTTCATCCAATCCCCATATGAGCCTCCAATCCATCTTATTTATATTTTCCTCATCTATTATTCCCTTCCAACCATGTATTCCAATCTTTTACAAGTGTATACACTCCCTCTAGTATCATGAATCATTATCACCCTCTCGTACGACCAATAATAATAGTCAAGGGGAATCCTAACTAAGTTGATGACGATAACAAAAATCTTGTTGATCATGAAGATTGTTATATAGATCCCCTTGACACTATCATTGCTAGGAAGATCTCTCCAACCACCTCCTAAAATCCAACTACTCCTCCCAACTATCCCACCATTCCTTCACCTGCATCTACTAGCAGTCCTTATGCTACCCTTGACAAGGGATATCCAACATCCACATCCACATCCTCTTATCCTCCTCATCATCAAAAATCCTAATATCTCTACTTTAATCACCCATCCCAATCTTCCCATCCTAATCTAACACTCACCTGTTCATATCACAATCCCCCATCCCAATACTCCTATTATCTTTTTCCACCATCTCAATCCTCTCATCCTAATCTATCATCCCTATCCTTTTATGCCAAATCACCATACATGTATTCCTATGGTGGTCCAACACCTCAATCTTCTTGTTCGAATCCAACATCCACACCTTCCTGTCACAATCCCCCATCCCAATACCCTTACATTAATTCCACATCTCCTCATTCTAATCCTTTTTCCATATCTTCCTACTATCACTCACCATCCCAATCTAATCCAACATCTACATCCTCCTACATCACTCCCCCTTTCCCCACATTATATCTTAATCCTCCATATAAACATAACCCACCTTATCCTCCAACCACTCCTGGTCCTCCATCTAGTCCCATCCACTCATCTAATCATTATCCTCCATCTCCTCCTAGTCCTCCATCAATTCCAATCCCCTCATCTAATCCTAATCCTCCATCTCCTCCTATTCCTCCACCCATTCCCATCCCTTCATCTAATCCTAATCCTCCATCTCCTCCTAGTCCTCCATCCAATCCCATCCCCACATCTAATCCTTATCAACCAATCCCTAATCCTCCATCCATTCCCATCCCTTCATCTAACTCTAATCCACCAATTTTTAATCTTAATCCTAATCCTAATCCTCCATCTCCTCCTATTCCTCCATCCAATCCCATCCCCACATCTAATCCTAATCCACCAATCCCTAATCCTAATCCTCCATCCATCCCTGATCCTCCATCCATTCCCATCACTCTATCTAATCCTAAATCCCTTCCAAATTTTCCCCAAGGACTCATAAAAAAAGAGACACCATGCCCTCCAACTCTATCACATATTGTCACTAAGGATGAGGCCCTCCTCCATCTTACACCTATCTCTCCCATTACCATTCTCGACACCATCCAAATGGTTGATCTCGTCAAACCCATCACATCCATTGAATCCCCATCTTATACTACTAGATCCACCCAATCCATTGAAGACATCCAATCCCCTCCACCTAGTCCTAATATTCACAAACTTCAATCCCTCGACCTTCATGAATCCTCCATCCTCCTATCTCCCCCAATTGAGAAGTCCCTCCAACACTCTTCCATCATCATACATCCCACGCAAGATGAGTCATGCCAAGAGCTTGATCCAAAGCATACAAGCATATGCCCTCCTCCAAATCAAGATCCTTCCATCCCATCTACTCCATCTCAAGAACATAATCTTCCATCCATTTCATCTCATGATCTATATCCTCAACCAAGTCGCGATCCTATACTCCCATCCACCCCATCTCAAGATCACACTATCTCATCCACTCCATCCCATGGTCCCCCTTGCATTCACAATCTAATCACTCCTTCTTAGGAGCCCTTATCATCCACTACCATAAATCCAAATCCTATAATACTCCCCAATTCCCTTTCTGATCCCTTATCACCTCCACCCCCAACCAGGATATTGCTCTCCCCTCATCTTGATCACATGATCCTTCATCACCATCTATTCCTACCATCCCAATACCACTTTTTTATAACCTTAGTAACATTACACTTATCCATGGTGGCCTTCTTATAGAAGAAAAACAACATGTATGCTCCACCCTACCTCTTCCACATATTAATGTGCTTGCATCATGCTTCCAATAGAATAAGCATCCTACCCTAGATCATATGCTCAAGAACATGAACTATCAAGGAAAAGGTTTAGGCCTTCATGAGTGTGGTACTTTAGAGCCCATCCAAGTCAAAGAACATCCAGGCACACATGGTCTTGGATATGTCTCCGAAAACTCATACTCTAAAGATGTTGGTACAACCTCCGTACATCCTAAACAATCCTCTTCTAAAGGCACAAGAGGTACTTCCCCTCATTCTACCAAGTCATTTGCCACCATCCCCCCTCCATCATATTACCTCAAAACAACCACCCATCTTCCTCCCTCACCCTCTAAATCCATTTTGGGTCCTTATGTCCCTCCATCCATCATTGCTCATTCTTCATTTACTATGGGTCCTGATATCCCTACATCAAACCCCACACATGCTCGATATACACAGTCTATTTTGGGTCCTTATATCCCAAAATAACCCCCTCCATATTATCCTATTCATCCTTTAATTCATCCACCCCCTATCCCTTGTATATATCATAAAAATCCTACCTTTATAATTTCTAATCAAGATCAACAAAGGCACCCCTCCATGTATGCTATCTTTCATCCTTCATCAACACTTCCTCATCAAATGCCTACTTCTATCACTCCATCCATGTCCTCTCCACATCATCCATCTCACCATACCCATCCCATTGCTCCTAAAATCACTTTGGATGCCAAAGCAAAAATATATAAATCCAATCATCCACATGAATCTACATCTCCTTATGTCCTCTCTAGAAGACATGTTGACAAAAAGAAAAATCAAGTCCACAATCCAAATCAATCCAAATGGTCACAACAGCCCACCAAAGCAAAAATCAACACCATGTGGATCCCAAAGAAAAAAGAGACAATGCCTTCAAATAAAAAATCCATGATTACATCCAAAGTTGCTTATCCCAAATTTAATCCTCCATCTCCTCAATCTGTTTTGGATCTGGGTGATCCCACAAAGCTGGTTTACAATTTCTGAGAGGAACTGATTTTTTCTCAAATCACATATTTTTAGAAAATATAATGATTTAAGCCTTTAAAAGCTCCATTTTAAGGATTCCAATTGACGAGGTTTTGATCAAACCACCTTAGATCAAACCCCCTTGGATAGAACCTCACTAGTTTTAAACCATACCTATAAATGAGTCTCCTTTACACCTATCACAATGTTGATAAAAAATCACTTTTGATTTACCTTTTGGGGGATCAAATTAATTCATTTAAAATTTATTTGAAATGATTATGGTATTCCTCAAAATGAGCTATCCCATTAATATAATTTTAATATGTTTTGGTTTTATTAAACATAGGTTTTTAGTTTTATTAAACATAGGTTTTTCACCAAAAATCAAGCTCTCTATTTTGCACATGTGGAAAAATATCAAATTATCAAAAAACTAAAATTAAAAATATGTTTGTGTTGGATATTGATGTCCTTCATCCATTAAAAAAAATAAAATTGAATTTCGATACATACAGAAACAGTTATGTTATATACAGTCTGCCTATTTCTAAATTGCAATTGGTTTGATTTTGAAAATCTATAAAAAAAAAATTATTCAATAAAAAAATATGAGACCAAATGAAAGTGCTAGATATCATAGTTACAAATCTAAATTCAAAAAAATTAGAATTTTATCCTTGATACAAAAAAAATTATGTTGTATACGGTGAGCGTCACTTTTTAAATATGTTGTTTTATGAAAAAAACTAGTTTTGTGGGAGATGGAAAAACAAGTGCAATATTATTCCAAAAAATTGAAAAAAATATTTTTAGAATCTACAAAAAAAATGCAATGAGACTCTAGTTTGGATCATCTTCGAATTCCTCACGTTTTAGTCTAGCTATAGGTGCCTGAATGTGAAGATTTAGTTAAAAATAATAATTTAGTGTCCAGTTTGGCCAAAAATTGTAAACCTCTATTGTGGGATCACCCATCCTTATATCCCAAAATTCACTATCCCAATGCCTCTAGTCTCGCCACATTCTCCACCCATCAACCCTCCTCTCATTTCACATCCACCACATGTTCCAATGTTGGTCTTGAACACCTTCCCCTATCACACATCCACTTCATCCTTCCATCCATACACTTTTCAACACCCCATCCACTATCCCCCCTATCTCCCCCATCCAATCCCTTTAATTCATCCTCTTTTATAATCCATTTCTCCTAATAAGGTTGTACCGACATCCAATGGTCACTTTACACATGGGCTCTTATTACCTCATATGGAACTTGATGCTTGAGTCCTTCATCCATCCACTTTAACATATATGTTTTGAATCCATATCCTCCTCCATCTCCATCTGTCTTTTTGTCCGACAAGTCCCAAAAATCAGACAAAATACCAAAAAATACCAAAAAAAATAAAAAGAACATAGTAAAGAGAAAATCATTCATCCAATGGTGAAAACCTGGCAAACAAGCACCTTGGATAAGTATCATGATGAAAATCTGGCAAACATGCATCATGCGTAAATCTCCCATCTTGTCTCCTTCCACGATTGGGGGCAACATCCACTTACACATTCTTTTCCTCCATCTCCTACATCTTTGGACACCTCTTGGCATATATTCCCCTCATCCATACATGATCATATTCCTTATCCACCTCTCTCTATCTTTTATTTCCCATATCACTCCCTTATCCACCTATCCTACTATCCCTCTTGCCTCGTCAAGCATGACACATCTAGAGTGGGGGAATCTCCTTATTTACGATTGATTCCTTGAGATGTAATCCATCCATTCCTCTAGGGAATCCTCTCCATATCCCTATCCTAACCATCCTTACCCCCCCATGCATTTATCCATCTAGTCATCCCTACCATCTCCCAGTCCTTATCTTCCTATACTCTCATCCACTAAACCTTTTCAATATTTTAATCCTTATCCTCCCATCCATTTATCCATCCTTCCAATTTTGTATCCCTCTATCCAGCTATCCTCACATCTTTCTATCTCCCCATCTTTATCCATCCATCCATTTACTTCATTTTCCTCCTATCTCATAATCCCTTGTAATTGGTATCTAGCTATAGGCTACCCTCATGAAATCCAGTGCCATGCTATCTCACTATCATCATTCCTATCTATTTCTCATCTCTTTCCAATCTTCATCAATCATCTATCCATCATCTATCCATCATCTATCCACCTATCCTAGCATCTTCTTATCCATCCATCCATTTCCCTCTATTATCCCTTGTCATTGGTATCTAGCTATAGGCTACCCTCATGCAACCCAATTCCATTCACATCCTAATTCATCTCTCCTATCTATTCCCCACATATTTCTTGTCTCTTCATCATTCATCTATCCCTCATCTCCTCCTCTTAATTCATCTTTTGATGATTTGGATAACTATCCCATCCCTATGCTTCATATCATACATCTCTTACACATATCAACCATCATCCTATCCAATCCTGCAAGTCTATCTTGTCTCATCATATTGGCTCCATCCTTTTTCCCATTTATCTTGGTCTTCTCTTCATCCCATATCCATTTTATGTTGTTGGTCTTGTTCCGAACTACATTTCCCTTGTGCTTTCACGTAGGCAAGGTCGATCACTTGATCCACCCTTGCGGTTCTAACTTTTGTTTGTCTTGTCATGTTCTATCATTTTTCTTTGGCCTTGTATCAACCTACATCACCCCTATGCTCTCCCATAGGCAAGGCTAAATCATTTCGTCTACCCCTAGGGTATTTTTCTAGTCTCCATCATCCTCTTTCTTCTTTTATCCATATCCTTATATTAATCTACAAGGGCTCTACACTTTCATGTAGGCAAGGTTGATCTTTGATCAACCCTCGAGCCCCTAGATCTTTAGGGTGTGTTGGTCTTGTGTCCCCTAGATCTTTAGGGTGTGTTAGTCATGTCGTCTTGTCATCTTGTTGTCTTGTCATCTTTTTCATCCTGTCATCTTTTCGTGTCGTCAAGTATGCTCTTATCTAGCTAGTCCTCAACAAACAAGATCCACTTGTATCCTTAGATCCAATTAGTTTTGAATATCCTATGTCATATCAATCTTTTAGTTTACTATCCATCATCGATCTCAACAAGATGCATCCTTCCCAACAGACGTCATCAACCCCATCCATCATCTTGATCCTATGGAATAAGACATTTGAAATTGATTGTGATTTTTTGATGCTTTTGGCTTTTTTTTATCATTTGAGCTCCCTATCATCACTTGTCATGGTCGCCTTGATCCATCATATCATGGTGTGCTTTGACTAGTAAACATAGCGGTGTATATTGATATTTTATCTATTTTTGTCTTCTTGGTTGTCCCACGTAGTACCCACCAAGATCCTCGAGGTCTTGTGTTACACTGGGGGATCCTTTTGTGCTTGTGGTTATCCCAATACCTGGCCAGACCAAATTCATCATGACTTTGGGGTGTTGGGATAGCCTTCTTATTTTTTGTGTTTATTTTATGCATTAGACACTAATTCGTCTTGGTTTACATACCTTGATGCCTAGTGTCTTATGCTATAGAAAAAATTAGTGCTCCAAAGATGGAAAATTTCATTAGGATTGCATTTCATTTTCCATTCCATCATCTTCCATGTATCCCTCATCCTCTCATCCATATCTCATCCCAATCCAATCCTCATGCATTCACTCAAGCACAAATCATCTAATCACACTCTTGGTGTTTTTCCCAACCTTTCTACAAGCCTTGATCCTTATCCATTCAATCTAGCACAAATCATCTAATCATCTAATCATCATCATCATTATCATCTGTGGGATGTATCCTTCCCTATTCTTGTGTTGTTCTAGGATGTATCATTCTCTCATCAAAAATACTCTCATCGGGATGAATCCTTCCCTCATCAAAAATACTCATCCTCATCCTAATCAGGATGTATCCTTCCCCATCCTTGTGTTGTTTTGGGATGTATCATGTCCTTATCAACAACACTCCATCGACCATCAGTCCATCTTGGCTTGTAGCTTGACTGAGGAAACATCATATTTGTCTTAGAATCCATTTGTGCTTGCCTTTATCTCTTCATATCCTCATCCTCTGTCATCCATCACTTTTCATCACCTTCCCCATCTCCCTTGGCATCATCTCATCCATTTCAAGAGAACACCCGTGTTTTCTTGAACCTGCATATCCTCTCGAGGGTCCATCCTCAATCTCTAATCTACATCTTCACTCCCATCATCCTTCCTCCTAGTCACTCCTTGAATGACAGGGGAATCTTCGTTAATATAACCATCTAACCATATTCTTCTAGGTGCTATGTTTTATTTTCTTTGAAATGATGCTACTTCATAACACCATCTCAAAGAGGGGAAAAAATGTAGACATCTAAATTTGACCACTTATATTGGGTCAATTTTACCCTTTTTGTCTAATTCATCTATGTTAATTAAATGAAATATTCAATTTATATTATCCCGTTTTCTAAGGTTTCTAAAAATATTTAATTAAATAATTTATCCTTTACCATTTCCTCTCTAAATTAGATAAATCGATCAATTTATTTGATTTAGTAAATTATCCATTTCATTTTTAAATTTATTATTTTAGTCTCCTTGTCACATTCTCCACAATCTTCTTTTAATCTGGATTAAATTAATTAATCCATGATTAGGATGTGGACCACTTAATCAAGATTAGTGTAACATCCTCCATAATCTCCCACTTTCTTCTAATCTCTCATTAATTATCCTAATCTTGTGTTTGCACAACCTTAATCAAGGTCATTGACCACATTTGGCATACCTTTTTTGGTCAACCTTCCCACTTACCTTTCTTGGCCTTGACTCCCTTTCCCATGTGAATTTTTAATTCACATTTATTCATCCTAAGCTTCTCTCTTCCCCATGTGATTTTTTTATTCTTCCAAGGTTTACGCTATCCCCATGCAAGTTCTAGAAGACTTGACTTGACATTTTACATGTGCCAAGAACTTCTAGAACTTTAGACTTGTCACATCACTCACATGTGACAAATCCTCACCTTTTTGGAAACCCTCTCTTATCCACTAGATTCTTCCAATCATTGTGAATTTTTAATTCACTTTTATTTCTCCAAGGAATCTTATCATCCCCCAAGGTACCTACAAGATACTTGTCCTTCCTCCACATCATGTACCTCTCTTCCACCTCACTCCCACATCATCTCACCCTAGGCCATCTCACATTCCACATGTCAAGATGTGAGGGCTTGTGAGTCCTCAACTCACTATAGCCCTTCATGTTGGCTTTGTTGGATTAATCTCAACCATTGAATTATCTAGAGAATTCAAAATGTCCTATAAATACCCACTCCTTCCTCTCATTTTAACAATAAGTCTTTTGCTACCAAACTCTTGCCAAATTTTCATTTGCAAAATTTTAGCCGCTCCATAGCTTTTTTCATCAATCCATCAAATATTTTAGCCATTAACACCATATCACATTTTGCATCTTGCATCCATTTAACTCCATAGCCATTATAGGAGCACACAAGACATCCAAAGATCAAGGGCCAACCAAGGAGGAAGCAACATGAAGGTATAATCACTCTTTAATTTATTTCATCTTGATTTCATGTTTATCTTTCATTAGGCTAATTGTTGAGGTTTCCTCTTTTTTTTATTCTTTCTTATTGCATTAATTATTAGCTTTGCATCATTAGATATGACATAGAATTTTAGGATATCACAATTGTAAAACCGAATCTGAAAGCATAACTGTCTTTTCCATTTCTATTTCTCATGATCAACCTTTGACGGAAACTAGAAAAATTTGCTAAAAAAAAACCTTGCATTATTAGGTGTCATATACATCATAGCGCTAGTCATCCTAAGTTTCATACATTTAGACACTTACTAGAAATTGCATATAGTATAATAGAACAACTTTTCTTGTCATTGGATATGTTCATGTTCTGATTTGCCTGCATCATTTAACCTAGTCACTTTGGTCCTATTAGTGAATCTTTCTAGCTCAACAGTTTATTTTGGAAAATTTGCCTTGTCAACTGTCTTTGTTCTACAATTAGGTTCCTTGGTCAAGTCAAATCATTGCTTGGATTTATTCCATAGGTGGTAGATTATACCTCATCTTAGAAACATTTACCATCATAGTCTGCTTGATATTTTTGCATATTTTCCATCCTAGCATACGTCATCTTAGTATACGCCATTTTAGAATTCTTTAGCAACATTCATTATATTCAGAAAAATCCAAAAAAATGTAGAAATATGACATATTAGGTTTTAGACATAGTCTCCATTATCCCATTTTGTGAAAATTTTTATGGTTTAAAAAAGGTCTTAGAAGAAACATAGAACAATGTGAAAGCCTAACAATTTTTTCAATCCTTTCAGAGCTTAACCATCAAGGAGAGAAAGACCACACAAACCTTTTCTTGAAAAACATGTCACTAGAGATACCAATGGGCGAGTTTTTGTTGAAGACATAGAAACTGCAGTCCAAGATCCGAAGTTTGAATCCTTTATGGATGAATGTTTGGAAAATGACCCCCAATGGTATCTAGAAAAGTTGGTAGTACAAGGTGCCACACTACCACCAAGATTTGATGTTCACACTTTGAAAAATGCACCTACTCAACAAAAGCAAACTATCATGCCAAGTGTGTTTATTCCCCAAATTACTACTACAATACCAACTCGTATACGAACTCAAACATCCTCAATTGTAAACACAACCCCTTTCAACATAAAACAAGGCTTATAATTCACCGTGGGGGCATCCTCATCAAACCCCTTTGGCACAAACACTTTTGGTAAGAGGTCTAAAGTTGACACAAACATGACCATATGGATTACACAGAACATTTCGACAAGAAATATTCCTAAACCAAACCAGAAAATTCCGATAAGAAATATTCCTACATCAAGCTAGAACATTCCAATAGGAAATATTCCTACACCAAACAAGAGCATTCTGAAAGGAAATATTCCTGCACCTAGCCAGAACATTCTGACAGGATATACTCCCCCACCAATTCAAAACATTCAAACAAGATATATTCCTTCTCCAAATCACAACCCGTCACATAGCACAACATTTCAAAACACCTACATTTACCCAAAAAATGCAATCAACATGTCCTTGACACAAGTATATGTTCTACAAAACCAAATGCAAATACTTCAACAGTAGATGGACAACATGTCTATGTTAGGCAAACAAACTATCTCAACACAAGATCTATGTCCATGTCCTTTTGACAAGGTGCTCTACATGACACCCTTCCTACATAGATACATTATACCAAATTTTCCTAAGTATAATGGGAGGAGGAATTCCTTAGAACACATTAGATAATTCTCTATGACATGTACATATCATATGACCCCACATACTTGATGAGACTATTTCCATGAACACTTGTTAGGATAGCACTTGAATGGTTCTCTAAATTACCATATGGTATATGATCCTAAGGAGAATTAGTTGAGAATTTTGTCAAAAAAAATTTCTTTAACATAGATAATGAAGTAAAAATAGCTACCTTGTGTCATACAACACAAGAAGAAGGCGAAAATTTCACCACTTTCTTCCAGAGATGGAGATGTTTAGCTAGTAGATGTGCAGTTGAAATACCAGAAAAAAAAAGAAGTCATGATATTCCTTGAAAACATCAATCCAAAACTGAGAGGTGACTTAAGGGTACATTGTTGTACTTCATTCTTAGACTTGGTACAAAAGGGAATCATTCTTGAAAAAGGCCTTATTGACAAAGGAGAAATAAAAGTACCAGGTAGAAACACAATTGTTCAACATTAAAACATTCCCAATGATAGAAACAAGTTATGTTCTAGAAACAAAAATGTTACCAATGATGGTATTATCAATGCTAAGACCATACATACAAGACCGATCATCACACTTAGAGGTTACGATCCCAATAAAGACATGACAAACAACCTAGATCAAACAACTAATTTTTTCCAAAATTCACAAGGCCCACATAGGCAATTTCCTAAATGTGAATTTACCCGTTTGGGGCAACCAATCGAGAGAATCTTCAAAGAGCTCATTAAACATGATCTCATAAAACCATTAGAACCAAGATAGTATGATCCTGGATATTTTAAACCTTCATGGTGGGACGATAATTCCTATTGTGAATATCATCAAACAAAAGGACACAACCTACAATAATGTCAACAAATGAAGAACATCATACAATACTTTGTTGAAGACAAAACCATAGAAGTAAATGGGAAGAAACATACCAATAAAATTGATCATAACGTCTTCATGGACCCATTACATGACCACACGAAAGGAAAAGCCTCCAGTTCGGAACCCACGAATGCACATCTTGAAGTCCTAGTCCATCGAACCAAAGGTTTGAACGTGTGTACCCTAAAATTGGTTAAGGAATTCAGATTCTCAGAAGCATGTGTGGACACCTCTAAGAGCATATTCATCAAGGCTTGCGATGATGAGGAAAGATCATCCAAATGAGTTGTCACAGTCCCAATTAGAATTGGCCTGACAGTTATGAAAACCAACTTCCAAGTCTTGTATCTCACCCTTCCATATAACCTATTGTTAGGTAGACTTTGGATACATGCAATGAATTTTGTACCCTCCACATATCACCAATGTCTAAAATTTCCATATAATGGCATCAAGATCACAATTGATGGTGATCTAGATTTGTTTCAATATTGTACAAGCCTAAGGGAAATTCCACAATGTCAGGTTCCCATTAATCAACAAGCTTCATTATCCACTTTATCCCTATACGTTGACCCATCACATCTCATCAATTCTATTTCATTAAAACCACCATCATCCACTCCAAAAGTTGAGATCCAAGACAAAGGTTGTGGAGAGTATCACATGAAGGAATCCT
The DNA here is from genome assembly GCA_007115665.2 of Sequoiadendron giganteum. Taxonomy (NCBI): domain Eukaryota; kingdom Viridiplantae; phylum Streptophyta; class Pinopsida; order Cupressales; family Cupressaceae; genus Sequoiadendron; species Sequoiadendron giganteum. Next base: position 135,041,453 of record CM021104.1, read on the forward strand.
ACTATGTCAGTCAGCTAGTTCCACCCAAGGCATATGGTTTACCCCTAGCAAATAGAAGACAATCTATTGTCACATTTCATGTTCTCCCTATAATGGCATTAACCAAATGGGGAGAGTTAAGTTATTACCTCCTAGTTGTACTAGGACGACAATGAATACCCCTCACCATCTATTCAGATAGCTAAAGATCAATATGGAAAAGGCTTTAAGAAAATGCTATGACAAACATAGTGGGTTAGGACTACATAAAACTGGAAGGACAAAACCTATCATTGTCTCACCATGATCGAAAGGCCTAGGACTAGGGTTTTGACAGCTTAGAATTGAGTTTCCTAGTACTGCGTCACCATTTCAAGAGGATCTAAGTGCTTTTGAAGACATCAAGATATCTCACCAACCACTTGCCCTAGTTTATGATGAAGCCCCTGACTCAAGCGATTATGAATGGATTCCCGCCTTTGGACAAAGAAAAAGTAAAAATAAAGGACATATCCGAGGGCAAAAACCTCTAAGAGGCACCTAAGGATAGAGTTTTAAACATTCTCCTAGTTACATAGGAACAATCACTAATGTTAGTGGAAGAGTTTGTTGCATTCAACATAAATACAAAAGAAAACCCTCATATGGTATATTTTGTAGCATCATTGACAAAGACAGAACAATCTGAGTTGAAGGAATTCTTCACAAAAGAGACAGATAAACATTTTATGGTCATATGTAGACATGCTTGGGATGGATCCAGACTTAATATTACATGACCTACCATTACAACTAGGTATTAAGCCAGTCAAATAAAAGTTAAGGAAAATGCATCCACAAATTTCTCTATTGGTTAAGGCAGAACTCAAGAAACGTTTGGATGTTGGATTCATAAGATCCATAAAATATGCTAATTGGATTTCAAATCTTGTACTAGTGACTAAACCAATTGGGGGCATTCAAATTTGTACAAACTTTAGAGGCATCAACAAAGCATGTCCTAAATATTATTTCCCTTTTCCAAATATTGACATGATAGTAGACCTTACAGCAGGGTACGAGATGCTATCCCTTATGGACGGTTTCTCTAGATATAACCAAATCAAAATAGCAACTGAAGATCAACACAAGACAACTTTTACATGTTTGTGGGGAACATACTGTTGGAATGTTATGCCTTTTGGCCAAGTAAGAATGCAAGAGCTACGTATCAATGAGGAATGACTACTATGTTTCATGACTTTGTACATACTTTCATGGAAGATTATGTTGATGGAATTATAGCTAAATCAATAACAAGGGAAAATCAATTGAATGTTCTAGACAAGATATTCCAGAGGCTAGAGAATTACAACGTCAGACTAAATCCAAAGCAATGTGTCTTTGGAGTGAAATTAGGGAAACTTCTAGGTTACATTATTTCTAGAAGAGGAATTGAAGTAGATCTAGAGAAGGTAAAATCTATTGTAGAAATGCCTCCCCCAGTCAGCATTGGTAAACTAAGAACACTAAAAGGAATATTACAATCTATCTAACGCTTCATTGTACAACTAGCATACAAAATACACCCATTTCAACATTTAGTCAAGAAAGGAGTACCATTTGTATGGACACCAAAATTTTAGGAAGCTTTCCAACAGATCAAGGATTATTTTTTCACTCTACCAGTATTGATGCCACCTACAAATGAAAAATCATTCATACTATACATCTCAGCAACTCAGTCAGCTTTAGGAGCCCTTCTCGCACAAAATGATGATCAATTTCATGAAAGGGCAATGTATTACATTAGTTGTACCTTGGTAGGATATGAATTAAATTACAAAAAAATAGAATGTGCTTGTCTTGCGGTAGTATTTTCTACTCAAAAGCTTTGACCCTATATGCTGAACCGTTAAACCATGTTGGTCGCAAAGATTGATCCCCTCAAATATCTCCTAAGTAAAGCAACATTAACAAGTCGATTGGCTCAATGGGTTATGATACTTAGTGAATATGACATCCAATATATGGAGAGGAAGGCTATAAAAGGATAAGTGATTGCAGATCAGTTAGAAGATGCACCCATGTAGGTAGACCATCCTTTAGTGATGGATTTTCCAGATTAATTTATCTTCAACATTGACACTTAAACCAAATGGAAATTATACTTTGACGGGTCACATACAAATCATGGTTCAAAAGTAGGTATATTGTTTGTCACACCTGAAGTTGATACTCTTCCAAAATGATTCAGAATTGCTTTCCCTTGCACCAAAAACATAGCAGAGTATGAAACCTTAGAGACAGGATTAAGAATGGCAGCCCAATGGAAGATTAAGAGTCTACATGTTTATGGGGATTCTTAGCTAGTAGTCTGACAAGTAAATGATGATTATGAGACTAAGGATGAGAAAATTCCCCCCTACAAGCACATGGTCGATAGTTTCAAGCAGTACTTTGATGAAATTACCTTTCAACAAATACCATGTATTCAAAATAGGGCAGTAGATTCTATGGCAACCATGGGTTCCTTACTGTATATTCCTAGCAACGTGCCTAAGTTCAAGTTTTTGGTCGAACAATTGTTGGTCCCTGCCTATGATAGTATGTACAATTATTGGTCATGCTTCCCCCCAGTACAAGGATGCATACGACTATCTAAATTCCCAAACCTTACCTATAGACCTATCAAACAACCAACACAGAACCTTTGTTCGTAAGTCAGCTAAATACACCATCATCAAAGATACTTAGTATAGACGTACCTTATATAATACCTAATGAGATGTATAGATGTTGAAGAAGCACAAACAACCTTGCGAGCGATGAACAAGGGTATATGTGGTTCCCGTTCTAGTGGTCGTACTTCAGCCCATAAGATAATGAGATTAGGTTATTATTGGCCTACAATGGAAAAGGACTCATACATATTTGTTAAAAAATTTAGATAGTGTCAGATACATGGAGATTTGATAAGAGAACCAACACAGGAGCTTCTTCATATTACTTCACCATGGCCCTTTACCCAATGGGGACTTGACCTCATAGGTAAGATACACCCTCCATCATCCAATGGCCATAAATTCATCATAACTGCAACCGAATACTTCACTAAATGGATTGAAGCTATTCCCATGACCTACATCAGTGACACACAAATATCCAAGTTTATCCTAAACTATATCATTTGTTAGTATGGTGTACCCTAATCCATTATCACAGACAATGGTCATCCATTCAAAACCCAAGAAGTCTGCCATCTATGTGAAGAATTCCACATCCAACATCATTTTTCCACACCACATTACCCGCAAGGTAATGGCCAAGCTGAGGCATCTAATAAAACTATTGTTAGAATCCTTAAGAAGACTATTAATGATGCTAGCCATGACTAGCACCTACAACTTAATCCTGCCTTATGTTCTTACTGTACTAGCATTCATACTCCCATTGGCACCACTCCATATTCCCTAGTATTCGGCTCTAAAGCTATCTTACCTATTGAGGTTGAAATTCCTTCATTGAGGGTATCCTTGAAGGGTCATATTGACAATGAAGAATATCATGTATCCAAATTACAAGAGCTAGAATTACTAGATGAATGAAGACAAAAATCATTAGATCATTTGCAAGCATATCAGAATCATCTTCATCATAGCTATAATAGGAAAGTTCTAAATAAAAAATTTGACATTGGTGACTTGGTTTTAATGGAGAATCTGAAGAATCAAGCTGAATGAGAAAAGCCAAGGAAGTTTGAACCTAACAGGTTAGGGCCCTATACAATCACAAGAGCATTTGGATCAGGTACGTATCAACTCTCTACCCCTGAAGGTGAACAAATTTTGTCACCAATAATCAACCTTCATCTGAAGAGGTTCTATGAGTGGCTTCTAAGAATCCGTGTCTTAATCGAGAAAATAGAAAAAACCAAAAAATGGTTACCTTGATGAAAACCTGGTAAACAAGCGTCTTTGTAACACCAAAAAAATTGAAAAATCAGTAAAAAAGTAAAGAGAAATAATCTGTCCAATAGTGAAAACCACTTCGGTGGTGCTATGGATAAGTACCATGGTTAAAACCTGGCAAACAAGCACCATGTGTAGTCAACTTTGCTCCTTCGTTTACCATCATTCCATTCAGACTTTTCACTTTCACTCATAATAAATGGTTGTCTTATCCATTACTTGGAACGATTGACATCAATTCCATTATGTCACATTCCCCAGTCCATCTTGTATGTCTTATTCCCGACTAGGGGAAAATGCTTATCCTATGTCATGTGGACCTTGTACATAGTGTTACACCATCAGAATTTTTTTTGAAAAAATCCAAAAACATCAGAAAACTTCAAAAATCCAAAAAAATCAAAACATGTTAGAAAATCCCAAAAATAGAGTCAACTCGGTCATGTTAAGTTAGTCGTAGACATAGTCAAACTACATTGCCTCTGTGACTGGATGTAGGAAGGCCATTTGTTGATGTGCCCCTGAGGCATTTGTTCAGTCAGTCTAGGTTTGTCATGTTTCATTCACATAAAATCATGTCTCTTTGTACATTCAAGGTCATTGGTCGTGTCGAACTATGAGGTCTTTGCACGTACAACATAGGCAAGGGTAATCAATCAATGAGCTCCCAAGTCTGCATTAGGTCAGTCCAATAGGGTTTATCACATTCACTATCACACACATTGCATTTCATCAACTTAAGTATATATGTTCAGTTGGACATGTCAGTTAATGTTTGATCGAACTATGAGGTCTCTACATGTACAATGTAGGAAAGGCTAATCAATTGATGAGCCCCTGAGGCTACATTAGGTCAGTCCTTTAGGGTGCATGATCTCAACTCATACACTATCAATATACACACAATCATATTAGTCAAGCAATCAAAACAAGTCATCTATTAACAAGGAAAGAATCTCAACACTATCATCAAGTCAAAATCAAACACATTGTAAAAGTGATCAACTTATGTCTTAAGCAAGATATGTCTCTCTTGTCAATGGACATTGTCAATTGTCATAGTCTCATGTAGATTTTTGCATCAATGCCATCAGGCTCCAACATCTTATATGACATGTGTTTTTTTTGAAACCAACCTTTGTCATGCCTTATACAGATAGTCACCAAGTTGAAACCAAACTCAATGTCTTATGTGATATGTGTCATCCCTGACATTAAGCTATGTCAAACATCAAACAATCCAACAAGATCAAGTTTTGGTGAATACAATTTATTTGCTTTATGACTTTGTATCTTATTTTTTCTTATCTCTTTATTGATTTGTGCATAATTCTTGTTACTAGCTTTCTCAAGGATGTCCCTTGAAGGATTTATAGAAGCAAGAATGTCTCAGGACTCTTTTTATTTGATTGTTGTCTATCAACTGTCTTTTTAAACTTTGGATTTTGAATCATGTTACTAGTTTCCTCAAGGATTTAGAGGAGAAATGATGTCTCATGACCCATCTTTTCTTTGTCTGTTGTCTGTGGTTTGTCTAGACAAAAATGACTGGGGCAATCTTGTCCTTAGTTTGAGTTATGACACTCCTTGTCTACAACTGTCTATTTTTCACAGATGGATGACTTTGTACACTATGGTCTATCTCATATCATGGTGTGTACTATCCATTTGTGTCAGTCCTACCCAATGATGATAAAATTGTAAGCATAACACATAGGGAAAAATATCAAAGATCAGTTGTTTTTCAATCATCCTTCTTCATTGTTTCTTACTAACATTCTATAATCATCCATACTAACATTTATCTCATTCGATATAATGATAGAGTCTTGTGACACAAAGAAACATTAGATCATCTGAATATGCATATATTCTATAAGAACATCATTAGCTACATTGCATTTCAAACAGGTAGAAACATTAATATCTTCATTGCATATATAGGAAAATCATGGCATAATAGGCATTCCATCATCATAAGATACATAATGTAAACATTATATGTACATAAAACCATCACATGCAAATAGAATTATATAGTACACTACATTCATCATATAATAACATCATAGACTACATAAAATCATCATCATATGTAGAAACATTCATTCATAACACATATACATACATCATCTAGGAAACATAATCATATAGAAACAATGCATCATAATAAAATAGAACTACAAGTCATATAGAAGCCACCAAAAATAATATATATATATTGCTCAAAATAATGTGTCACAATACAATATCAGAGTGTATCCATAAATAAAAATGAGCTCGTAGGCTCTCTGGTCATAATACAATGCCTACATGTATAACATATGCCAACGTATCCCATTGCCAATACTACCATGTGGTGAAGGTGGAGGAAATTGCCTCAAAGGTGCTCTTTGTAAGGGGGAACACCTGTCATATGGACCTAATCTCGGTGGACCTACCACACCCTCTATACTCTGAGTCCTGGTCTGACTCCTGCTTTGGGATCTATGGTTGCGAACCTCTGAAAAGCTAGGAGCTCATCTCTCTATTGGCACCACTGACTCATATAGGTCCCTATAATATGTAGCTCTCTCTATTGATCTGACTAGCTCGCAAACCATACCATTAGATGAAGTGCCACTGCAAAGGCATCTAACCTCTGTATACTGTTGCCCTGTCTCTTGTCTCTGAACTATAGTCTGATCTCTTTTCATCAGAGCACTATCCCTCTCTATCCACAAATCATCTCGCTTTGTTGTCATCAATCTAAGTCTATCCTCCAAAGCCTCTCTATCCTTGTCTCTAGGGGCATGATCATCCCATCTCCCCTCTACAATCCGATCTCAAAGCTCTCTCTCCTACTCCTCCATGGGTACCTCCTCCTCCAAATCATCCTCCCATAGCCTACCAAAATACCAAGAGGATCAATATCCATATCAACCTCATCATCCTCTACAAGGTCCTCTCTACCAATATCTACCTTTGCATGTTGCATTCTCATCTCCAGCCTATCACTCTACTCCACCCCCGATGTCTTACATCAGTACATCCTCTGCCACCGCCTCTCAAATAAGTGATAGTCCAGCTACTCGACCACCTCTCTGAACTCTTCATCCTTGTCTACCATGACCACCTCTACCATCATCATCGCCACCCATACCACCACCTCTGCCAATACCTCTACCCCTACACCACCCTCTCAGCCCTATACCTCGTCTCTCAACTGGTGTCAACTGGTCTAGATTTTTATACATAATTGGATGATTCTCTGCCCACCATGTATCATACATAGTTGTCATCCCTAAATCTACTATCCATCTTTCCATCTCTACTGTAACAGTTGTAATGCCTGAAGCTCTACCTCTCCAGTAGCTACTGGTATCATAGACCCCCAGTGCAGAACCTCTCTGGAAGATCGAGCAAACTCTGCTCTACCTCTAGACTCATCCTGAACCTCTCCAAAATATCTCAAAACCCAATCAGGCATATGTCTCTCAATGATATGAACACTCAAAACGGTCCTACCAATCAAATACTATGTCTGCCTATAAAATGGTAAGTGCCTATCCTCATCACACCATCTCTCACTATCCATGTATGACCTCCAAGTGAACTGATCCAAGGTATCAAGTGCATGTCTCCAATAACCTGTATCTCCCACATGACTCTGAGTAATGTTTCATGTATACCATAAAACATATGGAGATATAGCTTCTCTCTCTGCAGTAATCAGAGGACAAAAAAAAGCTATCCACTCCCATTCCCAAACCATGAGAAGAGTGGTACCACAACTCATAAACTGTGCATCTCTGTACACTATATTGTGTAGATGAAAGTACAACATGCCTAATAAATAGGGACCCCAAGCATACACAACCTCTCTCTCCAACATCCCTACAAGCATCTCTCCCCACTTGACAGGAAAACCATGACCCCGTTGATCAGGAAGAACTATACCCCCTATCAATGTATATAAGATGCAGTCAATTCTCTTGTATCTATGAGCCAAAACCTACCATCTAATCTTGTAATGCTCTATCCCTAGACTCCTAATGTCATCATATACATAGAATATAGAGAGCTCATTGAATCCGTATTGGGTATCATACATAACTTGCTCTCCTCCGATAGGAAGTCTCAAAATCCTATAGACATCCTCTAAAGTGACTATCGCCTCCCCAGTCGGAAAATGAAATGATGAAGTCTCAAGAATGCCATCGCTCACACAACGTGGTAAGCATACCTTTGTTTGCCTGAATCATGGGCATATTAAGCACATGATGAATTTCAAGTCTCCAAAGTAACCATGTCTCTACACTGACCAATTGATCTCTCAACTCAAAAGTATCAGGATGAGACTCTCGAGTATAGATGGGATCTAAAACAACCTGTATTTCCACCATTATGTCAAATTTTTTAGGTTTTTCTTAGAAATGTTTTCAAAAGTTTGCCAACCAAATGTGGCTCACTATAGAAAATGTGGTGCATTCATTCAAATGTGTTGCAACACAAAGAATTTGCATCACACATTTCATATGTGTTGCACAAATCCATTCCATTTCCAAACCAATGCAAATTCGTTACAAAAAATTCAAATGCGCTGCATTATCTAAACTGCCTACCAAAATGCATATGCATTTAAAAAATTATATGCGTTGCATAATCCTACATGCGTTTATCCTAAATGCAAATGTGATTCACAACTACATATGCAGTGCATTTTATTTCATTTGTGTTGAATTCCTAAATGAACTAACCTAGCCTAGATGTCTTTTAACATATGCGTTGTTCCATAGGCAGATGCATTACATACAATTGCATATGCGTTGAATGCGAAAGACTGCATGTGCAAATTAAATTTTAAGTGCCTAAAACTTCATGCAAAATTAAATTTCAAGAGCTCATTTTAGGGTACATATCGATGCTCCTACATCGGTTGGCCGTCTGAATGTCTAGATCCAATAACTATGATGCAAGGCGTAGAGAACTAGAGCCATCTTTGTCCAATACTCAGAGAAAATTTCTGAATTCTTCAACTCTTCTGGGTGCAAATGAATTGGTTTTCAACCTAATTTCTATTTATACCTAGGGTTTGGGTGGCATTTCTTCTGACCTTCTCTATTGGCCGCATAAACTTTCAACTTCTACTAAACCGTACACATCCCTAACACTTCCAAATTCAATTTTGTCAACTCGATAGCATTTCTGACTATCATTTTGACTTATTGGGAATATTTCCTAATTTTTTTGAAATTTTTCAAAAAATTATCAATTTTATCAAAGGGGCATACCCTAACCTGTTTCATGATGGGGCACGATCAGGGCATATTTTCTTTGACACAACTTGAAACAACATTGTATCAAAGAGGGGAAAACAGTAGACACCAAAAATTGGTCTAGGCCTACGAGTACCACTTTCGACATAATTTTCTAATATCCATTGTCATGATTAACTAATTTTTATTATTTAATTACCCTTTTTAATACATATTTCCTCTATTAATTAAATACCCCTTTTAATTAATTCACTAATTCATTATGACCTTATTCAACTTTGATTAGTTAAATAAACCATATTTATTTAATTATGTCGCTAACTAATTAATTCTCCTTTCTTAATTAAATATTTATTATTTAATTAACCCCTTTATCATGTTTCAATTATAATTAAATATTTATTATTAAATTATTCAATTTAACCTTTTAAACAATCAATTAAATAAATTAACATTATTAATTTAATTAAATCATTTCAATTTTGGAATGTTGAATTAAATTAACATTTAATTCATAATTAATTATTTATGTCACATTCTTCTGTCATCTAGTTGACTAATTATTCACTCACCATCTGACTTGACATCTATTTTAATCCGCCGGTTATCTTTGGATTCGATATCTAATTGTCTCAGCGAGGAGGCTCTCTGTCACAACTAATCAGTTAACTAGTTCTAACTCATATGCATGAATGTGTTTATTAATTAAATATTTGGAATTAATTAATTAATTCATGTATGCATTTAAACTCTTTATTCTTTGAGTTCTAACTTTGTCTTTTTCATCTAAAGTCTGTGTCTTCTATTTTTGGAGACTCTCAACTAAAGATTAAGATCTTGAACTTGTGTTCTTTCTATTTTCGAACAACCTTGACACAAGATTAATTTATTGTTCTAATTTAATGTTTATCTTGTAAAATTTCCTAACTCATGTTCTATCTAACACAAAACTCACATCGCATGACATTCATCAATCTCAATCGTTGTTCTCTCTTTTGACTCTGAGTCGATCGTTCGAAAACCCAAAATCTATAAATTGATCTGTCATTATCATTATTCCTCCTTTCGAAATCAATAATTTTGAGAAGAAACTTAATCTTCAATATTTTTCTTAGACATTACAACAAGGTTATGCTTGCATCAACACAGAAAATATGAGGGCAAGAATACTAATACAGAAAAATGGAGAAGGACAATCGAGATAATTCGAAGATGTGGACACATATTTGGTGAGATTGTTTCAGTTATTTTTTTTATTTGTTTATTGTTCATTTACTCATTCTTTATTGTTTGATTTAGATTATTTGTTAGATTAGATTTAACCATCTCAATTTGTGAAGCAATTTCTAGAAAATCTATGTTACACAGTGTAGCAAGTCATATCAACTTCTAGTCATATAATGATCATCACAAGATTTTACCTAAAACGTCATCATGCTTGATGCTTGCACACATACACAATCCTTCATTTAGGCTACATGAAAACTTACCATGAATGTTGATTAGTCCCAACATTTCCTAAAGCAACAAGTTAATCTTTGCAAATACAAGTATTCTATCATTAAGGTAAATTCTTAAGCATATAAGCCTTTCAAAATCCATTTCATAAATACATTTCAAGAAATGGAATGAATCCAATGTAAGAACATGCAAGTAATAGCATGAAAAAAATTAAAATGAAATATTAAATTTAAAGAAGGTGTAGTTAATGTATGTACATATATACATATATATGGGTATTTATATACATATATATGGGTATATATATGTGTATGCATTCTTAAGCCAAGAAATTCTATTACCACTTTACCTTCTATCCAATTATCATGAGAAAACATGTTCAATGAATTTATGAGAAAGAATTACCTTTCTTCCATGGAGAAACATAATCAAAATTTTATCAAGAAAGCATTTTATTTCTAGAACAAATCTTCAAAGACATCAGATCATGCAACCAACATTATCTACATGTATGATGGTTCATACTACACAATTATCATGAAATCTACCATTGTTCATGTGGAATCATAAATACACATCTAATACATATAAGGTATCATCCCAAAACCTTATTCCTTTCCTTCTTACAATGAATTCAATCAAACATTACTCAAGTAAGTAGTAAGTTTATAAGAGAAGGTATACCACATGTATGTGTATATGCATAAATGGTGTATTTATGCATGTACGCATATATGGCTTTCTATCTATATATGTATGTGTATATATTATTTAATCTATAAATAGGGAGATCTATTCTACATGTAGATCACTATGCTTCAAAAGACATCAACTACCATTAGATTTCTCATTCATGCACAATTTGATATGTATCAATGAGTAGATTCTAATGATAGTATAGAGAGTATAATTAACAAAATATTTACTAGACTAATGTTTGAGTCTAGATTCCATCCTCAATGTCACAAGTCATTATGCATTGACACACAAAAGTTATCGACACTAGCATTAATCTATTTTAAGAAAAAATATAAACACTACTATCTTATTTGTTCCTTTTAGGTATACAAACATAATATAAAAATAAATCCATTAAATACTATCTACTAATATTTGATTTATTATTGTTTTCATTTTTATTATTAAATGGTAAAATTTGGATAGTATGAATGATAAATGAATTCCTTTCTAGCAAATTAAAACGAAGTTTTGTGTATATCATCTTTTTCTAGTATTATCTACATAAAGATACAATACTTATCCTTATTGATGCCCCTCCATAGCTCAAATTTCTTACAGATGGTATCATTGTCGAATCATATATCAGATTGCAGATTCCAAAGGCATATAGAAACAAGGAAATGCTATATCAATTAGAAGGAAATAAACATAACAATCGCAAGACATATGCTTAAATAATAACCAAAAATTCGTATAGGATAGGTCAAGGGAATTTTCTAGTCTTTAGATACCCATTAGCCATCCTCCTATCTTTCTATCATCTTTCTTTAGATTATCGAATCTACCTTAGACTAGCCTAGAGAAGCTTATCAATCCAAAGTGAGAAAATGTAGATTCAATGCATGCATAAGAATAAGCACCCGCAGTCCAAACAAGGACAATATTTTATGATAAGAACAAAATTGATTTAATGTAAAGGGTTAAACTATCACAAAACTTTAGTCGACACTATAAGGAATATACCTTGTGACCAAAGAATCACTCTTCCTCACTCAAAGAGTTAGATTCTAATGAAATGGTCAATTTTTTAACACAATTTTTCTCTCTTAGAATGTTTGAGGTCTAACTGACCTCTCTAGAAAATATTTTGTTAGGGATACTCTTCACAATTATGCTAGTATTAATGTTTTGTCTTCAAGAAGCTAAAGTTTCTTGTTTTTTTCTCTCCTTCGCTTGTTGAACTATTTGGCCAGCCATCAAGATGTTTATCTCTAATCATGAAACTAGATGTGGCATTGTGGTTAACCTTTTTTCCCCATAGTGGCACGCTTATATGGTTGATCATGGGTTTGACCCCACACATCGACTCATCTAGATTCTACTAAAGATTGGTAAAAATTCCTTTGAGATTATTAATGTTTATGGCTTGAATGATATTGTTGAAATATCTCTTCTCTAGTGATGGATTTCTAACTCATTTCCAATTGCTACTTGGCTTCTATGTGGGGATTTCAATATGGTTGAGGTGGCATATGCCAAAGATGGTACTTTTCCATTAAGATGGGAAACTGGCGAAATAGAAGATTTGTTTTACATGTGAAATAAATTGGGTCCTTTGTATCCAAATATTGGCCGCTGCCACTCTCATTCTCTCTAGCATAATTAGTGAAATTTTGAGCTCATTCTAAAAAAGTTTTAAAATTACTTGATTGTGCCATGATCTCAATGTAATCTTTCTTTTCTTTGGCCAACTCTTCTACACTTTTGGCTAGGTCGTTAGTGGATGTGATGTTGTTAGATTAATACACCATCCTTTTTTATATTAAATGGAAAGTAGGTTTATCTCATGCTAGTAAGACCCTATTTTTATTAAATATTGCCAACACATCATCAATCCATGCTAGCCCACATGAGAACTATTTAGAATCTTGAATGTGAACCTATTTGCTCAATTGGATGGATCAAGTGGTGGAATGATGCCATCACCTATACCATGGGGTTTCTTTATATCTATGGGTGCCAGTTGGACATTTTTCATAGATGGTCTTATGAGGCAACCACTTTTGATCTTTGTAAAGCTATAGAGGCTTTAGCGGCCAACCCCTTAGCCCCTTCTTTGCAATTTAGGGTCATGGAGTTGATACATCAAAAGAAATTGACTAATAATTATGTGGCTTGAGGAGCATAGATCAAAGCCAAATTGCACTAGCTCAAAATTGGGGACCATGCCATGAAAGAAATTTGTGTGGCTCTTCATGATAGACACTCTTTTTCTAGCATCAAGTGGATAAAAAATGACATTAATGTTCTCATCAAGCTTCCTAACATTCTCTAGGCATTTTTTAGGAACTATGAACAAGCATTCACTACCCAAGACTACACACTGGAGTGAAAGAATGCACTACAATATTTCCTTGTTGTTGTGCCAAATAGTCTCTTTGTAGCGCAACAAGCCTTATGTGAGAAACTACTCATGATTGAAGACCTGAAAGAAGCTGTGAGCACAAAGGCTAATAACAAAGCCTTGAGAATTTATGGATTCCTATGCAGATTCTATAAATCCCTTTGGGATTGTGTGGGAAGTGATTTGCATAGAGTTTACCTTAAAGATTTTTGTGCTAAATCCCTAGGTAATCTCATCAAAAAAGGAGATATAAAATTCATACCTAAATTTAGTGATCTCAAGGATAAATTTCTAATTGGCGGCCCATCACACTCCTCAATTTTTCCTACAAAAAATAGCCAAAGCCCTTTAAAATAAAAATCCATCACCTTTTACCTCATATTGTGCACTCTAAGAAAAATGGTTTCATTAAATCCAAGTTCATCCTGGACAACATAATTTCTATCTTGGGAAGGTATGGAATGCATGAGATGTTCTAATCAAAAGGTCATATTTCTAAAAATTGATTTTTCTAAAGCCTATGACCACATTGATTGGCCTTTCATTCTGACCATGCTTTTTGTGTTGGGCTTTGCCCCAAATTTTATTCTATTTGTTAAAATTTTGTTTTATGAGCCTTCAACTTACATCACCATTAATGGTTGTTAGTCCCAATACTTCAGTTTGTTTCGCTTCATCTGTCATGGATAGCCACTTGTTCCCTCACTATATGTTTTGGCTATTAACGGTTTTGGCTACCTCCTTACTCATTTCGTTTCCCATGGGATTTTCTAGGGTATTTTTTCCTAATTCATAGCTTCAACTTGTCAATGTTCATTTTTCTGATGATTCCTTTCTCACCTTGCTAGAAGAAGAAAATAATGTCAAAGTTGTTGTTGGTTGTCTTATGAAATTTCATTTAGCCACTGGTTCTACCATCCAATGACACAAAAGGGTGATCCCGCAATAGTGGTTTACATATTTTGGCCAAATTGGACTCTAAAATTATTATTTTTAACTAAATCTTCACATTTGGGCACCTATAACGGCAAAAATGTGAGGAATTTGAAGATGGTGCAAACTAGAGTCTCATCACATTGTCTGTAGATTCTAAAAATATATTTTTCAATTTTTTTGGAATCATATTGCACTTCTTTTCCCATCTCCCATGAAAACTGGTTTTTTTCAAAAAACAACATTTTTAAAAAGTGACGCACACCGTATAACACATAACTTTTTTTCCATGAAGGATAAAATTCTAATTATTTCAAATTTAGATTTTTAACTTCGATATCTAGTGATTCTAGACACTTGGTTAGATGTTTCTTTATTGAACATTTTTTCTTTAATCAAGTTTCAAGTCAAACCAATTACAGTTCAGACATAGCGTGACCGTATAATGCGTAACATTTTTTGTATATATCAAAATTTAATTTAATTTTTTTGTTGGATCAAGGACTTAAATATCTGGTGCACTCATATTTTTTAATTTTTTTTTTTGATAATCTACTATTTTGGCACGTGTGCAGAACATAGAGCTTGATTTCCAATGAAAAACCTATGTTTAATAAAACTTAATAAACAAATACATAACAAAATGAAAACATATTAAAATTATAATTGTTTGATAGCTCATTCTGAGGACTACTTGATTTTAGTTGGGTTTGTGAATTATCCTCCATTTTCAACCTCAACCCAAGCTTCGAAACGTAAAAATATGGACTTCCAAAGTTCCTGAGAGGGAGAAGGAGGACAAAGGGGGGTTCAAGCAAACCCCCCTTTCAAAAGGGGTTTTCAATTTATTTATTTTCCATGCATGCTTTAATTTGGTTTGCTCGAACCTTGGTTCAAGTGAACTCTTTTTTGGTTTGTTTAAACCAACTAGTTTATTCGAACCAACTAGTTCGTTTGAACCAACTAGTCTGTTTGAACCCCCAAAATCATTTTTTTCCCATGCGGTCATTTTTTGTGAGTTTTCCTTCCTCACTATAATTGTAAACCACTATTGTGGCTTCACCCAAAATTTTGTGCTACAAATAGTCAATCCTTCTTAGTCCTCTTTGGATTCATCGGTTTGGGTGGAAATGGATTACTCCAGGTTTTTGGCACCCCTTTTTCCTGTTAGGCCTCCTTTGATGATCTTTGGAAAGCAACTCCTCTCACATTGAGAAAAATTTGGCATTCTAGATTACCAAGCCGCTCTCTTTGGCTAGTATATTTTAGGTGTGTTCTAAAAATTTTGCAGCAACCCTTGTATATTACTCCTCTTATTGGGCTCCTTCTAAGGCCTCTTATACGAAGCCGGACAAGTTGCTCAAATATTTTCTTTGGGACTGATCTAAGAGTCATAGAGGCTTTCATTGCATTTCTTGGGACTTTTGTTGCCTCCCCAAAGATTCTGGTGGGCTTGGCCTTTTTCCCACTCAATGACAAGGCACTGATTTTTATGTTAAATGGATTATTCATGCTCTTAATGGTAATGAGGCTTGAAAAAATTATCTTTAAGAATTTTATTGATGTGGGATATCCCATTCACAAACCCTCCTATAAGGGCATTTGTTTGGAAACTCTTCTCATTATGAAAGAGCCCATTCAAATCATGGGCAATTTTGTTGCCAATAGTATTTGGCAAGCTTGGGAGGCTATCAAGTCATGGATCCATTGGACTAGTATTGGATTCAAAGATGGGATCCCATTCAATTAGTAGAATATTTGGTAGTCTCCTCTCTTTGTTAATATGGGTTAGCCTTTGGTCAAGGTGCCTTTGCTCAAGGCTCTCGAGTTCCACAAAAAGGGTGTTCAAACGCCTCAAGATTTATTTCATAGACCCGTGTTGAGTATTATGACATGGGGATCCTTTTAAACCAAATTTGGAGTTTAGAACCATGACCATGAAACTTTTGACATTTTGGTTAATGCCATCCTGACTAACATACTCCAAAAAGTGGGCATCTATTCCACTAATCCCTAGTGGAAAGATTGGAAGTGGTTTCTAGACACCCCATTCAAAAACTACAAGCCTTGACTTAGTTATCAATGGCTCTCACCCCATTGTCCGATGATTAATAATTTGAACAAAATGTGGCATCTCTAGTCCTCAATGTTTGTTTGGAACAAGAGATTTTCTACTACTTGGTCTTCCATTATTGAGCCCAAGCTCACCCACTTTACTTGGTGTATTCTTTTCCAAGGCTTACTAGTGGAGTCTCAACTTTCTCATTTGGGGTTCTAGGACCCTTCTTTCCCATTTTTTAGGTAGGTTGAGTCTTTTAGGAACGTCTTTTAGTTTTGTACTAGAGCTCAGTAGTAGTGGAATTGGATTCATGAATTTTTTTGGCCCTTTCAATCGAAGCCTTTTTCTTGGTATATGGTGTTGTTGGGAGACGCTTACGAGATCCCTGCTAGGTATACCTAGATTTGACACACTTTCAGGGTGGAAATCCTCTTTCATATTTTGAAAGATAGAAATTCCTTCACTTTTTCTCATATCTAGATTGGTAAAAATGTTTCTCTATATTCTAAAGCCATTATTTGTTCTAATGTACTTTTACAAATTCAAGTACAAACCAATAAATTTGTGCTTGAAGTTGCTCACCTTCAGGAGCTACTAGAACACTACGGAACTTCCCCCTACACCATGTCTCATGTGCCTCCCTCTCCCACTTCTTCCCAAGGCCAATTGCCTTCATAAGGTTGATGGAGAAGTGGTTCTACTAGGGAATTTCAACATCCCCTTTTTCTTAAGCTCCTCCTCATCACGACTCTCTTCCTCGCAAGTGATTTACCTCTCCTCCTTGAGCTGACTTAGGGAGGCCTTCTAGAGGAGAAGTGGGGGGGTAGAAGTGGTGCTTCTGGGTGGCCTTCTAGTGGAGCTCCTACAGGAAGGTCTAGTTGTCCAACTGATACTTCTAAATGGCTTCCGCATTTAGATCTAGTGATTTCTCCCTAGCATGAAAATAAAGCAAAGGATGATGATAGTGGGGATCTGCCTAACATCACTCTGAACCCCATTATTGTATAGGGAAAACTAGATGACAAGGACCCACCACCCTCTGCTAGCAGTGCAATGGTTGTTGAGCGGCTTTATTTTTTATTGTTGTTATATTATTCTCTACTTTATGGTCTTGGCCCATGACTTTATGACATTTTGGGCTTTTCCCATGTGACTTTTGGGGTGTGCCCTCTTACCACCCATCATTTATTTGTGAATATTTATTTTTATCTTTTATTAATATAATATAGCTATGATCCATATTCATAAGAAAAATTACTTTTTAATCTTTAAAAACATGTGATATATGCAACAATATATGCATACTTTATATGGAATATACACCTTTTATAATGGTAGCATTCGCTCCCACTTAATTATTTTCATGAATTTTTGTACTTTTGTTACTAAAGATCATTGTTGGAGGGGTATTTTTGAGATATTTTATCATTCGATAACCTCTATTTGTAGGTTCATATGTTTGAATATCACACAAAATCAAACTACTAGCATGTTTGTTTTAGTTATATATTTAACCAAGAAATAACTCCAAACATATTTTCTGTATTTTCATTTCTCTCATACTTTCATTTTCTAAGGTCAAAGAACTTGTTTTTCATGTTTGTGTGATTTAAGAGTGTTTATTCCCTTCCCTCACACCATAAGGTGTTATTGAGAACTAAAATAGTTCCTCTAATCATTTTTCATTTTCCCCCAAAAGAATAATCCCATGTATGTTGTTTCCTCCCACCACAAGGAAATCTTGGAAATAAAAAATGATTAGTCTATTTATTTTAGTTTCATTTTAGTAGACCTAGCTTGAATTTAATCAACAAGTAGTAACCTCAACCCACATCTTCTAGTGGGGCATAAAAGACTAGGGAGAGAATTAAAAGACTCTACCTTAGAGGTACATTTTTAACTAAGGGATAAGCTTGTAATAAGATTTCTAGCTTGTAATTGAAGAAGGAGAGTATGTTACCCTCTCATACCAAGTCATAGATGTACACCTCATTTCAAAAAATTAGGCCTAACATACATTCAATTATATCAGGGACTCCTCTAAAACGATTTGTACAAGCCTAACATAACAAAAATTCAATCATTTGTTCTTCTTAATGCACTAATAAGAAGTTAGTATTATGAACTTGTTACATTATAATTCTAGACATGGAATAGTAATTCATATATGCTCTCCTTTTGTGTCCTATCTACTTGTGACCTTGAGGATCAAAATTTGTGAATGCCTATATCAATAGGAAATATTTTTCATGACTATGTCAAAATATATTGATGAGATTAAAAAAATAAACACTCGTAATTAAATATCTAGGATGTCCATGTGTCTTTATTGTCTTCTTTATTGTGTTAAAATCATGCAAAAAAATGATCTAGACTATTGTAAGTCTAAAAAAATAATGAAAGAAGTCATGATGGGTAAGTACACAAAAATGGGGAACCTAAAAGTGGCTACCCCACTTTTTGGCCCCCTAAAAACCTAAATGTGAACATGTTATAATGCACCCACATTACAATCAGTTGATCATAAAAAAATATAAACTTGATTTCTCCCTTTCTCTTTGCAAACATGTGGCTTGCATGAATCCTCAAGTGAGCTTGAATTCCTGGAGACCCCATTTGTTTGCTAGTTCATCACAAAAATGTCACCACAATGTTGAGGTTAAAGATATAAGTATTTTTAGTTATTTAGTGTGAAATCTATATTAATTAGATGGATTCAATTAGTCTTTTGAGTGGAATTTATTTAATTTGTAGAAGTTGAGAAAGTACCCCCAAATGATCAAAACCTTGGTTCACCTCCTCATCAAAATCTTATTGAAGAAAAAACACAACAAACCCCTAATTAAATGCCTCAAAATACTCCAAGAACACAATAAAATATATTGGGTCAGGGTATGTGCAGGATCATCATGGAAAAAATAGGCCCTTAAGTGGCAATAAAAATTCAAAAAATCAGAGTTAGGAAAATTGGCATAAAAATTTGAATAAGTTATCTATATTATTTCAAAAATATGTAATAATAGAATTTTTAGAAAATTGAATTTTGTTTCTAAACTACTAGGTTTATTTAAAAAAAATAAAAATCTATTTAGTGAAAATTTGAAATTTCAATGCAGTAGTACTTAAATTTCAGGGAAAAAATAAGAAGTAGGTGTTTGTTTGACCACCCTAACCATAATAAAATGATAATATTTTTTTACAATATTTTAAATATAAGTAGAGGAATCATGTCTTGATGTGATGCATATTCTTTTGTAATTTTTTTCTAAGTAAATAATTAATTATGAATTTTTTATTATGAGTTTTAAAAAATATTAAAACTCATATTTCTGACCACCTTAACCTAGTCAAAACTTCATGAAATTCATTTTTATTTTTTTAATACTATAGTATGCAAAGAATAGAATGTGAAACATGTTTTAGATTCAAAAAATGTGAGACTGTTTGAAAGATATAGATGTTTTTCAATCAGCTTATCAATTATGACTTTAGTTGTAATTCAAACAAAAAATGAATAATAATTATTTATTAAATTCAAAGTAAAGCCTGATTTATATTGGTGGAAATCTGAGAATATCCTTTAAAAACCCTTTTCGTTTCATCAAAATTGGGCAAAAAAAACATCGTCAGCCACATGGGCCATCATATCACTTACATATTGCCACTTTTTGGCCCATCATGACCCTGCACATACCCATCAAATAAAAAATAATAAAAAATAACTTGAGGGAATAATTGCAAGGTTGAAAGATATGAATAAAAGCTCGCATAAGTACATCCTTGCCAAATCACTACAATCTATTTTCACTCACATACTATGAGTGAGTGGAAAAATCAATAGTTGGTCCAACAAGAGGGAAGAACTAAAAAAAATTGTTGGCATGTGGAGCCTGATCAACCTTTTGGTCTTAAAATTTTGGACACTCCACCAAGTTCAGTTTCACCAAATTAATTATCAATTCCAAATAAAATTCAATTAAAATAATTATAAAACTACCCAAAATAAATATTAGTTTTTTTTCTATGTGGAAATAGAAGGTCATAGTTTTGTGGAGATCTAAAAACAAGGCATGCATAGGAATTTGAACAACCATGTGAAGTTGAATTTAGTTGTTGCAAGTCACATATAGTAGTGTGAAGATTATTGTAGGTTCATGGTTGTGCATGTAGTAGTGAAAATCATGTGTATTAGATGTTGCACTTTGCAATTGTTTGTTGTAGGTTAGTTGTATTTGTATTTCGTTGGAAATTGAATAAAAATTAGACTCCTTTTGTTTGTGGACATAGCCTAAGAAAGGGTGAACCATGTTAAAAAATTTTTTGTCTTTCCTCTTTGTAATTTCCATTTATCTATTTTATGTTTAAAGTATTCATTTAATTGGTAATTTAATTCCTTGTTCTTATTGGAAAATCCTAACAATTGGTATCAAAGCGGTGGTGTTTGATAGTTTGGTAGGAAAGTTTCATAGTTGAGTGGGAGAAATTTTATAAGAGGGGAAATTAAAGGTTGATAAATTCAATGGCTAGAATTATTAATTATGTAAGATACAAATGCAAGATTTCTTATATCAAAAATATTTATGGCAGGCCTTGCAAGGAAAAGTGAAGAAACCAATAATACTAATCACCGAGGAATGGGAAATTCTAGACATAAAGGTACTAGGAAGTGTTCAAATTGTGCCTTACATGATTATGATATTTAATTTAATTTAAAATTAAAATAAAATAGAGGAATTAATATAGGGATTAGAAAAATTATATGAAAAGCCTTCAACTTCAAATAAGGTATTCTTAATGAAGCATTTACTTAATATGAAAATGGTATAAGGTGGTTTGATTATAGGTCATTTGAATGAATTTAATACAGTTAAGAGTCAATTAACTTTTGCAGATCTGTTAATTTTGATGAAGAAGTTAGAGCTATCTTTCTTCTATGTTCTTTTCCTTAAAGTTGGAACAACTTCGTTACAATAGCTAATAACTCTATTTTTTGTTCAAAAATATTGAGATTTGATGATGTTGTTGGTGTGATTTTGAGTGAAGAAATTATATGGAAAACCACTAGAGAAAATTCTACATCATGTAATATTTTGAATCTATAGAATAGGGGAAGATCAAAGGAGAGATGAAAAATTCCTCAAGGTCATGGGCAATCATGAGGAAAATCAAAGAATAGAAGGTCACAATCCAAATGAAAAAAGGATTACTGGTACTGTGGAAAACTAGGTGATTTAAAGAAATATTATCAGTTTAGGAAGAATAAAGAAGGAGATAAACAAGATGCTAATAAGGAAGAACATATGGTGAGTAAACTTAGAGATGATGCTTCAATTATTTTCATAGATAATGTTGATGATTTGTGGGTTTTAGATTCGGATGTTGCATTTCATGTTATGCACCATAGAAATTATTTTCTTGATTATGTCCAAGGAGATTTTGGGTTGGTGTTTTTAGGAGATAATGATGCATGGTAAATTTTATAGATAAAATTTGGAGGGTTAAAAAAGGTGCCTTAATAGTGGCTAAAGGTGTCAAAGTAGGAAATTTCTATCTCTATACATGTCATACTATTCTTTCCTTTTTTGTTGTTGCTGAGAAAAATAAAATAGGAAAATTTGCTCAAAAAATAGCTTCAGTAGTTGTTGTCAATTTAACAATAGTTGTTGCAGGTTCTACAATAGTCTTAGGAATAGTTAATAAGGGTTTTAAATTGAAAAAAAATAGTTGTTGTGGGTTTTGAGACAACACTATGGCAAAACAAACTAGGGCACATGAGTGAAAAACATATTAAAGTGCTCCATTCTAACAAGTTATTATAGACACCTAAACTTGACCATTCACTTTTGTTCAAATTTACCTTTATTTCAAATATCATCCCCTCCCATCCATTTTAATTAAATAATAATTCTATTATTTAATTAATATCAATCATTTTACCAAAGTCTTCTAAGGTATTTAATTAAATAATTAGATACTTTAACACTTTGATATCTTCTTTGATCATTTAGGTAATGACAAAGGGATGTCCTTTAAGTACAATATCAATGAAACTCAATTCAAATTTGTTTGGTGCACAAATGAATAAGCATCAAAAAAATTCTAAAATTGTAATCCTTAAGATTAATAAAATTAGAATTTGAAAACATTCAAGTAAGATGAAATATAAGAGATTTATATCCACTTTCTAATTTAAGGATAAAAAACCTAAAATTTAATCCAATCTAATTGTAGTGAGATAGTATAATTTAAAATATAATTATAATATTCTAATGAACTTAGATACAAAATAACACAAACTAAGAAAAAATTGTTTGAGTTTATGTTCTCTTTGTCCAATTAAAAATCTCCTATTTTGGACAAATTCCCATTCAAATTTTATATCTTTTAAGGATACTATAGGTGAAGACGTTTGCAAGTTTTGTCTAGAAGCCTTTCATGAGAATTACTTAGTAATCATAATCAACAAAGACAATATTAAATTCACACCTTAAGCTATTGACCAAATGAAATATGCAATTGGTAATCTATCCCCTTATTAAATGCCTCCTAGAAGATCACTACCAAAGCTCTTTCCCTTAAGCATAGGCATCTCCTTCCATACCTAGTCCATCTTGAGCAACTAGTTTTCTCAAGATGCAATACATCATCAACAACATTATTGTTGTTTGGAAAGGGATGAAATTTTCTTGGCAATCTCAATAATGTACAACGTTCATAAAAATTGACTTCACCAAGGCTTATGACCACACTAACTGGTTCTCCATTCTTGCCAAACTTCATGAAGTTATCTTCTAGCCATATTTTATTTCATTTGTTCAAATTTTGTTCACCAATGCTTCAACTTGTATGATCATTAATGGATTACAATCCAAGCATTTTTTTTTTGTAATTTTCCAACCTATTTAAAAGGGATGTCCATTAACTCTTACAATTTATGTGCTCATTAGTGAAATTTATGGCTATCTTTTGGATCATGCAATCTCTCAAAAATTGGTTAAAGCTATTTTCTTGTCCAATTCATCTATTCCACCAATCAATAAGAATTTTAGTAATATTTTTTTCTCTCTTCTTATAAAATAAAATAATATCAAGAAAACCCTTTTTCTGTCTTTATATGTTTTGCCAAACCTCTAACTCAAATATTCAAGAACAAAAGATCCAATGCTATAACTAATATTTTACTTCCAAATATGGTTTGTCAGGTATCTTCTAATACAATCAAATAATACACATGTACCCCAAGGTCTTCATTTATCTTTCTTTAATTACATTTTTTTCTTTTGACATTGAATTGAAGTGATACATAGCTATTTTCATTACCTTCTCATCAAATACACAAGAATTTGACAATTTAATATGTTCGTTGTTGTCTCATATCTTATAATCATATTTAAAAGTTATTTATTTTCTTATTTGTTCTTCCTAAAATAGATTGAGCACATTCGCTTTGCATACTTTTAATCTCTAAAGGTTTAAGAATATTTTTAACAATATATATATAAATATCCATAGTCTATTGATTTACTCAATTTTATGATATGAATATCATTTCAGTATTCATTGTGAATATTATTCTTCTAACGATGTAACGACTGATGGTGTTACAACTTTATATTTATTTTTGCTGTATTTTTTGTAGCACTGCTTTCTATTTATTTTCTATGCCCTCTTTTACAATATTGCATTATGTATTGGTGTCCTCTTTGAAACTAGTTTAATTTAACATTTATTTGAAACTTATATATTTAAATACAATTTTAAATTAGAAAAAATAATAAATAGTTAATTCGTATCCTACAATATATTTAAATATTTTATATTTTAATAATAATAATTGTGTATCTCATTTTCATCAAAAGAAAAAGGTGAATCCTTTAAACAAATATATACTTAACATCTCTGCTAGTATCATGAAATTTCTTAAAATTTTAAGAGACTACTAATGATTTGAAAATGAGGTTGAATACAATATCTGAGAGCATGATATTGTGACAACAACTGTGGGAATAGGGGCAGAGGTGCAGCAATAAAAACAAAGCAACAAATATAAATCATAAATTTTCTTGGAAAACACACAAATTGCACAGTAGAAAATGGGCAATAACTTGATTTGTATATATATATATTCATTAATATGAAAAATACAGTAGCTTCGATGCACTGCTTTTCCTTCTTCTGTTTAGACATTCCAGAGTTGTGTTGCTCTCTTTTAAGCTTCTTTTCATATATCAAAATGACCACAAAAAGAAATAAAACTAAAAAAAATGGTGGAAAACAAATAGTAAATAAAATATTACTATTTACAATACCCACAAAGTGTGCAAAATTAAATAGGAAATTAATTCAAAATCAAAACATATCTCCTGTAATCTTCTCCAAGAAGACATTCCTAAAAAGTTTCCATAAATGTTGAGATAGTTGAGGTGAGTTGGATGATCTAGTGCAATTAGTTGATATTAGACATATATTTAACACTCCCCCTTAATCTCAACTAGCTAACATTCTGCTCAAAAAACTTCTAGAGCATATGCCTTCTACCTTCTGCTTTCTATTTGAAAGCATCTGGAGCATCTACCTTCTATCTGAAAGGTTCCAAAGCATATTTCTTTTGTCTTCTACTTTCTATCCGAAAGGTTTGAGAGTATATGCCTTCTATCTGAAAGGTTTTGGAGCATCTGTCTTCTGTCTTAT
Organism: Sequoiadendron giganteum; assembly: GCA_007115665.2. NCBI lineage: Eukaryota > Viridiplantae > Streptophyta > Pinopsida > Cupressales > Cupressaceae > Sequoiadendron > Sequoiadendron giganteum. The sequence goes on from CM021104.1 coordinate 135,066,869, forward strand.
GCATTCTATTCAGAAATTTCTGAAACATCCACACTTGCACAAAAATTTCTAGAGTAATCATTTTCAACACATACGCCCAAACAACTTATCAAGTATTCAAATGCATCTTTTGCCAGTGGTTTAGTAAAAATATTAGTAAATTGATCTTCTGATCCGTAGAATTCTAAACATATTTCTTTGTTATTCACTAACTCCCTTATAAAATGATATCTAGTATCTATGTGCTTGCTTCTTTTATGAAAAATGTGATTTTTAGACAGTGCAATGGATGAGTTATTATCATAGTAAATATTTGTTGCTTCATCTTGATTATGCATCAACTCAACCAACATCCTCCTCATCCATACTGCTTGACATGTTGTTGTAGTGGCTACAACATACTTTGCTTCTGGTGAAGAAAGTGTAACAATAAGCTGCTTCGTTGAAGCCCAAGATATAACACCGGATCCAAAATGAAATGCATAACTAGAAGTAATTTTTCTATCATCTATATTACCACCACAATCATTGTCTGTGTATCCAATGAGCTTGAAATTATCTATAGTTGAATACAAAATTCCATAATTCTTAGTTCCATATATGTACCTCAAAATTCTTTTACCAGCTTGCCAATGAGAGTCTTTTGGAGACTCCATGAACCTTGAGATAAGAATCACACCATACATGATGTTAGGTCGTGTGGCAATCAAATACATGAGACTACCAACCAACCTTTTGAACAACTTAGGATCAACTAATGAACCATCATCATCCTTGCTTAACTTTAGTCCTATCACAACTGGAGTAGGGGCTGGTTTATAATTTAGCATATTAAATCATTTCAATACATCACCTGCATACTTTGACTAAGAAATAAAAATACCATCTACTGATTGCTTAACTTCTATTGCCAAAAAATATTTCACAAGTCCAAGATCAGTCATCTCAAACTCTTTCATCATGGTTGTCTTAAAAATACTAATGGAAAGATCTCCCGTAAAGACCAAATCATCTATATAAAGACAAACTATCAAGATTTTACCTTTTTCATCCATTTTGATATATAAAGTAGACTCACTGTTGCACCTACTAAAACCATTCTTAATTAGGTAAGAATCAATTCAACTGTACCATGCTCTAGGATCTTTCTTGAGTCCATAGAGAACCTTTTTCAGCTTGTATACCTTTCCTTCTTGACTTGCAATCTCATATCCTTCTAGCTGCTCAACATAGAATTCTTCTTCAATCGAACAATTTAAAAATGAAAATTTTACATCCATTTTGAAAACTTGCCACTTCTTTTTGGCTGCAATGGCTAAAACACTTCTTACCATATCCAATCGAGCTACTAGAGAAAATGTTTCATTGTAGTCAATACCAGGTTGCTGAGTGAAGCCTCTAGAAACCAACCTCGCTTTATGCTTCAACACATTTCCATCCATGCCATAATTATTTTTGTAAATCCACTTAACACTTATGACATTTTTTTCTTGAGGGAGATCCACCATCTCCCAAGTATTTTTCTTCTCAATAGCTTCAGTACATGCTTCATCAAAAAACATTGGATCAACAACTTTTTAATATAAAGCAACAACATAAAATCAGTTTGATGTTTCAACACTAAAATTAGCTTCATATTTGTCTCCTAAACTCTTTGTTTTTCGTTGCAATAAGCTTGCCAATGTAGGATTAGATGAGCTCCTTCTATCAGTTGAGTTTGAAGGACTTTCTGATGATGTTACAACTAGTGTCTTGTGTGGAGTTTGTTGTTTTGGTGAAGAAATCTGATTTCTCGAAAGTCTTGATGTAGAAGGTGTAGCTTGTGCTACAACTTGTGTTGCTTGTTCGGGAGTGGAAGGATGTATTGTTTGAGGAATACCTTGATATTCTAGTACTTCATTAGTCATTTCATCATGTGGATTAGCTACTGCTACACTTATTTTTTTTCTACACTTCCATCACATGCTTCATTCTCCACAAATTGTAGATCTCCACCGATTACAACTTTTCTTGTAATTGGATTAAACAATTTGTAAGCTTTTGTATTTTCTGAATACCCAACAAAAATACATTTTCCACCTCTAATATCCAGTTTTCTTCTCATCTCTTCAGGAACATGAGCATATGCAATGCATCCAAACACTTTGAAGTGAGAAACATTGTGTTTTCTACCACTCCAAGACTCTTGAGGAATCACATTCCTTACACTTGTAGTTGAACATCTATTCAAAATATAAACAACAGTTTCTACTCCTTCAGCCCAATAATCATTTGGTAAATGCTTTGATTTCAACATACTTCTTTCCATATCCATGATAGTTCGATTTCTTCTTTCAGCCACACCTTTTTTTTGAGGTGTGTAATGGGTTGTAAATTATTTGTGAATACCATGTTGGCTACAATAATTCAGAAAATCATTAGAACTATACTCACCGCCTCTATTATTTTTTAATATCTTGATGTAGCATCCACATTTCTTTTCTACAAGAGCCTTAAATTGCTGAAAAACACCAAACGCATCAGATTTATGCCTCAAAAAGTAGACCCATGTTTTTCTTATATGATCATCAATAAAACTTAGAAAATATGTGCATCGTCCAATGGAAGGAGTTTGCATTGGTCCACATATATCAGAGTGAACAATCTCAAGTGGTTTACATGCTCTTTCTTATTTTCCAATAGGGAATGTCTCTCTCTATATGTTGTTTACCCAATACGCATGGTTCACATACTCTTTCTAGTTTCTTAATCAATGGAAGCCCCTTAACCATATTCTTCCTATCCAACAAATTAAGACCTCCAAATTTTAAATGACCAAATCTCAAATGCCATAACCATGATTCATTCTTCACAACTGACTGAAAAGTTGTTTGAACAATCACATTACCATTTTTTTCTTCTTTAGGTTTAGTTTCAACCTTTCTAGAATTACTTTGTTTTGTTTTGGAGCAGCCTTGTTCTTTTTCACAACAACCTTCCAGAGCAACTTTGTAGCTTTGCTCTTTTCTGGAGCAAACTTTTGGAGCAACTTGAGAGGTGTCTTGAGAATTTTTCAGTCTTAAATGCTGCTCCAGCTGCATTTCTTTGGATGTTAGGTTTCAACCTCAATGAGAACATTATGTTTTTTTGTCATTTGTACCTTTGCAATCAACTGTGTACTAGGATATTTATCAAGAATGACACATGCATTGTTTTTCATATAAATCTGTATCCTTTTTGCACCAATTGACCAATACTCATCAGATTATTTTCAGACCAGCAACATAAAAAAACATCCTAAATTACTTTTTGCTCCCCCTTTTTGGTTAGAATGTCAACAGTGCCTTTTCCCATAACATTCACTTGATTATTGATCCTAAGAGTGACATTTAAAGTGATTGATTTTTCCAAGCTAGAAAAAAACTCTAAATTTCTAGACATGTGATTGCTACAACCAAAATCTAAATACCAAATATCATTTGGACTCTCTTGAACCATATTGCATTCAACTAGTGATTTTGTAGAAATTGCTTTAGCAATCTTTGCACTTGCAATAAACATAGTATTTTTTATAGAATTTTCTGAGGGATTTTGATTTTGTCTTCCTTGATCATGTTGTTTCTTCCTACACTCAGAAGCATAATGACCATATTTCTTGCAGTAATGACATTGAACATTTGACTTGTCTTGTCTTAGATTATTTGGATGACTATGACAAGAATCATTGTTATTTCCTCTTCCACCTTGATTTGCATGACTGTTGCTATGTCCTCTAAATGAGTTTCTTCCTCTACCCCTACGAGTGAATCTACCTCTACCTCTTCCATGGCTTATTGAAGCCTGAGATGAGAAAGCATTCTCAATGGAGGTGTGATCTATTAAGCCTATATTCATTATTTATCAAGGATGCATGAAATTCATCCATTGTTAACTGGGTTAAATCCTTAATTTCCTCTATGACAACAACTAAAGGATCAAGCTTATTAGGCAAAACCCTTAGCATTTTATCAACTATTTTGGTCTTTTCTAATGTTTCCCCATGATATTTTATCTGATTTACTAGCCCAACAACATGAGTAAAAAATAGTTCCACAAATTCTGAATCTTTCATATGGGTGAACCCACATAAGTGGTGAACACTTTTGTGGAGGAAGGGAAAAGTCATTTTTTCCCTCTACACAAAGTGAAGGGGTTCGATCGAACCAAATTGTTTGCTCGAACCCCTTTTTCATGTGAGCGGAAATATTAAAATAAAGGGGTTCGAGCGAACTACGGTTCAGTCAAACCCCCTTAATAGGGATTTAAAAAAAAAAAAATCCCATCATTTTCCTAGACCCCATGAATTTTTCTCATTATTTTAAGGTGCCTAGGTTTGGCCAAACCCCTTTAAGACATTCGGCCGAACACACTTTTTCCCCTACCTTCTAAAAAAAATGATTTTTTTTGTAAAAAATTGTTGTTCGAAGCTCAATTTGAAAATGAAAATGGAAAAAAAGTTAGAAACCCAACTAGATAATGATAGTCCTCGGAATGAGCTATCCGTCGAATATAATTTTAATATGATTTGTTTTTATTATGTATTTTATTTTTTAGTTTTATTAAACATAGGTTTTTCACTCAAAATCAAAATCTCTGATCTGCACATGTGGAAAAATAGCAGATTATCAAAATAAAATTTTTAAAAAAATTTTGATGTTGGGTATTGATGTCCTTGATCCATTTAAAAAGAAAAAACTGAATTTCGATTCATACAGAAAAAGTTATGTTGTATACAGTCCGCCTATGTCTGACTTGCAATTGGTTTGACTTTGAAACTTGATTAAGTAAAAGATATTCAATAAAAAACTATGAGACCAAATGAAAGTGCTAGATACCGTAGTTACAAATTTAAATTCAAAAAAAATAGAATTTTATCTTTCATACAAAAAAAGTTATGTTGTATATGGTGAGCGTCACTTTTTTAAAATGTTGTTTTATGAAAAAAACTAGTTTTTGTGGGAGATGGAAAAAAAAGTGCAATATGATTCCAAAAATTTTGAAAAAAATATTTTTAGAATCTAGAGACAAAATGTGATGAGACTTTAGTTTGCATCATTTTCAAATTCCTCATGGTTTAGCTGCTACAAGAGCCCGAAAGTAAAGATTTAGTTAAAAACAATAATTGCAGTGTCCAATTTGCCCAAAAATTGTAAACCACTATTGTGGGATCACCCACATATATTCTCAAATTCTCTTCTAAGTATATGGAGTTTTTCAGATTTAACTTTTTCCTTACCTTGATAAGTTGTTTGCAGTGTGTTTCATGACTCCTTTGTTTGTGTTGTTGCTGCAACTCTTGGCAATATGCTTTCATGCATTAGTTGATTTATGTAGAAGAGGGTTTTTTCATCCTTCTTTCTCTGCCTAAGTGAGTGCATTGTAAGCTACTTGGTCTACTGGTTCTGCATAGCCATTCTCAACAGTTTCCCAAACATCTTGGGACCTAAACAAGGATTTTATGGTCAATGACCAATATTCATAATTCTCGCTTTTGAAAAGAGGGGTTTGTAGGCTAGACAAGGAAGCACCAGATGTTGCCAGATGTGGGAATAGGGGCAAAGGTGCAACAATAAAAATAGTGCAGAAAATATAAATCATACACCACAGTAAAGGAAACTCATTCAAATGCAATTAAAAGCTGCTTGCAAAACGCATAAATTGCACAGTAGAAAATGAACATGAATCTAATTTGTATATATTCATTAATCTAAAAAATATAGTAGCTTAGATGCACTGCTTGGCCTTCTTCGTTTTAGAAATTCTAGAGATGCGTTGCTCTCTTTTCAGCTTCTTTTCATATATCAAAATGACCACACAAAACAATAAAACTAAAGCAAATGGTGGACAAAAAAGAGTAAATAAAATATTGCTATTTACAACCCCAATGAGATCCATAAAATCTATATAATTTATTTTAACAACATTACAATCATGTTCAGAAGATAATCATCACACACATAAGTTATCATATCCATTTCCATTAAATAACTTCATTTATTCGAGCCGATCATCAACACATCACAGAATAAAGATGGTTTCAATAGAAATTTGTTGTTGTTATTTTATTTTCAAAGCATAATCATTTTTAGTGCCACTCAATAGACTAGGATGAAGCTGAGAAGGTAAATTAAAGAGAATTTGAATACCAAACAACCTTTATAACATCATGCAATAGGATTTTGGCATACCTTGCTAAAATTAAATTTCAAGAGGCATTTTGTCGAACAGTTCCCTTGTCTGGTCTATGCTTCTTATTTTGAGATTATAACCACCTATGTCTCAGAGGTGAGAGAGAAGGGAGCAATAATTTCTTCTTGCAATGCTTATGTGGCTACGATGAATCTTTACCTATTTCTACGCAGTTTCTCACACATATGCAGATACAACTATATAATGTGTAACTCCCACATGATAGATAACATTTATCAGAAAAATTCACACCAAGGAATAAGACCATAAATCACATAGTAGCATATTGAAAGGAATAAGACCGTAAATCACACAATAGTATATTGAAAGGAATAAGATCGTAAATCACACAATAGTATATTGAAAGGAATAAGACTGTAAATCACACGGTAGAATATTGAAAGAGAGCAGTGTTTTTTTTAATACAAATTATATTGATCAAAGTACATTTCTTTGTGCATATTTGTCTTTAGATACAAGGCTACAAAAGTTTGGGTTCCCCTATTTTCCCTTAATAATCCCCTGTTTCAAAAGTTCTTCCATGCTCTCTCTTGAAATATACAACCTCAAAGGTAAGGTTTCTTCTTTTCTTCTAAATTTACCAAACTCACCTTAAATCCTTCTTTAAAATTTTATTCCTATGTAAGCTCTTTTTCTAGCACATACAGATAAAAATTGAGATCTCTGGGAAGGATAGTGTGTGGCAACCATTGAAGAGGTGACAGATTTAAGCAGACGCCTAGGGTTTAGTTAGAAAACAAATAAAATGAGGAGAGTAAACTTAAAGTTTATAATTCTAAGAGCAATTTTCAAAGCTTAGAAGAAGATATGGCTTTAGGGAAAAAAGAAGAATCTGGGGTATGGCATCCTTAGCTCAGGCATTTGTATGGGTGAACTATTCTAGTCTTAGTCTTGTTGCCTTCTTACACAACTTCAAAATTTGTAACTTAATTTCTTGTATTTATCATTATTATAGATGGAGATACAAGTATATAATCTGAGGGCATCACAAAACAGGTAAAACAAACTATAAATTAAAAATGACGAAGAGCATTGTTGGAAGCATCATATTATGAAAATAATGAATCGACGAACTAAAAAGAGGAATTGTGGGCATTAGATTCTTTAATATGAATTTTTTAATTATCAATGAGAGAAAATCTCCATATTTCTAAAAAAATGTGATATAGATCAAAACTATTCCTGATGAGATTTAAAAGCATCACCTTACGCATCTGAACTATCTATATGGAAGTATCTTTTAGGTAGGTTATATGAAGGAAGCAATGGTAAAGGAAAAACATAAAACTTCCACAGACATGAAAAACCATGATATTTTATATTGATCTAATCAAAACAGTTTTACATTAATCATTTGAGTTTCTATTCATTCAATCAACTACCATTACATTCTCAGACATATTAAGCTTGAGCTCTCTCACACATAGACAACCATTCACTTCTATATGTGAAAAAATCTATTGTAGTTACTGATTATTAATCTCCTATCTATAAAGATTATTTGATTGACGAAAATTAATTCCCAGCAAATACTGAAAAATAATACAACTGCAACTTCACAAATAAAACTCATAGGAATAGAAAACATGCAAAATAATAAACACAATATTTTTGGACAAATTGTCCCTGGAAAAACCCCAGAGGGAAAACCAGTACTGTAGATGAGGAATTATATTAATCTTCAACAAATCAAGATATACAAAAGAAACTGCTTGCCTCTCACTGACAAAGCTCTTACAATATTCTTCACCAGATATTCTTCTCTCAATTTCTCCTGCAGAAATTCTACTGCTACTGCCTCCAATGCTATCACTATGCCCTTGCTATCACTGTAAGACTATTTGCTATCACTACAAATATTTCTCCAACTTGTGTCTATCGGTATTGTTCTCCAAATGCCCAATGACCCCCTTTTAAACTATTCTCATTGGAAAACCAATGGCCAAGATTTAATCTCAATCAATGGCTATTTTCCAATGGCCAAGATTTAATCTCAATCAATGGCTAAGATTAATTAGACTCTAACAAACCCTAACTAACTAGTTTCTAGACGTCTCTAGAGCAATCAGTTATTTAATTAAATAATTAAATATTTGGACCTAACTAACTTCTATCTAGAAGTCTCAAGAATTAAATGCTAATTCTTGGAATTGGAGAAACAACTATCTGAGCTACAATATTAAATTAACACTCCCTCTTAGCGAGGAAGGTGTTCTACATAACACCCAACATATATCTGAAGAAGATGAATTTTGCCTTCCCCAATGCCTTTGTCATAATGTTTGCTACTTGCTGATTTGTAGGTATATATTGTAGCTGAATAATCCCCTGCTGTACACAATCCCTGATGAAATGATACCTGATGTCTATATGCTTAGACCTATCATGAAACACTAGATTCTCAGACAACTTGATGCAACTTTGATTGTCACAGTGTATCACCGTAGTCTCAACCCTCTGACTTAACAAGGCTACCAACAACTTTCGAAGCCATATCACCTCACATGTCGCCATGCTAGCTACTATGTATTCTACCTCTGCAAAACTTAGAGCCACAGACTTCTACTTCCTGCTGTACCAAGAGACAACTCTTGATCTCAAGCTAAAGCAACACCTTGAAGTGTTTTTCCTGTCCATTGTACTGCCTACCCAATCTGCGTCAGTATAGCCTATCAACTTGATACCATCACCTCGATTATATTTGATCCTATACTCAATTGTACCACACAAATACCGCAACACATGCTTTGCCGCTGTCCAATGTATTCTCTCTGGCTCAACCATGAACTGACTAAGAGAATTTACTGCAAAAGATATATCTGGTCTGTTGTTGACCAAATACATGAGATACCCAATCAACTGTCTGTATAAGGTGGGGTCTACATCCTTCTCCCTGGATGAGTCTACCTTCTTCCAATTTGTGATCATAGGAGTAGACATGGCTTTGCAATCCTCCATCTCGAACCTCCTCAAGATTTCAATGCAGTATTTCCCTTGTCCAAAGAAAATCTCACCATCTGTCTACCATACCTCCATGCCTAGAAAGTAGTGCATAAGCCCCAAATCCTTCATCTCGAACTCTGCTACAAGGTGCCGCTTGCACTCCTCTATGAGCCCCAGTGAACCTATTGAAAACAAGTCATCCACATATAGAACACGAATGAGAATCTCACCGCCAACTACCAAGTAGTAGAGATTAGCATCTGCCTCACTCTTCACAAAGCCCAATCCCTGCAAGTATTCATCAATGTGCTCATACGACGCCGTGGGAGCTTGCTTGAGTCCATACAAAGCTCTCTTCAATCTGCACATGTGGGTTTCACTGTTGCGTGCTACAAAGCCCTCGGGTTGTTCTATGTATACTTCCTCTTTCAATTCACCACTCCAAAACCTTGCAACTTTGGTGGATGGGACATCAAATAAGTAGTTAGTCGCTTATTGAGAGAGAAAAAAAATGCCAAAACACAAAACACTTACTGCCTTCAAAACACCTGCATATAAACATTAGCTCATTATGTAATTGAAAGCATTAAATTTTGTCATCGAGTATACTCATGGTCTCAGTGGCCTGGGGCTCTAGAAGTGCCCAGAATACGGTATGAACCTGACCTTGATCGACATAGTATGATAGTCATGAAACACACAAAAGGGAGGAGATCACGCCAAATATCTCAGGCACATTTATGGCATGTCCCTACATTGGTTGAATTGGTAGCTATACTCAAAGCTATCCACACCAAATAGACTCTTGTAGTGATCAAATCCGCCCTTATGACAACCATGTAGAACAAGAGAAAGTATAAACCAGTCGATCATTGACCTAGGAAACAATGGTTGGCCTGCAATGCCTTTTGGTACTGGTGCAAGCTACGTGGATCCCGAGAAAGCCCTTAACCCCAGATTGGTCTACAACATCAACTCAGATGATTTTCCTTGTATCTCTGCACTCTCTAAGTAATCAGTTCCTCTGAATTTTCAACTTTTATTAGACAGGGCCTTTCCATGTAATCGATATCTTTTCTAGTGGAATACAAGATGAATTTGTTCCAAAAGGAAAAGATGATAGAGGAACCACAAATGCATTCAGGGGGAAACAAACTATATCTCAGCAAAGGCAAACATTAGGTAGCGGATGGTCTCCAGAACTGTAATAGAATGGAGAATAAAGCTATATAAAGGCCGGTTCAGATTATGATTTGATTTCTTTTAAATTAAATCCATCCCAAAAGGAAAGCTGATAGAGGAACCACAAACGCATTCAGAGAAAGATAAATTGTATCTTAGCACCGACTAGTCTTCAAATTCAAAGAAATCTACTTCAAACATACTAACCTCTAGAACTGTAAGAAATAGAACAGAGAATAAAGCTATAGCATGGCTTGTTCATATTATAACCTACCTTCCCGCATTTCATAACCCAGGTGATCTTTCACTGTCGAAGATTGCAGAGGTTTAACTTACATGTGCGTATTTGGCACAAAGAAAAGACCCATTGAATTCGAGTCTTTGGTCATCTTTTTCAATGATTTGTTCATTTCTTGAAGCCGTGATCCTCTTTACTTCCCTGCAAAATTTGTTAAAAAAGAATCTCATATATACCAGCGCTTGTGCAAGGTGTGGTGATCTCGTCTGATGGGAAAGTTGTTCTATTGTGGTCATGGGATAGTGAGTCACATGTTTATGATCTTTCTGTGCTCTGTAGGAAACTCGAAGAATGTATTTGATGTAGGTGGCTAGCAGGTTCAGCTGGTTACTTGGAGATGCGCTAATGCCGAATAGAAATCAAAATGTACGATATAAAGTGCAGAAAGAATGTCTTGTTAAGTGTAATTTTTTTAGACACAGTACATAGATTTCAATATGCCATTTATAATTCAGACTTACAACATCAAGTTCAACAAATAAGACATTCAAATCACAATAATCCAAAGCGAGAGCTACTCAAGCTTTGACAAAATATTTGATAATCCAAGTTTATCAGTAAAATTTACAGGTTAGTAGATAAATGCATTCAATTTTTTAGTGGCGTGCTAAAGAAATATGATCCCAAGTAGCTAAATGGCTCAAGATAAATGGAAAGTTAAAACAATCATCAAATGGTCAAACCTTAACATGCGGCCAGAATGCAATAACATAGGAAAACATGGGAAAATTCCCCATCACATTTAGGTACTCTGCAAGAGAACTAGTGTGAGATTGGAAATAGTTAGAGTTGGCCTCACGCTTCCTTCCTTCCACACATGGCACATTTACCAGCAAACCTCTATCATAGCCCGCGTACCTCAGATCTGCTCACATAAATGGTACTTTACCTGTAGAATGATTTACTCCATAATACAGTAGCTGATTTTCATTGAAGAAAAGGACCCTAAAAACATACCCAAAAAGAGTGATTTAAAGAGAACACAAACATTATCATCAAAACTTCAACAAAGAACAAAAAATGAAAATCTACTACTATTGGTAAATAGATTGTTGTGAAATAACAGTGGGCACCAAAATGTGAAGACTAAAAATCTACATTGATCAAGGATTGACAAATATGGGTTAGATTAGTCAACATTGAACAAATGAGATACAAGTCTTCCCTATGAAATTATTGAGCAATATAAAGGAAATAACAACATTGTTAACCTGACAAATGATCATGAAAACAATATGAATATGAAATCTATTCCTAAATCACTAAAAATTCAATCTCATAGGGGGAGTGGTGCTCCTCATGATGTGGAAAGAAAGCCCTTTCCCACCCCCTGATAAGAAAGATTGCCAAAATGAAAGATGACGATGATGATGAGGACGAAAAGTAGTTCTCACATGTGGAGAGTAACCTTGCATAAATGTGTGTTGTTGTGTTGTCCAATTTTTTTGGTTTTGGAGAAATGCTTTGCATTTTATAGATTCAACATTGGAAGAGTGAGAGATTTTGAATGAATGTGGGATTATTCACAAGCCAATGAAAAGATGGCACTTGTCAAGGTGTGAGAGAGTGAGGAATGTGCAAGTTTTGGCCAATGTGCCAATTTGAATTTTGAATTTGGATGAAATGACATATTTAGTGGAGATGAAGGGTGCATTAAATGCCAAGTTTGACTTGTGCAAGATACATGTAAGAGGATGTGTAAGATTATTTAATGCTTTGTTGGAAGGGACAAGTCCTTTTGGGGGGGAAGATTCAAATTGAGAGAATATTTCATCTTGATGCTCTTTTGAAAGTAATTAGAAGAATTAATAAATCAAAAAAATGATTTATTGGTGCAAGTGGGTGGGTTAGTTGAGAGTTTAGATTTGACTCCAGTTGAGTCAAAATTTGGAGAATGGGTAATTATGATTAGAAGTTAATTAATCCAAATTAATTAACTTTGAGGATTTTAGGAGTTTTGGTATTTGATTTCAATCATTTTGATTTATTGAATCAAATAAGAAGAACTTAAGGACTTAAAGAAATAATTTGATTTATTTAATTCAGCATGATGAAGCTAGGGAATTAATCAATAAATTTCTTTAACTAATTAATAGGAGAATTGGATGCATGATGTTAGTTAGAGCGAGATGTAAGATGTCTATTTTACGTGTCTACACATGTTATTATTTTCTGTTGCACATCTCAGGAAATGTTTTTTCGTATATTATCTCTATTACTATGGAAGCGTAGTGGCTCGTGTCCATTTGTGTGGAAGTTAGAATATTTGGATGGCTTATTCTCAGTTTTTCTTGTATTGGAGCTGACTTGATGAATGTATTATGTCACGGATGTATGAGAAGAAATTGGTTAAGTATTTTTGTGTTTGTACATCTTTGTTTGGGTCATCTCTATGTCTTAATTTAATTTGGAGGATGCACATAAAGATTTAATTAAGGGTCTTGCCGATGGTGGTAATTATTTTTGTGTTCTATTGAAGTCGACAAAGTGTAATTGAATTCTATGTTGTAGATATATATATATATATATAAGATCGTCTGTATCATTTTGTAGGAAGTGTGAGTTGTGTGTTGATGTGAATTATGAGTTAGAGCAGAGCAGAAGAGAAATAATGTGCAATTTCACTTGTGCATAGAGAATTTGTATTATGAGTCTGAGCAGAATAGAGCAGAAGTGCACAATTAGTCTGTAGGAAAAATATTGTATATTGTGCTTAAGCAGAACTGTAATTAGGCATATATAGATGATATTTTCTCAGTTCAAACTATCAAATGGTTTTAATCTGATCTTCTTTGTAAGGAAATTAGCCTTCACTTTGAGCAGTGAGCTCTAGGTAGTGTGCCTGAATGCAAGTGCATACCCCTTATTACAAACTTCATTTGAGTATACTCAAATTAACTTGTGGATTGGCCATCCAACGTGGTTTTTCCCCCAACATAGCTTCCACGTAAAAATCCTTGTGTTATCGTGTTGTGTTCATTTTCTTCATGTTTATGCATTATGGTTGAATGTTGTTAATGCTTTGAAGATAAAACTTAATAAAGTTAAACTTTACACAACATTGATTCATCCCCCCTCTTAGTGTAGCTAGTTTCCAACAATTGGTATCAGAACTTTAGTTCCTCTGAAAGATGTCTAATAACTTGAGGAGATCTTGGAAGGTGTTTCAATGGATTCAAGCAGTCTTCAACAATAGCTTTTGGTGGCCATGGATGATCTTGATCAGTCAAAGGCTGAAGTTTCGAAATGGAAAGCAAACATCTCAGATGTTGAGAAATTCATTGAGTCTCTGAAAGACAAATCAATAAGTCTAGAGAGAAGAGAAAGGAACTTTGTGATCAAATTAAGTAGAGTGATAGTAAGAGCATTGAAGAAGAACAACTCAATCAAGCCTTGAAAAAAAGATAGAAGAATGTGAAAAGCTTACCAGAGATAATATAGTCCTAAAGCATGAAATGGAATCTATCATGATGAAGATGACCAAGGAGACTGGAGATAGAAATAAAAATGAAGAGAACCTAGCATAGTCCCTGAAAGAAAAATCTAAATTATGTAGTTGGTTGGATGATGAATTAGAACAATCTAAAAATAGTGAAGAGGCACTTGAAAAGCAGATGGATGATCTTAGAAATGAACTTGTTGCTGCATATGAGAACAAAGAGAAGTTCAAAGCTAGCTCTGCCATGCTTGATGAACTAATTAGCAGCTAGAGGACTCATGATGACAAGAAGGTCCTGGATATGAAGAAGGAGAAAGTTCCAAATCCGAGAAAAAGAGATTGAGACAAGGAAATCAAATGAAAAAATATAGAAGGTATCTGATAAGCTAGCCTAATGCTTAGAGATTTAATGGATACTATTTCAGTTGTAATAAATTTGGACACATGGCTACTCAATGTAGAAGTAGAATGAATCAAAGTGGTCCATCATTTTCAGGTTAGTATTTTAATTGGCATAAAGTTGGTCATAAGTCAAATGAATGCAGAAATATGATGAATCAATTTCATAGAAATATCAAATGCTATACATGCAATAGACCTTTCCATACTACTAACCAGTGTAGATCAATAGGAAATTAGTGGACCAACTGGTTTGGAAAAATAAATGTTGTGTGTTATAACTGCAACAAAATTTGACACATTGCTACATTCTATTGGAATAGAAAAGGTCCGGTAAATCAAAAGAAAAATATGCAGAAGGATATCAAAGGAAAAGGAAAAGTCACTAAAAATGTGGTCATGGGTGATCCCACAATAGTGGTTTACAATTTTTGGCCAAACTGGACACTGAAATTATTATTTTTAACTAAATCTTCACATTCGGGCACCTATAGCGGCTAAACCATGAGGAATTTGAGGATGATGCAAACTAGAGTCTCATCACATTTTGTTTGTAGATTCTAAAAATATTTTTTTCAAAAGTTTTGGAATAAGATTGCACTTATTTTTCTATCTCCCATGAAAACTGGTTTTTTTCAGAAAACAACATTTTAAAAAAGTGACGCTCACCGTATACAACATAAATTTTTTTGTATGAAGGATAAAATTATAATTTTTTCAAATTTAGATTTATAACTATGATATCTAGCACTTTCATTTGGTCTCATAGTTTTTTATTGAATATTTTTTCCTTAATAGAGTTTCAAAGTCAAACTAATTGCAATTAAGACATAGGCGGACTGTATACAACATAACTTTTTCTGTGTATATCGAAATTCAATTTTTTTTTTTTTAATGGATCAAGGACATAAATACCCATCACAAAAATATTTTAAAAAAAATATTTTGATAATTTTCTTTTTTTCCACATGTGAAAAACAAAGAGCTTGATTGTCGGTGAAAAACCTATGTTTAGTAAAACTAAAAAAACACATACATAATAAAACCAAAACATATTAAAATTATATTCGTGGGATAGCTAATTTTGAGGACTACCATAATCATTTGATCCCCCAAAAGGTAAATCAAAAGTGATTTTTTATCGGCATTTTGATATGTGTAAAGGAGACTCATTTATAGGTATGGTTTAAAACTAGCAAGGTTCTATCCAAGGGGGTTTGATCTAAGGTGGTTTGATCTAACCCTCTTCAATTGGAATCCTTAAAATGGAACTTTTAAAGGCTTAAATCATTATATTTTCTAAAAATATGTGATTTCAGCAAGAATTGGTTCCTCTCAGAAATTGTAAACTAGCTTTGTGGGATCACCCTCATACAACAGATGTAGAAGAAATGGGTGAAGAAAGAACCCTCTATTGAAGAAAGTGTGCTAGCACTAGAACTTGCTTCTAGTAATTCCTCTGAGAATTAGTCTCAATCCTTTGGCCTAAGGCGGGCTATCAAGAAAATCATATAACCCCCTAAACGGTAAGTAACACTAGATTGGATGTGTATATTAGATGCATAGATGCTTAACAGATGTTGTTGAAATCATTGGAGGAAGTGGTATGCCCTATTGGAGGTCTGCAAAAATTTTACTCGTCATAGTGTACAAAAACAAAGTAACTAGTGTAGACATGCAAAAATAACAATCATGCATCATATAAATTAACATTCATTTCAGCGATTAATCAATTAAAGCAATTTATTGATTAATTTCCTAAGGTTCATTAAATAAATCAAATTATTTAATCCTTATGTTCTTCTCATTTGATTTAATAAATCAAATTGATTTAATAAATCAAATTGATTTAATCAAATGTCACCTCCTAATATCATCCAAGTTAATTAATCTACATTTTATTAACTTCTAATCATGATTATCATTCTCTAGCTTTTGACTCAACTAGAGTCAAATCCAAACTCTTAACTAACCCACCCACTTGCACCAATAAATCATTTATTTGATTTATTATTTCTTCTAATTACATTCAAAATGGAATCAAAATGGAATATTCTTCCAATTTGAATCTTCCCCCAAAAAGGGACTTGTCCCTTCCAACAAGGTTTTAAATGCTATTTGCACAAGTCAACATGGCATTTATTGCACCTTTCATCCCCCCAAAACATGTCAAGT
This sequence comes from Sequoiadendron giganteum, assembly GCA_007115665.2. Lineage (NCBI taxonomy): Eukaryota > Viridiplantae > Streptophyta > Pinopsida > Cupressales > Cupressaceae > Sequoiadendron > Sequoiadendron giganteum. Next base: position 135,083,512 of record CM021104.1, read on the forward strand.
CATTCAAATTCAAATTTTAAATTGGCACATTTTCCAAAACTTGCATATTCCTCACCCTCTCACACCTTGACAAGTGGCATCTTGTCATTGGCCCATGAATGATCCCACATTCATCAATTTGGCCTCTCCTCTCTTCAAGTTTAACTATAAGTTGAAGGCTTCTCTCTTACAACACACAACTCATTTTCATTGCAAGGTTATTCTCTTCACTTGAGAATCAATCTTGCTCATCACCACACCATTTGCTTAACAACTCATTTTCTGATTGCAAGGTTACTCTCTTCATTTGAGAGGATATCTTGCTCTTCATCACTATTATTTTGGCAGTTTTGCTTATCAAGGGATTGGGAAAGGGCTACCTTCTACACAAAGGATAGCACCAATCCACTATGGGATAGGAAGGATTCATGTTTTTTTAGCATTGTTTTCGTTTGTATGGTTTAACATGATTCTACATATTTCATAGGTATGTTTAAGTTTGCTGATTTAAACTGACTTTTGTGCTAACAACATGAAATGGTTTAAGTCTATCTTGCAGATTTTGACATCCTACAAATGGTGCTAGAAGGAGGGCCCAAGCTCATGTTTGTTTAAAAAGCTCACCATCTAACATGTTGCTTGTGTTTCTAAATTTTGAAGGCATTGAATGGAAATATAGTGTTTTCTTTTTCTCAAGCATTGATTAATACGTCTTTTGTTTCTCTTAAGGGAATTAAACTATGAGAGTATTTCTTGATGCATACTATCAGAATATAAAGTCTATTGTTTCTCTAAGTGTAAACAATCTGAAGTCTAATATAATCTGTAGATCCTTTAGTCTTTCATGTCGTGTCAATAACTCTGTTTCTAATCCAGCAAATACATTTTGGTGAGATATTTTGCATAAATGATATTCGGTTCATGACAGTTGAAAGTGACACCCATGGATAAATATACACGCATAAGGACTGTTATATTTGACATAAGTCTGTTGCCCAAGCTATTCTCTAATCTTTAAATTGGTTAGTTTGTGATGCCATTTCTCTCGCTATCCTAGTTCAAATCGTAATAATAAATGCAAGAGGAATAAATGACAGTCGATTTAAATCACTTTCTTGTGCTATTGTAAATATCAAAACATTTCATGTCACTTGTTTATACTTCTACACATGCACAGGGGCTACGGGTAAAGGCTGTGGAATCCAGCTTACACTTACAAATCACATTTACTGGAAATTTCTATTTTGCGCCTGTCAAATGCACCTACCAACTGCATTTACCTTCAAAAAAAATAATCTACAGCCTTAGTTTTTGAGGCCAAATGGGCTGTTCATTCTGACGGATCTCATCCTGAAGAATAGACTATTCACGGGCTCCTTCCAGCGGGCTTTCCAGCTCACGTGCCTTTACACCCTTCAACTGGAGCTTTGTTTGATAGTCATTCAATGCTTTCTCAATGCCAACAGTGCCTTCAAATCCTCACAGCCTCCTTATCTCTCCACCACTGCACCTCCTTCTATTCTGCTCCTTTCTTTCCAGTTCTCCTCCTTCCTTCTGTCATTCCTCCGTCACTCCTTATCTCTCCACTCCTCCCTGCATCTAGCTGGTTCGTGCCCAACTCCACCTGCGCCGCTTTCACCCTAGCGCTGGCTCCTCTGCACCTGTCATGGGAACCGAGTGGCATGAACACCACTGTCGCCAAACTCCAATCTTCTGCTGTGGGAGATGTGTGGTCTGAACACCACTCCTTTATCACTAGCTATCTAGTGAATGTTGTGAATGTCCATGCTTGCGCAACTCTTACTTGTTATGTTTTCTTTGATTTCCAAAAAAAAGAAAAAGATTGACTTTGTGAGTAAGCGAGTGGTCTCCATGCTACGTATAGATCTCACAAATTGTACCTCCCTTAAAGGCTGCGCAAAAGCTAATTTTATGCAAATATAGAAATCACAGCCTTCTGTGAAACCAAGTTTCTCTCAGTCATCTGATAAATTTCTTTGAGGCATTCTATCAAACAGTCCATGCATTTTTACTGATGCTTTGTCCACACGTTTTGGCTAATGCTTTGTACCTAGCATGCATTTTAAGCATTCAGCTCTACCAATCACATTTGACAGGGATCTCTTTAAAATACACACCAAGCCTCCCATCGCTGTCTGCATTGAATTAGAGAAGTGAAAGGTCAATAAAATTTTAAATACAGGTGTATGCGTCTTCCCTAAGGCAGCGAGCTTGAGCGATTGGTGGCGGGTTTTCAGGAGAAGCATTTATGCAAAGTAGTGCTGATCCACTGTGAGGCAAAAATTTTGCTAATTTATAGATCTTCCAGTCCATCAATTCCATGGTGAAATTCCTTGCTTCTTGACTTGAGCGCTTTCTATCTCCAGCTGGCGTAGTTGCTTCTAAAATCAAATTTACTGTCAATTGTGTGACTGCAAGTTGGTAATGACAATATTATCCAGCACCAATATATTATTCATTAAGGGATTTGCGCCTGCTAGCTGCATTGACTTTCCTTAATAAGGGAAAGTACGCTGTTAGAATACTTTGATTTGCGTGGCTAGGAAGTTAGAACTTTGCAATCATAGCATTCATAAATGTGCGCATAGATTTCAAGCGTCCTTCTCCCATCCATACCGATCACTTCGAACTCAAGCCAAAAGCATGGGCTATGTGTCACCACTGATAGTGTTGTTGGAAGATCTGGTAGATAGACTTTGATTTGTCATGTGGGCGAGGCGTATGTCTGGTGAATTTTGAAATTGCTATTTTTCTCATTAATGTTGCTGTTGTGTTTGATCAATATTTCTGCCGACTTTCTCATTAATGTTGTTGTCTTTCATCAACTATTGCTGCTGTCATTCCCATCAATTAACTCGAGACATTCATTGCTTTTTACACCTCTCTATGTTTAATGCATGGTGGAAAACAGAGGTTTGAGATTTTCCAAAAAGCATTGTGACATAGTGTTTAGTGCCTTGTGACACCCTTCCTAGGGGTAGCTGAATCTGACATTTGAAATCGGCTTATTTTGAGGCGTCCTACATTTATGTTTTTAAGCATCTTTATTATAAGGCATCACTCATTTATGGTTTTTCTTTTTTTTACAGGTATACATAGATGCAATTTTCTGAACTTAGCTTAGCTTCATTTATGTGGAGACAATCCAAGGGAGCATAAATTGATTCAGGAAGATGGCTGAAACTTCACACAATCTTCTCAAATTTTATGTCACATTATATTTATTTCCTACTCCTCCAAACAAGTGTTATTTGAGGTCAAGGGTATCAAATACAATTGCTATCGGAAAGTTGAATGCAAAATGGTCATCAATTCGTTGCAAAATAGCATAGGGTCAAAGCTTTAAGAGATTTCTAATTCAGTGATTCGACCTCCTATTAGGAATCATGGGACTTGTCAGGATCTTCTATAATATCAAACATTTTAGTTGACATTGGAGGCTGAAGGTGGAGGTTGGCATCAAACAAAAATGAAGGCGAAAGGAGTGAAATCAAAGATTTTTTCGAAAACAAAACTTGGAAAGCATTTTTTAATGCTTGTTTAAACAATCTTGGAGCTCCCATTTACTACCCTTTTTTTCTGTTTTTAGCTAACTCACTTTTCAATTTGGGCTTAAAATCAATCAATGACTTGATCTTTTCAAAGTTGGTTAAAATCAAACCTTAGACACTCACTAGATTTCAATTTGGGATTAAAATTGAACAAGGCAACCTTCACACTTGGATTTTGGTGCTTAAAACGAATTCATCACTGCTTTTGGGACTTAAAATGAACAACTGTTTGTCATATTTTGCAATCTTTTTCACAAAGTAATATCATCAAAAAGACGTATGTGCTTCTCTCGCGCCTCACGATGACCTTGAGAATCAAAAGTCTTTTTCTGATATTAAGTTGTGAAAAATATTGCCTCCACACTTCGATTTGGGATCTAAAATTGAACAAAACATGCGAGTGTGAGCACGATATATTGTGGAGGTTCTCCCCTTTGTTTTTTAACAAGGGTTGTGTGAATGACGGAATATGTTAGCTCGCTATTGTTTATCTTAGAGGGCCTGCCTTGTGGGAAAAAGTAATCACCCAAGGGAACGACCCAACCGGGAACACGCTAAAGCCAAGCGACTTCCACCCGGGATATAAGTGTGGATATTGGAACAAAGGCCAATATCACGAGGATTATTCCGATGAGATGGACAGCAATGGACTCTCACCGGCATTGGATAATCCCCCACGAACGGAATGCCCGAATTAGAACCCCTTGTTTAGAAATTGGCCAAAACCTTATCTATCTTGTTGGTGCAAAAGGTCATGTCCTTTGAAGCCGCCCCACATAACATTCGGTCTTGTTGTAGAAATGGAAAGTATTCCATGGGAGATTCATGGGTACTAATGCTTGGCTGACCCGAATAAGTGAGTGTCGTGGAGGGGAGCCAGTGTGGTCAAGCATTTAGCCATTCGCACAAGATATGCGCAGCTGGATTTATCCAAGTGGCAACCCAACAAGGTATTGTCTCATCAACCTAGGAGTGTGAAAGTGCTTGAAAAAAAACACTTTGCTTGGTTCTCAAAACGATTGAAAAACAAACATTCACAAGAGCCTCAAATTTCAAACACCTTGGAAGAAACAAATATCCTTTGACAAACTTGCCCACTCTTGCTTTCCCTAGGGATCACATTCCTAGAGGTTTCTAAGTGTGCAAATTCTACCATCATTTGTTTCCAATAAGGATAAACATAAGGAACTTTTGCCTTATTTTCCTCGATTTCCGCATAAAGGACCTTGTGGAATGAGAAAGAGAATGGGACACTAGACATATAGTTTGAAAACCTAAGCAAGCAAGTGTCTTGGATAAAAAGAACCTCATTTAACCAAGATAAAAAGACAAATTGGATTACACATGTGTTTTCTAACATGATTTCCCGTAAGATCAAAATCCCAAAACCGAAGTTCAAAAAGCTTAGTGTGAAAGCTAGTGAGGAGCATCTTGAGAGACTTTTCGAGTTCAGAATATAGCGTGTTCTTCAACACCGAGGTCTTGTAAGCAGAAGTGTCATCTAGGTCAAGTCTAGGATCAAATCCAATCACTTTCATCCATCTTTCAACCATCAAAATCAGTCAAATTTCCATCTCACCAACAGCTCTTGGAATCTTTGTCATCTATTATGCTAAAGTCTTAGGCGAAATCAAATCACTTTGTTTGACTTAACACATCTAGTCAAACCATCATCCTATACACGAGTTCTCTCTTGGATAATACAACTTCCTAGAGTTTACGAGTTCATCTTGTTTGGCTTAACACAACTAGCCAAATTATCAAATCATCATCACGTTTGACTTGACACAATTAGTCAAACTACCATCTTGTAGGAGTTCATTCTTGGATAACACAACTTCCAAGAGTTTTATAATTACATTCATCACATTTTGGTTGACTTAACACACCTAGTCGAACCATCAATCCAATCACGATCAATCAAAGTCCTAAAATGTTTAGCATTCCCTTCAAAGTTTCTTTAAGAGTTCCATTCATCCATATCACTCATCTTCCGTTTATCTCATCCTCATTATCGCTTTGATCCTTCAATTATCCTAGTTCTTCACTTCTTTGAACCTAAGGTTTAGACCGATCTAAAGGATTAGAGGTTCATCTCTTACATTCTTGAAAATTGATCTTCATTTTATGGTTCAAACTCGATCTCAACACAAGAGGTACATGGAATATAAACTTGATCCATCCATCATGAGCAATTCGATTCAACCAAACTATCCAAGCCTTGCAATACCATTTGATTTCCAAAGCTTGTACAATGCATACATGGGAGCATTATCTCATACAAACATCAATGGTACAACGAATGTGAGTATGCCCAATCCAAATTTTGGAACACCTTTCCCAATGATAGATTCAAATCCAAGTCCAAATCTGCAAATCTATCAACCAAATGCTCAATGCATGAGTTTTCCAAACAACATTATCCCACCAAATCCATACATACCAAGTGCAACTTTACCAAACATGACCATTTCAAATCCACACTTGGTAAACTTTGGGGTCGACATGTTTGCAAATCCCCCTAATGTTGTTCAAAATCCTAGCAATATATTGGCAACTCCATATGTTGATTCAAGTCAAGGTAACACCATGCAAAATCAAAGATACCTAAATCAAGGAAATATGATTCCCAACCACAACAATATTCAATTTCAATCTATCATGTCGAATCAAAACATCATACCAAATCATCCCATTTTTCCATTGACATCGCAAAAACAGATGGAAACCATCCAAGCAATCCCAACAATCAACACCATTCCCATTCCACCACCACCGCCAAAATACAACACGACCAATTCATTCTCCATCATGTTGCAAGCTGCACAAGAAGCTTCCCGCAAAAAGGCACTCCGAGCCCAACAAGCTACACAAGCTCAAGCACAAGCGGCTCAAGTAGCCCAACAAGTGCAAGCGCAAGTAGAATTCTACGCACTATTGCAAGCAATCAAAGAAGAAGTAGCACAACAAAGAGCCCAACAAAAAGCATTGTTGGCACAAAAACAACATGACAAACAACAAGTGTTGTTGGCTCAACAGCAAATACAGGCATTACTCGCCCAACAAAGCTTGCAACAGATTCCCACCACAATTGTTGAAATCAAAAATCAAGATCAATCTATCAATAAGCACTTTGAAGATGTTTCAACCTTGACCAATGATCAAATCAACATAAACCAAGAGCTACTTTTCAATTATGATAAAAACTCATTAATGATGCCCAGCAATGATCAAATTCAAGAAATATCAACATCACTTGATCATATGGTTGAAGACATTGGTAATCTCTCTTCCACAATTGTTGAAAACAACGATCAAAATCAATCTATCAATAAGCACATTGAATGTGTTTCCATCTCATCCATTGATCAACTCAACATTCATCAAGAGCCACTTTTTAGTGATCTATTTCAAGATGTGTTACAATTATTTGATCCCATTGACATAATCTACAATCCATCAACCAATGATCATATCGAAAAAGTTTCTACATCACCTTATGAGTTAGAGGAAATATCTCAAGAACGTATTCCAAAGCATGATCAAAATATTCCTTCAAGGCCTAGCAATGGTCCCTCCCAAGGCATATTGACATCCTTTGACCTTACGATTGAGAATAGTGAAAGAATCTTTGACACTACACTTGATCCAAATCCATTCAAAGAACAAGTGGATATTAATCCACTTCCCATGCCTAAGGATGATGTCCAAGAACCCCTTGTAGACAATCCATCCTTTGAAATTGACCCATGTCAAGAACTTGATCAAAAGCATGGCGAAAGCAATTCCAGAATTAGTCAAAATCAAGAATTTGTATCTCCGAGATACTACAATGATCTAATGGGCACTCTTTTATCTATACAAGATGCTGCAAATGATGACCACATCCACATAGGACATACTCCTCCATCTACCCATGAGATGCTTTCTTTGGATGGACACGTGGATGATCTTCAAAAACAAGAGTCTCATACTCTTCAAATCATTACCAACGAACAAGAGTCTCCTACTCTTAACATTTGTACACATAATCAAGATGTAGAAAAATGCAGAGACATATCAGAAATGGGTCATGAAGAAGGTTTCTACAAAGTTTGTGAATCAGAAAAATCACGAGGAAGACTTTTACAATGACAATGAATCATCAATACCTCTGGAAGAAGCACTACAAGACCAAGCCAAAGATATCAATCAAACATTCATCCCACATGTGGAGGATCCTATCACTTATAAAGTTGGATCACTCACCTTTCTTAGAGCAAGCTATCTCGTCAATAAAGAAGCTGACACTTTTGAAGGTCCACGACAAAGCGGAGAAGGATTAGCACCTTGTTTCCATGGTAAATCATATCCTATGGCAAATAAATTTTTTCAACAGATGAATTATCAAGGTAGAGGATTAGGTATACATGAACAGGGTATCCTAGAACCAGTGCAGATTTTTGGCAATCCTAAGCGTCAAGGCCTTGGTTACTCAACAATCAAGGGATCTCAACATGTCAGTAATACTATCACCATACTAGGGGCAACTTCATCTCGAGCAAACGTCAACATAGGGAGCACGAAGGATCCTTATGATGAAACCAATGCCAATACTACAACCCACCATGCCATGAATCTCCATCCACCCATCACCCCATCCACGAATTGGGACCAACAACGAAAGAAAGATTCAAATCAAAGAACGAAGAACGTTATCAAAGAAAAAGAAGTACTGAAGCTCGAAGGACAAATTAAATACATATGGATACCAAAAAATACAAAGAAAGATTATCCCTATTAAACTCCATCAGTCAAAGAAACTATGGGGAAAAATAAAAATGGGGCAAGTATCCATCAAATATTTCCACAAAAGCAAAATAAAGCTTCTCAAGCAACATACAAAGTGTATCAAGCAGTTGGTCCTAATTCCATGTACACTTCCGTATCCACCCATTATTGCTCATTTTCCCAAGTTTGGAGAGTCAAAGGCTCCAAACTGTCAACCAATCCATATTTTACTCCTAAACACACTCCATCCACGCCTCCACACATGATATCCAATTCTCACATTGAACATGTATTGGCAGCGACCCTTCATCATAAGGATTCAGAAGGCACTCTATCACGATGGGCGCACAAAGATAGAGTTAACTCCGGTATCAGCAAAGCAGATCAAGTATCTCAAAAGTTGCATTCAAGTGCACGTATCTTGGCAAGACAACTTCTACAAGCAGGATATCGATGGCACATTATGATAGAAGCATCAACATCAGCACCACCAGGTGGTTCAGCATCAGCTTAAAATCTCTCAGAAAATACAAAAAAATCAGAAAAATGTCTTGAAAAAATGGTCGCCTTGATGAAAACCTGGCAAACAGGTGTCTTGGTGACAACAAAAAAATACAAAAATACAAAAAATCCAAAAAAAAATTAAAAAAAGGATTGAAAACAGTAAAGAAAAAAATTGTCCTCCAGTGAAAACCGCTTCGGTGGTGCTTTGCACAAGTACCATGATGAAAACCTGGCAAACAGGCGTCATGTGTAGAATCAAGCATCTATGTGCGCCAATTCACAAGAAAGCATCTTATCACATCCATAATGAAGCCAAAATTCCATCCATATCATCCGTTCATCCATGAACTGTTTATCCATTCCAGTTTCCATCTACATCCATACTCCAAGTTATCTTGATCTTGGAAAATTTTGGAGCACACTTTACACTTGTTTATGGTAAACATCTTGACATGGGTCATTTTCATTGATCCCATCATATCCAATGCTATCTGAGCCTTGAAGTATTATCTGAGTGAGCATTCCTCTATTCGAACACCATTATCTTATCACAAGATGATCCATATCCATTCGTATCCAAGAATCCACCCATGGTCGTTCAAACATTGCTAGACACTGGGGGCAGATATTTACATCTTGCTTCGAGAATAAATCTTGATGTATATCATCCAACTTATGAAGTGATCCAAACATTGGAAAACGTAAAATCAACTTGGTCAAATCATTTGTGAACACAAATCCAAATCACTAGCCCATGACATATTTTGATAGGAAGATGTTCCTCATCAAGCGTTATCTTTTGTCGAACATCAATCTGAGCAATCCATATCAGTTGCATCTAATGTGTACTTCAATGTCAAAACAAATCATCAAAACAACTTTGTCCCAAACCAAGCTTCATCAATCTTGATCAATCGAATCCAATCAATCATCATCTTGTTTGACTTAACACACTTAGTCAAACTATCATCTTGTGCACGAGTTTTACTCTACAATAACACAACTTCCTTGGGTTTACAAGTTCATTATCATCACTTTGTTTGGCTTAACACACTTAGCCAAATAATCAAAACCATAATCACCTTGTTTGGCTTAACACACCTAGCCAAATTATCCTTTTTGTACGATTTTACTCTTGGATAACACAACTTCCTAGAACTTACAAGTGCATTATTACTTTTGTTTGACTTAACACACTTAGTCAAACTATCAATCCATCAGTCCGATTGATCAACATTAAAGCTTGGTTTTCAACAAAATCCCAACACAAAGCACTGATATCATATCATGTCCATATCCAAATTGTCAAAATCATGCGAAAAAACCAAAAACATTCAAAAAATCATCAAAAATCCAAAAACATGTCGAAATATCAGAAAATCTTCAAAAAAAATTCATCATTAAGTCTTGTCAGTTTTTCCACCTTGTCGAACTACGTCGTCTCTGAGCTTGAACGTAGGCAAGGTTGATCTTTGATCATCCCCCGAGATGGTTAGGTCAGTCCTTTAGGCATCCGTCGCATTGGCAATCCGTTTGCCCATCTAGTCTGCATCTTAAGTCAGTCCTTTAGGCAATAAAATGGCAATCCATTTGTCCATATTATCATCAAGTCAGTCCACCACCAGTTGAACTACGTGGTCTCTGCGTATATAATGTAGGCAAGGCTAATCTATGGATCAGCTCCCGAGACGCCTAGGATAGGTCTTTAAGTTAGTCTGTTCGTGTTAAAATCTTGAAAATACCAAAAACATTGAAAAATCTTGAAAATACCAAAAACATTTGTTAAACATCTCAAAATTCCAAAAATAGCCTCAAAACATTTGAAAAAACCAAAATGGTGCATCCATTTCATCTCGCTTTCACCCGCAATAATCACCGCTCATAATAAATTATTGTCGCCTTCATCCTTTGGTGAAGCAGTCAGAAGCAAGTCTAGCAGGTTCCAAAGTGAACTCCCTAATCGTCAGAGTGTCTAGTCTAGAGTAGTAAACAAGCAAGTTAGTCACCTCAGAGTATCAATAGCTTATCACACAATTAGTCTCACTAAAACCCTGATCACTACATGTCCTAGGATGAAGCTTTCCTACGATGGACATAAGCATCAGGTACCCCACAGTAGTTTAGCCTTGGCTAGCGGTACGATGAACATCAGCTTGTTTGTTTACTTTATTTTGGTCTTTTTAGACTTATCTTATTTTGTGCTCATTCCAAGGACCTCTCGATGATGCCTAAACAAAACAGGTTTAGAGAGAAAGGAATGGGGCAATGATCATTATCTTTTTATCTATTGTGCTTGTTGGATGTTCTTGTAAAATAACTTGGCGAATACTTTCTTTGTTGGGTCCATCCTAGCAAGGTTTCCGTATGTCAAGTGTGAACAAGATCACTCCTATCTGATTGCCGAGTCAGAGTCCATCACACTAGGTGCAACGCCATCCTGGTTCTTAATACCTTGATGCATCGCACCTATGTGTGTTATCAAACATAATGAAAGTTACGCTCTTTATCTCCCATTCTTGGATAAGCAATACATCATCATCTTTCATCATCATCTCTAATAAAGTTGGCTTGTTGAAATTCTACATCTTCTTGGATTCAAGGGTTCATCCCTCTCATTCTTCTACCTTCTTTCACGCTAACAATGCATCCATCTTGCATCCATACTGCATTCATCCTCTCATCTTGCATAATCACGTCATATCATTATAGGAAAACATCATCCATCTCATCCATCTCACATGCATCGCATAATCATTTAACATGCTTAAAATAATATAGATTTGTTATTCTAAGCATCTTCCGAACATCTCATTTTCATCATCATTATCATATAGATCATATAGTCTCACAATCCATACATCCATTTTGAACCTCTTTATCGTGAGATCCACCTCAAATTGTATCTTTTCACTCGATCTCTCGAGGGGGCAATGTACTAACGTACTTATTTTCGCTGGGGCATTCGAAAAATCAGAATTTTTTTAATTTCGATGCCGGCAACATCGTTCTTTGAACCAATGCAACGAGTACATTGCTTCAAAGAGGGGCAAAATGTAGACATGCAAAAATAACAATCATGCATCATACAAATTAACATTCATTTCAGCGATTAATCAATTAAAGCAATTTATTGATTAATTTCCTAAGGTTCATTAAATAAATCAAATTATTTAATCCTTATGTTCTTCTCATTTGATTTAATAAATCAAATTGATTTAATCAAATGTCACCTCCTAATATCATCCAAGTTAATTAATCTACATTTTATTAACTTCTAATCATGATTATCATTCTCTAGCTTTTGACTCAACTAGAGTCAAATCCAAACTCTTAACTAACCCACCCACTTGCACCAATAAATCATTTATTTGATTTATTATTTCCTCTAATTACATTCAAAATGGAATCAAAATGGAATATTCTTCCAATTTGAATCTTCCCCCCAAAAGGGACTTGTCCCTTCCAACAAGGTTTTAAATGCTATTTGCACAAGTCAACATGGCATTTATTGCACCTTTCATCCCCCCAAAACATGTCAAGTCATTCAAATTCAAATTTGAAATTGGCACATTTGCCAAAACTTGCACATTCCTCACCCTCTCACACCTTGACAAGTGGCATCTTGTCATTGGCCCATGAATGATCCCACATTCATCAATTTGGCCTCTCCTCTCTTCAAGTTTAACTATAAGTTGAAGGCTTCTCTCTTACAACACACAACCCATTTTCATTGCAAGGTTATTCTCTTCACTTGAGAATCAATCTTGCTCATCACCACACCATTTGCTTAACAACTCATTTTCTGATTGCAAGGTTACTCTCTTCATTTGAGAGGATATCTTGCTCTTCATCACTATTATTTTGGCAGTTTTGCTTATCAAGGGATTGGGAAAGGGCTGCCTTCTACACAAAGGATAGCACCAATCCACTATGGGATAGGAAGGATTCATGTTTTTTTTGCATTGTTTTCGTTTGTATGGTTTAACATGATTCTACATATTTCATAGGTATGTTTAAGTTTGCTGATTTAAACTGACTTTTGTGCTAACAACATGAAATGGTTTAAGTCTATCTTGCAGATTTTGATGTCCTACAACTAGATGTATTAGGGTTAAATAATTTATTGCGACAAAAGGGTTAGGTATGCAAGTGATAAAATTTCATTCCTATTCTTCACTTTTCACTTTGCATTTGGAAGAAAAGAAGTTTGGAGAGCTCATAGGTGAACTTTGATGAATTGAGGCGAGCTTCAAGCGTGGAAGTGATTTGGTAATCAAATTCCAATCCGGTGAAAAATGTATGTTTTAGAAAAATTCATGAACTTATGATTTGGTCAAAATGAATACTCCTCTAGTAGTTGAAATCAAGGACACACCTCATCCTAAATTCAAATGGAATCCTTACAAGTCTCTTGAGACTGATCGATTAGGATCATTTTCTTTTGTTCCATACAAAGTATAATTACACACAAAAGACATTAGGGTTTATATTCACGCTAATATTAAAGAACTAGGAAGTCCTCAACTACTAAATTTGTACAATAATCATATCATTGGTGAATATTACTATGTAAAACCAAAACATAAAATCCTGGAAACAAAGAAGTTCACACAAATTGTCAAATTTCTCATGTTTCAAGAGTCAGAGTGGGTTCATTATGTTTTGAGTCGAGTGCATGATGAATTTATGTGGCTTAGTATTCCATTCAAAATTACAAAGGAAGCTGTCCATGCAGTAACCAGTCTAAACTCTTGCGGTGGACTCCTAATTTTGAAGTGTATGAAAAAAAAATAGTCACTAATGCTATAGGCTCTACATATGAGAGAAGGGCAATGACTATTAATAACATTGTCGATATAGATGCCAAATTTTCATCTATGGTCATAGGATACAAGATTTATAATTCTAGCTGAGACAACTTTGTGTCTAGCACAAAAAATTATGCCGCTACCAAATGGTGAAGGAAACTGCAGATTATGATCTATGTGAACTAAAGGGAAATATTGTAAAGATATAGAAAGATAAGAAAATATCTTTCAAATATGGTAATTTTCTTTTGTGCTTATTTTTTAATTTCATGGGTAAAGTTTTGGGAGTTGGAAAGGTTCATTGGTAAAAGGACAAGCCAGTAGCCACACAAATCAAAGATCTATTGCATAATTTTGTAGACACCAAAACAAAGAATGTAACGATTTGGGGATACTTTAAAATATATCAAACTCTGATGCAAGCGAGAGAGAGTATTCCCACCTCTATTGTAAAGAAGTACAAAGATCCAATTAGCTTCATGGTGGATGTTGATCAGTGTATGATCGAAGCTGCTGATCCAAGAACTATCTGGATCATGCCTATGGGGTATGAAGTTGAAGAGAATATTTTGGACATGTATGCACAATACTTGCTAAATAAACCTCTGGATTCGATAGAAGAAAGGTTCGGTACCTATGTTGAGAAGGACATACAGGTTCACAACGAGCTTAGAAAACCTATGGTTACTAAAACAGTCAGAAAAGAGGTAGAAGTTCTTGCAGAGAGTATGGGCATATCTACAAAACTACTAAAAGAAGCTAGACAAAAAAGGGAAGAAGCTAAAGAAGAAAAATATGCATCAAAGGAGGCAACAAAAACTCAATCAGCTGGTCTAGAAACACCATCTACCCATGCTAGAACAACTAGAAGCTCTGCATCCCATTCAACTCTTGTACAAAATTCCATCCCTGTAAAATTTAAAGCCAAGGGATCCAAAAAAGAAGGCAAAAGGAAGAAAGATAAGAGAAAAAGAGTGTATATGGAAGTTGTAGAAGTTGAGAAGGCATTAATCAAATATGGTAATCTCAAACCACTCTATAAATGGTATGAGTCTTTTGATGATTCTGATAAAAGAATTCTTGAAGAAGTGCTAATAAAACACATGAATATTTTCAATAAATTTTTTATAGAAATTATGCCTAATCTACCCAAAAGTCTATATGAAATTTTGGAAATGAGGAGACTTAATGCCATAATAGAAGAAGAATAGATGAGAGAAATGATTCTTGCATAATTATGTTTGATGATGTCTATGGATGATATGAATACACTTTTGAACAAGGCCAAAAATAAATTTAAAAGAAAAATAAGAGTTAACAAGATAATGATTGGTCTAACCGATGAAGTCACAAAAGAAACAGAGAAAACTCTAAGGGATATACTATTGAATGAGAGAATTGATGTTTTACCTAAGGAAACACATGTTGTTGATGCTCCATCAGGTCCGTAAAAGGAAGCAGAAGAAGAAAAATTCGGTACAGCTCAAGATTCTCAGATTCCTCTTATAGAAGACAACACAAAAATCCCTATGGAAGTTGAGATACCTGAAAATGTATTTGTTGAGGAAATAGAAATCACTGATTATAAACCAGACCCTGCAACTGTGGAAGTAACAATTGAAGAAAAGAAAGATGATTGAAATCCAATCTCAGTTGAGGCAAGGGACATTACTGAGGCAGTGAAGAAATTTTTGGTTGAACAAAAAGAAGAATTAGATCCATAATTGATTGAAGGTCCCATTGATATATCCACTTTAAGTCCAATCTAGAAGATGAAGGTAGCTTCATTTTCTCAAGCACAAGCCAAAGAATAGCTACTGAAGTCACACATTGAAGATAAAGTTGAATTGCTAAATCTTGCATTTGGAGTATTGGAGAAGTTAATGACATCTTATGTGAAAGATCCGACTGCTTCCTCCTTTAGTGAATTGAAAAATACTATCAAATTGGTTAGTACACACTTTGAGTCACTAACAAAATTTCCTATGGTGAAAGTACAAAAAGAATTTAATGTTAAAATGTTTAGTGGATTGAAGGTATTGATTGCTAAAGATAAAACTATTTTAGCCACATGTGTAAAGAATATACAAAATGCTTTTTCAGAAGGTGGTAAGATCTTAGAATCATGTTTGTATTTTCAAAATTTTACTAAAGCCAATGAGAAGAAGATAAAAGATCTGGAAAAAAATTGAAGTACTATTTCTGAAGCATTTGATACTCTAATAGGTGGTACTGAGAAAATAGAAGGTGAAGTGATGTATGTTCTTAACAATATAAAAGGATTGAAGAATGAGAATGATAATATTGTTTCTAGAGTATGTGAACTTAGAGGCATAATTGGTCCTAAAATTGAGATAATGTGAAGTGCTCTAAAGGAAGGAGAGGACACTATGGCAGTTGGTGATCCGACCAACTTGGAATCTATAAAGACACAGTCCTACCTAATTTTTGGTCACATAACAATCATGGAGAGTCTCAAAAGAATTTGGCACACTAATCTAATCCAGCTGAAGAAATATTTTGCCAACATTTTTCAGTTAATGTAATTTAAAGAAGAATTTTTGTATAAAGGTTTTGATTGATCCATTTTTGGTATGTGATCCATTTTTGGTGTGGGATCCCTACCTTTTCCATTGATGTCAAAGGGGGAGAAGAGTGGAGTGAAAAATTATTAATAATTTGAGGAGGAGAATTGTATTTTTAGAATTTTGGAGATGGTAGTGTAGTCTATCTTGGTACTAATCCGACACAGTCATTTTTCACTAAGTGTTGTCATCAATGCCAAAGGGGGAGATTGTTGGCAAGAGACATTGCAGTATCACTTGGTGTTGTCATTGATGGAAACTCTAATCGATGATTAGATATGCACACTATCATTTGATCATATTGGCAACCAAGTTGAAGATTAATCAGGAAGAACAGTGTATCTGGTAGCACAATGTTCATCGATCTGTATGCAGATTTCAGGTTATTATTTTGTGTTGCACATCTCAGGAATTTTTTTTTGGTATATTATCTCTATTACTATGGAAGTATAACGGCTCGTATCAATTTGTGTGGAATTTAGAAGATTTGGTTGGCTTATTCTTAAATTTTCTTGTATTGGAGCTGACTTCATGAATGTATTATGTCGTGGGTGTATGTGAAGCAATTGGTTAAGTGTTTTTTGTGTTTTTACATATTTTTTTGGGTCCTCTCTATGTCTTAACCGACTTTGGAGGATGCACATAAAGATTTAATTAAGGATCTAGCTGGCGGTGGTAATTATTTTTGTGTTCTATTGAAGCCAACAAAGTGTAATTGAATTCTATGTTGCAGATATATATATAAGATCGTCTGTATCATTTTGTAGGAAGTATGAGTTGTGTGTTATTGTGAATTGTGAGTAAGAGTAGAGTAGAAGAGTGATAATGTACAGTTTCACTTACGCATAGAGAATTTGTATTGTGAGTGTGAGAAAAATAGAGTAGAAGTGTAGAATCAATCTGCAGGATAAAAGACTGTATATTGTGCTTAACCGAAAATGTAATCAGGCATATGTAGATTCTATTTTTCTTATTTCAAACTCTCAAATGGTTTTTATCCGAGCTTGTTTTTAAGGCAGCGAGCCTTCCCTTTGAGAAGTGAGCTTTGGGTAGTGTGTCTGAATGCAAGTGCATTCCCCTTCTTGTAACCTTCATTTGAGTAAACTCAGATTAACTTATGGATTGGCCATCCACCGTGCTTTTTCCCCTAACAGGGTTTCCACATAACAATTCTTGCGTTATGGTGTTGTGTTCATTTTCTTCATATTTATGCATTATGGTTGAATGTTGTTAATGCTTTGAAGATAAAAGAATAAAGTTAAATTTTGTACACCACTAATTCATCCCCCCACATCTCAGTGTAGCTACTTTCCAACATATTTTTGGTCCAAATATTGGCAACTGCCACTCTTATTCTCTCTTCCATACTTGGTGCAATTTTGAGCTCATTCTAACAGGATTTCTAAACACCTTGATTGTGCCATGATCTAAATGCAATCTTTCTTTTATTTTGCTAGATCTTCTACACTTTTGGCTAGGATGTTAGTGGATGTGATGTTGTCAGATCATTAACCCATCCTTTTTTATATTGAATGGAAAACTATGAGTATGTATCGTGCCAGTAAGAATCTATTTTTCCTAAATACCTCTTTGTTGCATCATCAATCCATGCTGGCCCACATCATAACTATTTGGAATCTTGAATGCGAACCTATTTTCTCAACTTGGTGGATCAAGTGGTGGAATGATTCCATCACCTATACCATGATGTTTATTCATATTAGTGGGTTCCAATTGGCCATTTTTCATAGACGGTCTTATGAGGCAACCACTTTTGATCTTCATAAATCCATAGAGTATTAGCGGCTAACCCCTTAGTCCCTTCTTTGCAAGTTAGGGTCATGGAGTTGATACATCAAAAGAAAGTGACTAATAATTATGTGGCTAGAGGGGCATAGATCAAAGACAAATTGCACTAGCCATTATGATAAACCCACTGAGGGATGTGCGCCGAGGAACCCTGCAAAGTTGATGACAGGGAAAACCCTCATTATAATTCCATAAGGCCATATCCACCCACGGTCTATTGCGGAATAGCCACTATGACATATGAGACATAGGGCCATTCTTTATAGGCAACGATAGATCTCGAACAACCTCATCTCCCCACAAAATTTTCTCCTCCCTGTGAAACCCTTGCTCCTCGTGAGCTATTTTTTGTTGCAGAGCCATTCTCTATTTTATAGTTATTACTATTAAAAAAATTCACTTATTAATGAAATAATATAATGTTAAAGTTTATAAAGAATATTTTATTTGATAATATGAGCACTATATATACAAATGTTTTTCATTTCAAAATTAAAAAGAATAAAGATAAAATCAGAAGATTAAGGATCATTTTATTTCATATTGATAGTTGTAATGGTTAAATTAAAATACTCATATCGATTCTTATTTAATTATATATTTATTTTGATGGAATGACTTAAAATAGTTGCATATTAATATGTTGTACATCTTTATATTAATTTTTTCTTTCAAAGATATTTTTATTTGTATCACTTTTACATTCATTTACACATATATTAATAAATATTACCATAACTATCTTTATATAAACTCATCCCAAATTATGTATCATTATTACTCATAAATATTGTACCCATATCCATGTTAATTTCTCTACATCCATCCCTATCTCTAGATCTTTACTCCTTACCCTAACCCTAAGTCAATCGTTTGCCTCATAATTCATCCCAGCTAGCATAACCCTAACCTAAAACTCAACATTTTACATTCATATCTAAATTTCATACCTCTTTTCACCAGTCATGAGATGAATCAATACATCTTTGTATGAATTAAATTGTTATATATTATTATTTAAATATAATTATTTATTTAAATTATATGAAAAATAAAAAGAATATCTAAAGAAAAAAAACTACTCATTTTAATATTTCATTTTGAAACTTGAAAGGAAACTATTGCTTGTGTCAAAATTACATAAGACATAGACAAGTTTGTACATGATGTCATGCACTATTTATTCAACCACATAACTTGTTGGTTTAAGAGGGGATTGACCTAAGCCATCAAAAGCTTCGTAAACATGCAACTTCCCCTAAATTTTTTCTCAACAACATTGTCATTTCTTCTAAAAAACATTCATGATTATATTCAATATAATTTAATAAGTTTATCACCTTCAAAATTAGATCCATGAACTAGAGTTTAGGCTACCTTAGATTAGAGAATAACCCAACAAATATTGACCCATATAAGATTATGGGAGTATTATGATCCTAAGATGATGAGCACACCAATATCCTAATATTTCGGACTATGTTGAATTAATTTTGTAAACCTTCAACATTCATTTATTATATCATATTTTACAAGGCACATATTTTGTTGTCTATATAGTTATATCCAATGTCAAGTGATTAGCATTGGATATTAGTTTGTAATGTAATACTTTAATTTTAATAACTTTTCCTTTCTCTACAATTTTTCTTACATTGATATAAATGATTTGAGTAAATTAATACTATTCTATTGTAATATCCCAATTAATTTTTTTGACCTTAACCCCATTTTTTATCTTACATAGGCTAATAGTAGTTTGTATGGAAATAATTATTAAATTTTGTCTTTAATTACGTATTAATTTACAAATATAAGAAAATAGGATAAATAAATATTAATATATTATTACTTATATCAAATTATCCAATTTTTGGTGTGAAATTTTTGGGAGAGAGGATAATGTAACTCCAAAATTGTTAGTGTATAAGTTAATCCTACACTTAGGCAGCTATCATGGAGCTTGATTTGAGGAGTCCTATCCTCAAATCATGGAGAGTGACAAATTTGATTGAGAAGTTCTATCGTCAAATCATGGAGATTAGATTCTCAAATCTCTTCTATATTATGTACATCTTTTCTATCTAAATTAATCAAGTTGTACTAATGCATTTGAGTGCTTGTTTTCTATCTTTGTAGATATAGAAAAACTTATATGGCCAGATCAAATATGTTTTCAGGCCATTGACGAATGCATGCATTCTCATGCCTATTTTTTTTGTTGAAGAGGGGTGACCCTATTCAAAACAGAAAAGGCATTTTTTTTTCTGAAAGAAGAAGGCATGATTTTAATCCTGCCAAATTTATTTCCTTGTTTCTGAAAAGCCAATCCATCCACTACATGCCCGATTGAATAGTGATAGGCGCAGTTTTTGTGTGCAAGGCCATTTTTTTTTGCTCACTGCTCATATTCACCTCTCGAGAGGCACGATTTTAACTGCTCACATTCCTCTATTTTTTGCATTCTAATTCTCTTCTTTTTGGACCGATTTTCTTTGTTTTAAAGAGACGTTTTCACTTTTTTTTTAGGGCTGGTTTAAGCCACAAACCTGCAGATCTGTATTGCATGTTGAGGCACAATTTCAACCAGAAACAGGGACGCAATGGTCATATGGGGTTATTTGCGCCTATTTTTTAGAGCATATGAAGGCTTAATCTTCTTCTATAGTCCTATATATTTTCCATGCTATTGTAAATGAAAACTTTATTATTGTTAAATTGTAAAAAGTGAAAATTTAAAAGTGTTATTTCAAAGTATTTATTTTTTCAAACTTTTTCAAATGTTGGTGATATTGCACTAAATATAAAGTGCCTTTTTTTCATCTTCATTATTGTATGCAATACATGTACTAAAATAAAGTGCCAAAGAGGGGGAAAATAAAAAATATTAAAAACAGGGGTATATTAGAGAGAGTTGTGATTAGAACACTCCAAAATTTCTTTTCCCAAAATCCTAAAAAGTTGTAAACTTGAAATTTATCATGGAGTCCAATCATGTAATTAAACCTCTTACACCTTTTAACTACCATGAGTGGAAGAACCATGTACAACTTACACTAAAAAACAAAGGTTTGTATAGAGTTACAATGGGTATTGAAAAGGAACCAAATGTTGCCAAGGACAAGGAAAAGTGGTTCAATAAGTGTGACCAAGCTTTTGGATTCTTGTGTTTATGTCTTTCAACAAAACTTCTATTTCATGTGGAGGCATTGAAAATCCCACATGAAGTATGGTCAGCTCTTGAAAAGTTATTTGGGAAAGTTGATGAAAATAAAGGCCATGAGCTAGAAAATGAATTAATTAGCTTAAGTCCAAGTGATTACCCAACATTACAAGAATATTTCATCAAATTTAAATCATTTCGCCAAAAGCTTAAGGAATGTGGAATTGAGAAGAAAGATAATCAACTCATCTTATCAACTCTTTCCAAATTGGGATCTTCTTATTCAATTTTTGTGTCAACATTCTACTCTACAAAAAGGGATTTGTGTTCTAATTGGTCTATGCCAAATATAGATGACTTTATTATTTATTTAGTTAGAGAACAAGATAAACTCATCTAGAGGGGCCCATAGTGTCCAAAAAGCCACATGCTTTAGTAGGAGAAAGTGTAAAATCTAAAGGATTGACAAAGAAAAATGAAGAAAGGAAAGATAAAGAAATACAAAGGGGAAAATCAAAGAAGGAGGAAAATACAAAGAAATATGTCAAGTGTTCCTTTTGTAAGAAATTGGGGCATACTGATCTTGATTGTATGAGGAAACAAATAAACGATCTTACTCAAATCATTGATTAAAGTAAGATTGTAAATTCGGGATCTTCATCATCTACAAACACTAAAATGGAAAAAGTGAAGTCCAAAAGATATGTTGTCTGAGTGATTGCAAGATCTACTATATTACTTCTCTTGTTTTGTAAAATGTCTTTTATTACTCTCTTTTTGGAAGATAGTTTTTTCTCATTGGGTTTTCTATCTTTCTCCACTTTATTTGAGATTTTTCATTGTGAATGAGTACCTTATTAGGCCTAGTTGTCGGGACTCAAATTTACATTGTTTTATGTGCCTACCTAAGTTCTTCTAATGGGGGGGTGTTAGTGTATAAGTTAATCCTACACTTAGGCAACTGTCATGGAGCTTGATTTGAGGAGTCCTATCCTCAAATCATGGAGATTGACAAATTTGATTGAGGAGTTATATCCTCAAATCATGAAGATTAGATTCTAAAATCTATCCTATATTATGTAAATCTTTTCTATCTAAATTAATCAAGTTGTGCTAATGCATTTGAGTGATTTTTTTTCTTTGTAGATTTGAAAAAAATACAAAAATATTAATGGGGGATTTGAAAATTAGATATGTGGAGCTATACATTGAAATTATAGAAAGAAGGAAAATAAATGAACAAGCAATTAGTTAGGAAGTTATAGTTAACTAATTTTGTGAGAGTGTCCATTATGAAAAATTATATACCAAATTTAATTGCAGTTCTAAGAAGGTAAAATTAGAGCATCCTTACATGAAAAATACCCAACTATAAGAGGTTATGAAAACCATTTAGTGGGCATATTTTGGATGGATAATAATGAAATATATTTATTATTTGTGGGGAAAATGGGTTTGAAGTAGGAAAATATGGTCCTTGATCCAAATAGGATTGACTTCTTTTGAATTGAATTCATATTTGAACTCAAAATTAACTAGGGTTGATGATTAGCATGCTACCAAAAGGGAGATCCAATCTCATGGGGATTGTGTCCTTTTTTGAGTTGTAGAGGTGATAAATTTTATTTGTGTTTTAATAATTCTATTTGGCATATAATCCTAAATCTAAAAACATATTTTAATTCATAGATAAAAGCAATGAAAAATAAAATAGATTCGGATCTAAGAAATGGTGAGAGATAGGAACCTATGACTAAAGATAAGGCTAAATTATAGGGAAAAGAGCATTGGGCACCCTAGAATTGACTATCAGCTAATGAAAATTCTGGACCTAGATTACACATGTGGAAAGAGGGAAAAATGTTAAGATGTATAGGGGCTTGGCTAAGTCAAACCCCATTTTGGTATTTCTACCTGCATGGGTGATCCCATAATGCTGGTTTACAATTTTCGGGAGATTTTGATTTTTGCTGAAATCACATATTTTTGGAAAATATAATGATTTAAGCCTTGAAAAGTTCCATTTTGAGGATTCCAATTGAAGAGGGTTTGATCAAACCACCTTAGATCAAACCCCCTTGGATAGAACCCCACTAGTTTTAAACCATAACTATAATAGTGTCGTTTACACCTATCAAAATGTTGGTAAAAAACCACTTTTGATTTACCTTTCGGGGGATCAAATGAATTCATTTAATTTTTTATTTTTTAATTATGTAGTCCTTATTATAAGGTTCCTAAAAATTATAATTTTAAATAAATTTAATTTTATTATTATATTTATTTTTATTTCTTGTGAATGTAGGTTTTTCACCGAAAATCAAGCTCTCTGTTCTGCACATGTGGAAAAATAGAAGATTATCAAAAAAAAAAATTGAAAAATATGAGTGCACCAGATTTTGAAGTCTTTGATACAAAAAAAAATATAAAATTGAATTTCGATACATACAAAAAAAGTTATGTGTTATATGGTCTACCTATGTTTGACTTTTAATTGGTTTGACTTTGAAACATGATTCAGGAAAATATATTCAATAAAAAACTATGAAACCAATTGGAAGCACTAGATATTGTAGTTAAAAATATAAATTTAAAAAAAATATAATTTTATCCTTCATGGAAAAAAAATTATGCGTTATACGGTGAGCGTCACTCCTTAAAAATGGTGTTTACTGAAAAAAACTAGTTTTCAAAGGAGATGGAAAAGGAAGTGCAATATAATTCCATTTTTTTTGAAAAAAATATATTGAGAATCTATAGAAAAAATGTCACAAATCACTAGTTTGTGTCATCTTCAAACTCCTCACAGTTTAGCCGCTATAGGTGTTCTAAAGTGAAGATTTTGGTAGAAAAAATGAGTTCAGTGTCCAGTTTGGCCAAAAATTGTAAACCAGTATTGTGGGATCACCCTCATATATAGAAAATGATGATAATAAATAAGGCATACCCTAGGTTAGACAAAGGCCAAAATTATAATAATTCACTGGAATGTTAAGTAAAAATGTTACATTTGGTATGAAATCCTTGATGAAGTGATACCACAACTCATATTGCCACAAATGTTGATTGATAGTTGTCAAGTGATTTCTTAATAAACCTATAATAGGTTAGTCCCTTTGAAACAATATATTGTTATAGATAGAAAGCAAAAGGATAAATCAATACTTTTCCATAATTGCATAATAGCTCATAATATTGATTAGATTATTCATAATTCCTCCTCTCTCTTCATCTCTAATAAATTGAAAGCATGATCTTAATTGATGAAAGAACTGTAATAATATTGTTAATTATTCCCTTAAATTTCCTTGATTTATTTTAGGATGTTCAATTTTATCAATAGATTTTTTAGGATTTCAAATGGTGAAAAAATCTTGTATTTATAAGAATTTTTTTAATTTCCCACTAATTACCAACAACTGACAAGCGACTGTATTTTTAAATGTAAAGAATATTGACACTAACATATTTAGATTAGGGCCCTAGTCTAGACCTATTTTTGGGTCATAAGTGTTGGTAATTGGATATTAGATGAAAATCCCAAATTTAATCCATATTTTTTTAAAAATAATAATAGAGTGGTCAAATTATAAACATACTTAGTTCCAATAAAAAAAGGTGGAGCTAAACCTAGTGTAAAGTTGTCAATGTTGAAAATTTGCAACACTACATTTAGCCCCTACTTTAGTGAGTATGAAAATATTCCTAGACTCAAATTAAAGTAAGGATAAGCCAACAAGGGTTTGATTATAAAAATATGAAAGAGATAGGATGAAATCAAATTTAGGGGATGCACTAGCTTCCAAACTCAAGGCCTTATGACAAAATAATCTAAGGACAAGGGAACACAAACACATGGGCTATAAAAAATTAAGCATAGTCAATGAAAACATAATAAAAGAACAAACACAATACAAACACAATCCAATACATGAAGCAAACATATGAAAGGTACAATGAAAAAATGATATGATACAAAAAGTAAATACAGTAAAGAAACAAACCAAACATGATACCATACACAAAAAAAACATGTCAAAGGCACAAATGAGACACACAGAAAACATAAGAAAAACAATAAGAATACAATAAAACATAAACACAAGGTTATTACACTAAAAGGGATTATAGTCATTAAAGTAAAGAGACCTTAGTCATAAATTTGTCTCAAATACCAAACATCATCCCTCAAATATGATATTAGAAAAAAAATTCTCTCATCAGGACTGACAAGATATGTTTTGGTAAATCACATATAACCTACATAGTTCCATAGACTATTAAGTTTTGCTATGATAGGTGGTTATATAAAAAATATCAAGTTCATGAATCAACAAGATTTTTTATGCCAAATCTATGGACTATTTTTCCAGTCATGCCTCAAGGTGTGCATAAAATTTTAACGTCATGGGGGATGAATAAATTCTCAACACCACAGGGGATGAATTGATATCCATGCCTTGGGGATGTTGGTGTTTTTTCCTGTTGAACCTCAAATTTCTCTAAAGGGATGCCAAGGTTTATACTCAAGAAATTCCTAGGTTAGAGGCCAACACAATGAGTAAAAAACTATGGGATCCCTATTGCTTCTCTTTAGGCTTTGTGGGACCAAGAAGGGTATTTACTGACTGTGTTCATCATGATTTATTCAAATAGGGAACACTTTAGCACAAATGGGTTCCTATAACAAGTAAATGAACAAAATCTACTAAAACTTGCCCGATCCTTTAAGTAAATAATACTCCATTTACTAGGAATGAAGGTATATATCAAACTTACATCTCATAATTGACAATGTTATAATGATTATTTGTTCTTACTTTGAGCCTATAGTTAGGCTTAATCCTAGTTCATTTATTGCATAAATTCTTGACAAAAAGGCCAGTGCTTCATCAATTGTGCAAATGGAGTTGAATATGGAACACCTAGTAATACACAAATTATTTAATGCTAACCTAGATGTACTATTTCCGTTATGCCTTACAATACAAAAACTCACAATATCGAAAACACTACTTCTTATCAGATCCCATGCACGTTAAAACAAATCTATGACTACATTCCAGCATTTAATCATCTCTTTGAGTCAAAGCACATAACGAAATCACACATTCAAATACGCCATTGAAGACAATTGAAAGGATCCTTGATATTTCATTCATAATTTTCTAGAACTGCTTACAAGAGAGTACATGTTTTAAATTTCAAATTTCTTTCAATATCAGTAATTTATATATAACTATTTAAGACCATTACATATCTGACTTGTACGCAAGACAAAAACTAACATACTTCCCAAGCCTTTTGCATTATATCTGTTATCTTCTCCTAAATTCTAATAGACCATTATAAACTCCAAATTTTGACCCTTGTAATGAGCCTTAAAATCCCTTTTATAAACCAAGGGAGCAACAAGCATCAGGCCCATTACTGTTACATTTCAAAAACATTTCATTTCAACAAAAATTGGATTTCATTTCAAAACTTCCTCGAAGGTGACTTGCAACCATTTACTGAACAATGGAAACCATTGAAAAAAGGTCGTCAACCACTAATAGATTTTGCATTTCACATCCAGCCAAATCATGGAAATACCGTTACCATAACCAAAATTTAAAACTAGACATGCACTCCATCATCCAGACCTAATACCAGCATTAGCACCATGATACACATACCCACTTTTTGTCCTTGTGACAATGGGAGGAGAACTCACCACCCTATCATCATCTTTGTATTTACCAACCATCAGACAATCATGTCCACTATGGGTTTTCACAGAGATGGTAGGCACTACAAGCACCTCCACCCCTGAGGGAGCCAATTGATTCAAAGCATGAGGTACTGTCAATACCCAAAATCTCTCGGTCTCACTGGTTGACGAGCTATCAGTTATAACAATAGGGGACTTTTGTTGCCTGTAAGAACCTCAGTGGCACATAATATTTCTTCGCACTCCCTGCACAAATCTTGCAGGCTCCTTTCCTTTCATCACCATCATTGTAGCATGATCTCCCAACAAATAGCCATCTCCAACATCAACCGATATGGGCTCCTTACCACGAGCATGGTTTCTACACTCATCTGCAATGTTCGGTAAGAACCCACATGCGTGAACAAGCACTCACTCATTGCCATCTAGTTTATCACTGTTAATTTCTCAGTTGCATAGGATTTCAAACATTATGCTTCATAATTAGCAAAATTTAATTCTTCACATGCACAAAGATCAACTTGAATATTCCTGAAGGATATATGCCATTAATGCTCTCTCTTCGCAGAACACAAATGACCATCACATCCATGTTTCTGGTTTTTGAATATCAAGCGTTGATTTGTTGATGAGGTGGTAGATCGAACAATCCTCATTGAATTAATTTTGTTTGAATTCTCAATCGTTTGTTTCAGCCAATAGGAATCCTGCCAATCTGGCACCAACTACCTCACTGGGTTCCATCCATGATTCATTAGAGTCACCAAAAAGGTATCCATGTGTCAAATTTATGTTGATCCCATTGTGTTTTTCAAGATACTATTTAAATCGGGCAGGGTTAGTGGGGAATGGTGGAGATTAACTCTCAACACCAATCCTCAAATGTTGATCTAAACCAACAGGTGACAAGCCCCATAGTGGATACCAAGCCCCACATCTGTAGAAGGACATGCATCATTTGTTGATGAACCTCACACCATTTAATTAGATGACATTTGAAACCAGTGAGATCAATATGGAATGGTGTAGATTCATTCCCACGATAAATAGATCTCACAACCTACATGTAAAACAAAATTAGTCTTAAAGAAGGGGCCAAACTAGGCTAACGATAATTTGACTCTTGGGAGAGCATGAAATATGCCCAAGTCATTTAGGAAATAGATTTTGGCTCAGCCTTGGAAATATTTGAAACAGGCAACATGAGAGGTCACCGACACTCCTAGACAAAGAGGCCAGTAACATAATGCATTTGAAGGATCAAGTTGTGACTTAAACGACCAATAATGGGCTGAGAAAGTCAACTCAACATTAGAACAAATGAGCATTTAAGAGACAAACAATGAAATGAGGGTTTTTTAGGCCTAAAACCCTTGCCCATCCTAGAGGACAAAACATCAAAACTTGACCAAAACTAGATGTCATTCAAGAAAATAGAAAAAATTTGGGAGCTCCATCAGGGGTATTATAAATGAAACCACCAACAAAGGGGTATCCAAATAATTTAAATCTCAAAATAAATCAATGAAATAGAAATGGTGATATGTCATCCTTAAAGTGTTAATATTTTTTCCATGTTGATATTTTAAGGAAAAGAAGGGGAAGAGTGGATCCTTGAAAACAATACACATACCTCCCAAAAACATTTATCCTTGCCATGAAGTCTAATGTAAAATAAAATCATACAAGAGACTATCTTGTTACTACCATGAAAATAAAAATAATTACATGCAATATTTTACCACTATTAATGGCAATAAGAAAACATATGAAGCTACAAATTCCACATAGTGAGGGGAAACACCATAGAAGAAAAAATATTATTTTGAATGATTAGGTGCATCATTATAGTGTAGGAAAAAGTATCCCTTTTTCACACTTAATTTGGAAATAACTAATAATAAAATGAGATTAATTATGCCTTGATTTAGTGTTATAATATGTTTTTCATATTCACATTAAATTTATGGCCCTTTTAAATAAAATGGACTTAATTTTGCCTTGTTTTTTGTGTTGTAAGGTGAACCTTTACACTTTCACACTAATCTAGGGCTTCATTAATTGATTGAGGTAAATTTACCTTATTTGGCCCCTTTAATTCAAATCCAAGCCTAATTAAATGTAAATTATGAGGGATAAAACCTAACATTCATAAATGTCATTTCACAACACTTAACTTTGGAAGATGTGTGTCCTAGGTAAGTGGCCTAGGACCCATTCACCATAGGGTGAATGGATCCTCACTTAGACCTATGACCCTATTTTTACATAATGTTTAACGCTGGCCAATATTTGTCCTAGGTGAGTGACCTAGGACCCATTCACCCTATGGCGAATGGGTACTCACATAGACCTAGGACCCACCTTTAAAATATGTTTTTGGTGGTATTTTAATTATTTGAAATCTATAATTCAATTTTGGCTTATATGATATTTGAATTTCAGGAATTAATGTTAAGATACATATATATACAAAGTTATTTCACTTAGTTTCACCTAGAAAACTCAATTTATATTAAGAGATATTTCAAGAGAGCATTATAGGATCATTCAAGAGAATTTTCAAGGCATTCAAGGGTAGAATTATTAAAGATTATTGCAGATTGATTGCATCACACATTTTGTTTGAGCTAATACTATGATGTATAGTTCAAGATCTATTCAAGTGTTCAAAATATTTTTTTAAAATAAAGGTTCATGATCAAGATTATCATCCATTGAAGCCAATTCAGGCAATTTTGTAGATCTACATTCCAGGGTTTCAAATATGGTTTGGTGAGTTGTTACATATTGTTGTTCATTCATAATTCCTTCATGCTATTCTATTTAATTTCAATATTTAATTATTAGAATGGGGTTTGACTAAGGAAAACACCCATTCCCTAACAAATAACATTTTTCTCTCTTTGATGTGTGATTGTGGATTTTACATGGAAGATCCTTTGAAGAGAAAAATTGAAGAAAGTTGTGAAGTTGTCAAAGTTGCAAGAAAATTTTCCAAATCACAAAAATTGACCTAAAAATTTTATTTCCTACTATCTGACAATGGACACCTCAAATTTGGGAGTACAAACCATGTAGAAGAGAACCCAAAAAGCATTTTCCAAAAACTCTAGGGAATATAAGTCCTTAGTGAGCTTCAAAAGGTGATTTTTGGTGAAAGGTACACAACATTTTCCACTTTCTAGATATCCCTTTTAATTGTTGTTTCAATCATATTTGATTACTGTTCTTCATTTTACAGCACAAATTTTGAATGAAATAAGGAAAATAGGTCCATTATTCATCAATTAATTTTTGCAAACATATTTTTCTTCATTTCATTTTGGTGAACCTAAGTTTTATCCCTCCATTTCCTGATTTTGGAGTCCTGTTTCATCCTGGGTGACCCCACAAAGCTGGTTTACAATTTCTGAGAGGAACTATTTTTTGCTGAAATTACATATTTTTAGAAAATATAATGATTTAAGCCTTAAAAAGTTCCATTTTAAGGATTCCACTTGAAGAGGGTTTGATCAAACCACCTTACATCAAACCCCCTTGGATAGAACCTCACTAGTTTTAAACCATACCTATAAATGAGTCTCCTTTACACCTATCAAAATGCTAATAAAAAATCACTTTTGGTTTACCTTTTAGGGGATCAAATGAATTCATTTAAATTTTATTTTAAATGATTATCATAGTCCTCAAAATGAGCTATCCAATGAATATAATTTTAATATGTTTTGGTTTTATTATGTATTTGTTTTTTTAGTTTTATTAAACATATATTTTTCATCAAAGATGAAGGTCTTTGTTCTACACATGTGGAAAATAACTAGATTATCTATTTTTTTTTGAAAAATATGAGTGCACCAGATATTGAATTCCTTGATCCAACAAAAATAAAAATAAAAATTGATATATACAAAAAAATGTTACTTGTTATACGGTCGCACTATCTGAATTGTAATTGGTTTGACTTCCAAACTTGATTAAAGAAAAAATATTAAAAAAAAGAATATCTAACCAAGTGGAAGCACTAGATATTGGAGTTAAAAATCTAAATTTGAAATAATTAGAATTTTATCCTTGATGAAAAAAAAGTTATGCGTTATACGGTGTGCGTCATGTTTTAAAAATGTTGTTTTCTAAAAAAAAAATAGTTTTTGTGGGAGATGGAAAGAGAAGTACAATCTGATTCCAGAAAGATTAAAAAAATAGTTTTAGAATCTATAGACAAAATGTGATGAGACTCTAGTTTGCATCATCTTCAAATTCCTCACGGTTTAGCCGTTATAGGTGCCTGAATGCATCTATTTGCATTGAATTAGAGCCCATTTAGGGTGTATAGTTTGCATTCAACTTTGCATTTCATTTAAGGGTTTTAGGATTGCATATTTTGCATTCTCTAAATCTGAAAAATACAAGAAAAAATAGTAATCTTGCATATAATTTACATAGCACTACATCATATTCATTTTCATTTGAAAATTAAATAAAAAAATGCATATCAAACTAGGTGTTATGGGTTGTAATTTCATCACATTTTTCACATAAATTGGACATTGAATTCATAGAAAATGGAAATTGAAACTTGTTATATCAAACAAGATTCTAGAAACCATTGTAAACACTCAAAAATATGTAAAAACGTATTTCAAAACACTCACCTAGGACCCATTCACCCTAGGGCGAATGAATCCCTACTCACGGTCACATTCCAATTTTCTAGGCATTAAAACATTCATTTTCGCATTCATGTTTACTGCTTTCAGATTTCTATTACTATTTGTATCTAATTTATGTTTCATCAATTTGATAATATCTAGCTTAATTTGATAAAGTTAGTGCATTGTGTGATTTCAAAATTACATTTAGAGGACTTCATTTTAAAAACAAATCATAGTATAATAAGTAAGTTACCTTGTTTAGAATCTAAAAATTGCATTTTAGGTAATTGAATTGCATTTTACCCTCTTTCCATTTTGGGTTGGCATTGAGTTTGTAAAACTTGTATGAGCTTTACAACTTGGTTTCTTATTAACTATACTATTGTGAGATGTAGTTTGAGACTCATGTCATTCTGTGATACACCATTCCTCATGGATCTTGGGTATTCTAACTCTCTTTCTAATAGTGTTTATAATCAACCCCATGCATCATAACATTCATACCTTATTTCCAATGACTTCCTCACCCACAACTAATATTCATGATGTTAACAATACCATCCCTTCCATGACTAGTTGTACTCGAGCTTTCGGGTGTACTCAAAGCCAAGGTGGAAATTTAATTCCTCCTTCCACAACCCTTACCTCTATTCCTACATTCACTAGTACTCAAGTTACCACAACCATTGAACGTACTAGACATGTCAACACTTCCTTAGGTATTTCTGCCAAGAATCCTTCTAGCTTTGTGCATTCAAATATTATATCTCCTCAGCCATATCCCCTTACATTTACCTACAATTCACTTTCCCTCCACATACATACACTACTCCACCTTATTCCACTCCATCTCACAATACTAATGATGATCCCTTCATTAACACACTTTTTCAAAACATGGCATCCCTTTAGCAATAAATTGTCATCTTAAATTAGAACAATGACCAACCTTCACAATACATCAAAACCAACCCTTTATCGTTGGAGATATTGAGAAAAAATATACCACAAGGTATAGAAGTTCCTAGATTTGAGAAATATGGTAGTGAAGGAGATCCTATTAGCCATGTTTCTGCTAATATAACCCTATTTAGTGATTTCATCTTTGAAGATAACCTCTTGGCTAAACTCTTCCCTAGATCCTTGAAGAATACTACTTTAGAGTGGTTGTGCTATTTATCAGACAACTCAATAAACTCATTCAATGAGCTTATTGATGCTTTTTACAATCACTTCCACATTCACATGGGTTCCAAGATGACCCTAGCTAATTTAATGACATTTAAACAAAAAATTGATGAGAAAGTCAGTGATTTCATAACACAATATCAAATAATTTATTTATAAATAAACATTAAGATTCTTGATGCCGACCTTCAATGAATGTTTATTACTGATTTACAAAAAAAAATCCAAACCAAACTTGAGATGTTGAAATTCCCATCCTTCACACAATTATATATAACCCTTCATGACTATTAGAATTTGGCTTATGGTCGTGATGTGAAAAATCCTCATAGCTATGCTTAATTTTTTGAATTCGTACCTCAAAATAGTTACCAAACTGACAATAAACATAATTGAGGATTTTTACAACTTAATTCCCGTTGACCAGATCAACAAGTTGATAACTAGTTGGCTACTATAATGACAAAAAACCCTTTTTCCTTTGGGGATACGAATAGAAAATTTACCCCTCTACCTAACACCCTTCATAATATCATGTTGTAGCTCATGAACAAGAATGTGCTTTCTTTACCTCTTGTTAGAGATTCTAATCCTAATAAACCATTACAATCAAACTATAGACCAAATACTTATTTCCATGGCCACCAACAAAATGGAAATGATACGGAAAATTGTAAGCATCTTAAACATCTTTTGCAAGACCTAAATGATTATAATCATATCCTAATTGGAGCTATGAATGATCAACATAAGAACTCTATAGCTCCTTACACAAAATTACATCTTTACAAATCCCATGCCGAAACACACTATTTAATTTCTCAAAGCTAGTAAAACAATGAATCATGTGATGAATGTTGACACAAATGACAAAAAAATAAGATAAAAATGAGGATGAGATGAATAGACTAATATAATTTATTGAAGCTAAACCTCATAAGGGAAAAACCAAAATGCCCCTTGATATTGTTTTTTCACAAAATAACACAATCATACATGAACCCAATGGTCCTCTTTACATAGCTAGAAGAATTAATTAAAAGCCTACCAATGGGAAACTAATTGATCCCATCTATGTAGAGAACGTGATCATTGAAGAATTCCTATTTATGCATGAGCTCTATCAAGATACATATGACAAATTAAAAGAATGGATCAAACTACATAATGGTTTTCCTTGCCCCACAATTGGCTTGATAAATATCCCTCTAAAAGTTGGACAGAAAACATTTAATGTTTCATTCACCATCATCCTCTTGTCAAACTAATTTTGTGTGAAGCTCGGCTATCCATAACTTCACTCCATGAATGTTTTCATGTCGATTATGCATACATTTCTAAAGTTTCCCATTGGAAATGGGATCTTTATTGTACATCATAGTGGCTCTAACCATATATCTTCTCATCGAAACTTTTCATTGGATTTATTTTTTCCTGAGCCTATTGAACCTATTAGATCTCATGAGGACTAATTTTTCAAAGAATATTAAATGTTTAAGGAAAAGCGTATAGTATAATTATCCATTCAAAATAGGCCTTGAAACCCATGATTGAGCCACCCACCCTTGATCAAACCATAATATAAACAAAAGGCCTTCCAAATATCCAATACTAGCCTATGAAAAATCATTGTACCATTTCCTATAAGAGACCATGAGATAATCAATACAATCCTTTTATGTGTCCTAAAATAAAACAAGTTTACAAAGCTAAAGAAAAAGTGGTTGAACAACCTCCCTTGGTTCCTTTTTTTCCTCCCCTAAGGGAAGAAAATAAACCTATAGTTTCCAAACCTTCTCCTATACAATCCAAAATTGAAAATGAATTGAGAAGAAAAGGAAATTCTAGAGAGCATAGGCATAGACGTTGTGCTATTGCTTGTATGCCACAAAATAAAGAAGAAAAGAGCAACATAGAAAATAAAAATCCAAACTTATATCATGCAAGGCATGATATCTCTTTGCCCTTGCTGGAAGATAAACATGAACAAAATTCTATGTATATTGTCATTTGACCTCCCGTTATGATTAATTTAGATGATGACATTGATATTGTAAATATTTATGAACAAGTGCATAATGAGCTGAATTCATTGCTCTCCTCTTCTATGATCTTAAATGAAAATTCTCCTAAAAGGAGTGTGTAACTTGGTGCTGGCCCTAGTTTGACACTTTTCATTGTCCCTTTAGCTAGTTATATGCCTTTCGAATATACCAATCAAGATTGGGATGAATAAAACCTAATAAAGGTTGAATCACATGTTCCTTACTAGTATTTTTCTTTATTTTTATTTTTCATGTTTCTTTATGTGATTGTATGTGTTTAATGTGATCCCTCATACTGTTCTATTTGATCTATCTCTCTTTATGTGTATTACTTTATATGCACCTACATTCTTCTATATGTCATAAACATTTTATCCTTTTCACTTGTCGTGTTTTACTTTTGGGGATGATGCAAGGAGTTGAGACATTTATGTCTCTTCCATGTTGACCTAAAATGATTTTTCTTTGTTTCTTCTCTTTTGTGTTATCCTTCTAGTTCTATGCATATTTGGGGAATGATTACATTTTTGAGCTCTATAACAACATTGTAGCAACGATATATTGGATCCATAGATCTCTTATGTATTTTGGGGGTAACCCCTCCTTCCTTTTTTACGGCATACCTTTATTTCAGAAACATATGACTTGGCATAGGGATTTCCAAGGAAGCTCTCATTTCTTAGGATTGAACATTGGCTACTTTGAAAAAATTGATCATAGAAATGGTGTTAGCAACCACTTTAAAGTGGGGGCATACATTGATAATATTTTTTGAAATTTCTCATGTTTCACTATGTGAGTTTTTTTGTGATGCATCCTTTTATTAGTGGTGTCACTGGGTTTGATGTCCTCTAAGAGTGTGATATTTCTTAGCATACGACTTTCCTCTTAGTGGTGATGTGACATACTACATTCCCTAAGTTGTGAATATTTTACTCTTGACTTGTCTTGTCTTGAAGACATTAGAAACAATGTTCCCGAAGAAAAACAAATTACATGAACTAAGAAAAACCGTTCGAACAAATTTTTTTACTAGCATTATTGTTCATAAGTGTTAGGATAATGCACCTTGTTTTCTTGTTCGGCCTTTCCTTATACATAGGTGTTTAGCATAATGTACCTTGCTTTCCTGTCGAGCCTTTCCTAGAAATAACTAATAATAAAATGATCTTAATTATGCCTTGATTCAGTGTTGTAATATGTTTTTCATATTCACTTTAAGTTAGGGCCATTTTAAATTAAATGGACTTAATTGTGCCTTAGTTTTGGTGTTGTAAGGTGTACCTTTACACTTTCACACTAATCTAGGGCTTCATTAATTGCTTGAGGTCAATTTACCTTAGTTGGCCCCTTTAACTCAAATCCAATCCTAATTAATTAAAAATTTAGAGGGATAAAACTAGACATTCATAAATTCCATTTCACAACACTTAACCTTGGAAGATGTGTGTCTTAGGTAAGTGACCTAGGACCCGTTTTGCATAGGGAAAATGGGTCCTCACTTCGACTTATGAGCCTATTTTTATAGAATGTTTAACACTGACCAATGTGTGTCCTAGGTAAGTGACCTAAGACCCATTCACATTATGGCGAATGGGTCCTCACTTAGACCTAGGAACCCCCTTTAAAATATGTTTTTAGAGATATTTTAATGATTTCAAATCTACAATTCAATGTCGGCTTGTGATATTTGAATTTCAGTAATTAATTTTAAGATACATATAAATACAAGGATATTTCACTTAGTTTCACCTAGAAAATTCAATTTATCGTAAGAGAATTTTCAAGAGAACATTATAGGATCATTCAAGAGAATTTTCAAGGCATTCAAGGTCAGTTTTATTGAAGATTATTGCAACAATCAGGATTCCTTTCATCATGTCAAATATTTATTGCATCATGCATATTGTTTGAGCTAATATGGTGATGTAGAGTTCAAGATCTATTCAAGTGTTCAAAAGCATTGTTTCAAATCAAGTTTCATGACCAAGATCCTCATCCATTGAAGTGAATTCATACAAGTGTGCAAATCTACATTCCTAGGTTTCAAATAAGGTTTGGTGAGTTGTTACATATTGTTTTCCATTCATATTTCCTTCTTGCAACTTTGACCTCCAAAATTTATTTCCTATTGTCTGGCAATGGAAACTTGGAATCTAGGAGTGCAAACCTCGAAAAAGAGAAGCCAAAAAGCATTTTCCAGAAACCCTAGCTAGGACCCATTTTCCATAGGGCAAATAAGTCCTTAGTAAGCTTCAAAAGGTGACTTTTTCTAAAAGGTACACAACATATTCCCCTTTCCAAATCTCCCTTTTGATTTTTTCTCTAATCACATTTGATTATTTTTCTTCATTTTACAGCACACATTTTGAATGAAATAAGGAAAATAGGTCCATTGTTAACATCAATTCATTTTCACAAACATATTTTTCTTTGTTTCAATCATCACATTAAATATCACCATAATCAATGTAAGTATTTTATTCCCCAAGGCTATTATTCAATGATGGTATGACCATGCACTAGATGATATGCAAAAAAGAGTTTTTCTAATAATATTTATTACATGTTCATGGAAGAAGACTAATAAAGTGGGATTTTATAATCATAAAAAATATGCTCGTGGTACAATAAAGGAGTAGAAGATAATCCTTTCTCTTGTGAAGAAAAGTTTGATCACTTACCAAAAGATGTTATAAATGTAGTAGATGATGGAGTATGAGATAGAGATAAAGAAGAAGCTTGGAAACATAAACTCCTTTTAGAAAGGTATAGTGTATACTTCACATGATCCTTAACTTTGAGTTTCATGTTTTCATTATATCGACTTTTAGAAAGAATTATAAATATAAGCCCATAACACTTTCCGACTCAAATGAAGAAGTCTTATCTAATTTTTTTTTTGTTATATATGTTCATGAACTAGGTCTTTAACTCAGTATTTTAGACTAGTTGCAATATAGATAAACAAATACAAACACATTTAACACTATTGGAATGGTCTATTTAGTAAAAATAGAGCTTAACCATTATATGAAGTGTACATGCTAGACTATATCAACTCTTTTAGTAGTTGATTTTGTATTTGAAAGTGCCTTATCAATGACAACATTTTTCTGTAGATGACCATCAATTAACACAACCTAATAAAATAAAGTAGTTAATGCGAGCTTAAATTAATTATCTTATTAATTTAGTTTGTGTTTGAAGTGTCTGGTAATTTGTGGGACTCTAGTCAAATACCACCCTAATAAACATGATATTGAAATATTTTATTTCTAAGCAAAGACAATCCTTCCCACACCAGAGAATTTTTTTATGATCAAGAATGATCATTATGATCATTTTTTATATCCACAACTCAACCTGATTCAATTTCATTGATCCTGGCCATTCATTTTAATGTCACTCTCTTTTGCAACTGATTTTTCTTAATGTAGTTCACATCTTCCATGCATTTCTTCACATTTATTTTTGTATCCCTTTTATGTGCTATTTTTCCTTTTGTTACACATCACATATCCGTATTACATGCTCTATTTTTATAGTTTTATCCTTGTTTTTTATTTCTATTCACTAGTTTTCATGTACATTTTTAAATTTTAATTCTTTATAAGTATGATTTTGTTCTTACTATAATTAATATTAGAAATTGAGAATATTATGAAATTTGAGAGGGAAAATATCAATTCAAGAAAATTAAAAAGGATGGAAAATATGGTTGCATTTATCTTTAAAAAAATTTAATATGTATTTATTATATGTTTTATTTATAAACTATCCATAATTCATCCTAGATCTAGGTTTTGCATTATAATGTTTTGCATTTCTCATTTAGGGTTTTATTTTTACATTATTAAAAGTCATAAAAATCCATATATATATATATATATATATATATAATATTGTATCATAGGTTGTAAAATAATTTATTTTAATCATTAGGATTACACTCAAATTTCATTCATTAGGTATTTAAAGTCAAAAATTGTTCATTGCATATAAATTACATCCTACATTTAGGTTAAAAGGTGAAAAGTCATATAATTTTGTTTCAAAATTGCATGAAATCATCATTCTCAAAATTTAATGCATTCAAATCAGTCAACTATTGAATCTTAGATCTAATTTAAACCGCATTCAAAATTTGCATTTAAACATTTTTAACATTATTGCATAGTTTCATTTCAAGTCCATAGTCATAAATTTACCAAAATCTTAAAAATATTCATTGTTAGACCTATTTGCATACATATCTTGGGATTTTAAATAGTAACAAATACACTCAAAATTTTAATTTTATGAAACCCTGTCCAAGACATAGGCATCTTTGGCTCAAATTTGTCTAAGATCTTTATTTTTGTGCTCTCTATATGTTTTTGTTTTTTGACTTTTGATTTAAATTTTTCAATTGCAAAATGTTGTTACATTTGAAAGGAAGGTGTTACTTTTATTAGCTTTTTGCAAATTTGTGATTTTTTTTTGCATTTACATGTTGGAAATTATCATATCTATAGGAAAATTGCTAACATTTTTAAAAGAAATGTATAATTTAGAAATATTAGTTTTAATTTTTGAAAATTCGGAAAACCCTAGGCTATTAGAAAACATTGAAAACTCAAAACCTTTCATTATAGCAACACAAATATTTCCAAATATAGATTTCAATAATATCACATAGTCACTTTCTATCACTAGTCCCTCTGAAATTAAAATTTTAGATAGAGCCCTAGTTGGACATAGGTGTCTTGGGTGCCTCTGTCCTACTAAATTTACTAGGTTTTAGGAGCAGATTCTTACTTGTTGTATGTTTAAAAAATTTGAGTTTTAATTCAAGATTTGTGTCTATAATAGATGTGTATGTCTATTTTCAGTCCTAGTTTACCTTGACACATGAAAACCTAATCTTGGAGAAAGCATATTCATCTAATCAAATCAGATCTCTTTCTACAAGTATATTGTATACGTACCAGTCCCTTTAGTTGTGATGAATATGACATGTTAGATGATGCCCTAATGGATCTCATTTCACCTATATCATCCCTTAAGGCTTGAACAACATTCCAAGAAATACAATCAGTGATACTCATGAGAATCATGTTAGTCATTCTCCCAATATCTCTCGTAATTATTATAGTATTTTGACACAAAAAAAGACATCATTGAGACATTTCTTAATATCACTTTGCCTAATATTCATTCATCTCCCAACATCTCCCCCACTTGTGAGAATGTTTTAGTGCAAGAGGATGCAATCATTGATAACCATGACAATCATAGTTATTCTTCTCTTGATACCTCATTTGTGAAGAAGGTATCATGGTGTTAGAGGATCGAATCATTGAGCATCTTGAGAATCTTGTTTCTTTCTCTCCTAAAAATGATCCTACTTGGGAAGATATTATGGTGTAAGAGAATGAAATTATTGATACATTTCTTTCAAATTTACGGGCAATTCATAGATGAATATTCTAAGTTGACATTTGATCTCCTACATTAGAAGGTCATCAACAAGTAGATAAATTAGTTGATGTTATGAATGCACAAAAGACAATTGAATATCCTTAAATTATTAGACCTCCCAAATCATCTCTCATTATAGGACCTCGTAGACCATTTATCCATATCTTAAAATTTTCAAAACAACTCACTAGTAACCATGTGTCACAACAACCAATTTATCACGTAGTTGCTTACACATATAGCATTCCTTAGTGTAGTGGTAAAGAGAATTATATTGATAAAATTTATAGTACTTGAGAAAAACATCCCTTTCGAACTTGACTCAAACATCACCTACATAATAGAGGGTGCTCCAACATTCTTTGGAAAAGACTGATGTTCCACATTATATAGACAAAATGATTTAGTTGCCTTGTTTGATTGTATGCAAGTGACAAAGTTGGATATTACATTCCCTTAATATGAATTACACTTGCTTGAGACCCAAAATAAACATAAAGATTTAATGATAAACGTGATCATTAATGAAACTAGATTTAGGCATACTCTCGTAGATAATGGAGTAGGTCATAATTTTTGTGGCATCAATATTCTAGATTAGGTTGGTATGGACAATAATCTTATAGAATAGTGATGTTAATATTCATATCTTTGAAAATGTTAATAAGAAATTTCACTAGGAATGATAGCATTACCCATTAGGGTAGGACTCGTGACTTTACCTACACTTTTTTATGTCATGCTAGGATCTCTTTCATATAATCTTCTCCTAGCTAAACCATGGATTCATGCCATGAAGGGAATCCCATCTACTCTTCACTATGAGATGAAATATGAGTATAATTAAAAGATATACACAATTAATGCAGATGAAAAGAGTTATAATTCACAATTCCAAGATGATCATAACACTTCCAACTCTCTTGGTACATTAATCCCAACTTCAAGATTAGAACCCATACCTATAAAAAAAAATGTTGTTTTACCCATGATGAAATATTTCAATGATGATTGGAGGCCCTTAGATTTTACACCTCATTTCAAGGTAGTCTAAAATCACACCATAACAATCTAGATAACCTATAAAAATTAGTGATAATCCATAATGCATGCAATCTATATCAAAAATATTAGATGATGATTGGGGTTCATTAGATTTTACATCCTCCTTTATAAGAGAATACAAAATGTTACAATCTAAACCTAAAAAGTCTTATGGTATATCTAGTTCTACATCAAAAAATTAAAAAGTTTCATCTTATGATGGTCAATGGGGCTCTTTAACTTCATCCATCATGTCTGTAAGATGCATAACATTAAAAAACTTACAAAGGATTTGCGTGCTTGAGAAAAAATCAATTCTTCTTAGGAGCATGTAGATACAATTTCTTCATCTAAGTTGGAATAATTTTATGGCCTTGGATACAAAATTATTTCTAAAAATATATAATGTGAACATGGAAAAAAATATAGGAATCAAGTGAAGTACCAATCATAATTTTCTAAAGAGGGTTTAGGTTTCTAACCTTCATCTGCATCTTCATTTAATGCTTTATCAAATATTCTATGTATGACATATTGTGGTAAGAAAGCAAGATTTCTTCTGCAAGGAAAAGAAATGCCTCCTACTTTCAACGAAGATAATACTTTGTCAAGGCTTCTCAAAGCCCGATTGATATATCTCACTCAAGAAACACAAAAGTTTTTTTTATTACAAAAACTCATTTTGTGCATATAATTGAGTGCATGATCATTCTACCTGGAAAGGCCTTGAGAAATAAAATACAACTTAAAATAATTGTGGTTCTTTTCCATGTGTTGATAGACCTAATTCCACTAATGAATAATGATCTTCATCTTATGGTGTTGCCTCACTATGTCATAGTTGTAGCTTCATGCATTTCCTCATTGCCATTCATGGTGGTATAATATTAAGTGCAACAATATTTTTCCACGGTAGTAACATGATAGTCTC
The DNA here is from genome assembly GCA_007115665.2 of Sequoiadendron giganteum. NCBI lineage: Eukaryota > Viridiplantae > Streptophyta > Pinopsida > Cupressales > Cupressaceae > Sequoiadendron > Sequoiadendron giganteum. Next base: position 135,125,741 of record CM021104.1, read on the forward strand.
TTATCTAGTTGTCTTTGTCTCTATACTTGGGGGAAAAGGATAACTAGTTTTCAAGGTGTGCATTCTTTTCTCCTTAAATAACAATATAGAAATTATGTTAACATTTTAAGGGGGGCATGTATTAACCCTATACATTTTGTCTTGTGATATTTGACCTATTGACATACCCAATTTGTAGTGGCATTATTTTTAGTGCCTCCTGAGGTGTGGTTATCAATTTATCCCATGTGACATCAATAATTCATTCTTTTCCCATGATGTTAAACTTTGTATACCCCCTAAGGTGATTTTTGTGTGCTCCCTAAATTGTGGTTTGCATAGTCCTATCATAATGGATTTTTTTAGTATATGAGTTTATAACATTTTTAACATGGCTATCAAACATAACACACCTTGGTTGTCAATGCGGCCATGTGTTTCATTAATTTTTAGCATAACATAACTTGCTAGCCTTGTGGAACCCATCATATTGCATGGACACCTAGTATAATATAGATTGCTATCTAGTAGATCCATGTGGCTCATAATTGATTTTACATCCTTATGAGAGCATCAATTTTTAGACAACATATTTGATGGATAAAATTTGATATTTTATATAATTTGAGACTGAGATCTATTTGCCTTACCAAATAAAATCCCTTTAGTACTAACGTCATGTTTTGTTGTGTGTCTTGTTCATGTTCGTATCATTTTTTTCTTTATTTTGTAATCATTAATATGTTATGCTATGTCATGTATTTTCATTTTCTATGCTTTGTGTTTTCAACATGTATGTTTGTGTATGTTATCTTACTACATATCATACATATGTTTGATACTTTGTGTTCATGTTGTCTTATAGTGAGATTTTAGATCCTAGGAGCTTGCTCACTCCCCCTAGATCCTAAGTCATCCTATCTCTTCAACATTTGGACAATCAGACCCCTCTTGATGTATTTTCTTCTTTAATGTGTGTCTGAGCATAAGTTCATAATCTCACTAAAGTGGGGGCTAAATGTACCATCGTAAATTGTCACACTTGAAAATTTCACTTTATGTTTTTCCCCCACCTTAAATAATTGGAACTAATTGTGTACTTAATATCCTAAATTATGCATTTTATGGCCTATTTTAAAAAATTATCAAGGAATTGCAAGCAAGAAACACATGCATTTACGTAGGTCGAGACACTTATGCCCTAGGTTTGAGTGTCCTCTTTTTTTCCCTCCAAATTCAAGTATGTTGGTGTCCACATTTTTTTAATTTGTAATTCAATTATCAAAGTTAACTATCAAGATTTAATCTATGTGAAATTGAATAATTGCATATAAATACCTAGTTATTTCATCATTTCAAACATAAATGAAAATTATTGGAGAAATTATTGTCAAGAGAAATTCAAGAGCATTCAAAAGCAACATTTTTAGTGATTCATTATAACAATTTAAAATCCAAACATTTATTATGTTATTATGTAAGTTTATTTGTGTTATGTTGTCATACTATTTGTGAAGGATAGCCCTTTATATGTCTCTAAAAAATTCAAAGAATTCAAGAAATCAAGTAAGAAAGATCCAAGACCTTGAGATGATAACATCCAAATCTTCAGACTTAATCTTTTCTCCTTTTTTCTCGTGCTCTATTATTGCTTTCAACTAAAATCTCTTTTTCTCTCTTGGAAGGAGCTTCACTTTTGCTGCGACCCTTTTGTCTTTGGCAGCGGCTTACAAATACTATGGCCTTTTCAAAGGCTGTTTCTAATACCGTTCCATCTTACGTGACATAAATCTTTGTTAAGGCTCTTCACCTTTTTGCAACTTCTTTCACAAAACACAACAATTCTTTGATTTTCTCCAAGGGCTGCGGCCTTCATCAAGTATTACAATATTATTCTCTTTTCTTGGTTGTCGGTCTTCAAATATTTTCAACAATCTCTCATCATTCCGCTTAGAGTTGCAATCAACTATTTTGTTTATCAGCTACGACTGACAACAATCCAACTCTTCAACAAGATCTTTTCCCCAACTTTTTCCTAAAATTTGTTCTCTCATTTCTTCGATCTCTTCTAGATCTTCAAATATTTCAACTCTTTTCTCTGATAAATGTAGGCTGTGACTATCTCTTCAACCTCCTCTAACTTGAACTCGGCCATCTTCCTTTATCAGCTTCTTCCTGTTGAGGAAATGTCTCAACCTTGTTTTATTCTTTAATTTATTAAATGGCAATTTGTAATTATCTTTTTGTTGTCATGAAAGTTGCTAAATGTAACTATGACAACTTGCAAAGTGTTGTAATTGTCAAATTAGAAAGAGCATGAAAAAAAAGGGAAGATAAATGTGAGTTTGAAAAAGGAAAAAGAAAACAGATGTTTTAGTTGCATGTGCACATTACTAAAAAAATGGATTAAATTACAAGTTGGAAGAGAAAGTTTCTTTTCTTTGTGATCTATGACTAAAATGGTTTTTGAAACCATTCTTGATTTATGTTTTCTCTCATGTCTATATATTTAGTGCTTGAGTTGAAGAGAAAACATGTTAAGTTGTAGGTTATTGAAGCCATGAAGTGGTGCAGTGATTTAGAGGTAGAAGTTGTATTGATGTAACTTGTTTGAAGGATTAATACAAGTCTTGGATCTCTTTGGGAGTGAAGTTTTTTCTCGCAAGGGTTTCTCCACATAATTCTTGTGTTATGGTTTGAATATCTTTTGTAATCTTGTTTCAGCTATGATTTATTACTTTGTTAATTTGAATGCATAAAATTATCAACATATTTTTATTGCAAGTTTTATCCTGTTTTTCAACACTTCCAACTGCTACAACAAAGATCTTCAAACTGGTAGGTTATTCTGATTTCTTTTTTACCATCTACACTTAGCAGCTTCAAGCTCTCTGCAAATCTCACTTAAATAGACAGTTATAAACTGTTTTTAAGTGCAGTATTTGATAGATTCATATAAACTGCATATTATATGATACTCAGATGTATTAATCTTGATTTATAAATATTTTTGCCTTGGCCTCTTATTTATGGAAAAAATAAACATCTTTTGCAAACTCTGGACTGGCCTCTTTTCAACAGCCAGCAAATTTTCAATCCAAATAATCACCTCGAACCTGCTCTGATACCATTTACTAGAATATAATGGTAGGAGGAAACAAACAGAAATAGACATAAGACTTGTATTGATCAGAATAAAAACATTACATAAAACTTTTGAGCTGCTGCTCATTCATCGACAAACATTGCACAGGTTGAGTTGCTACTCAAACATCATTACAGATCTTCTAAGATTCCTGGAACTGCTTCTCTTTGACAGACACCATTACAACTTGCATTTAGACAAATGTTTGAGCTTCTGCTCATTGACAAACCTACTACCATTACATTCTCCTTACTGTTGTTGGAGCTGCTGCTCCTTGACACCATTACATTCACTATTATTCAAAGTTTCTTACAGCCCTTTTACAGCTCAGAGCTGGACTATTTCTAGAGTGGTTAACAAAATGGAGACTGCACAATATAGAGAAACCTAAGCACATTCGAGAGACAAAGAACTTACCACAGCGCACCTGCGATAAAAACCAAAATACCAAATCCCACACCCACCAATATTTTTCTAGGAGTACTTACTTGTTTCAGACCATTCTCCTTGGATATTGAACAATTTAAACTGCTGTTGAAGCTCCATGAAAAGATATTGTGGGTGTCTTTCGAGCTTACAGCTCCAGAGGAAAAGCCTACCATAATATATGCACTAAGATAGTTAGACAAATTTACCTTATCTGATAAAACGGGATTTTGGTGGGACTTCAAACTAGGAGAACCACTAGCAAGATACACTTTGAGCTCTGCTGCTTCGCTGTTGTAGTCAATCCGAGCTTCCAATCTTCTCCCAGTGTTTAGATCAGAAACAATATCTCTATTCAAAGGATATGAGGTCAAAACATTCTTGATGATTACCACACTATTCTCCTTACTATCAAACGCTACAGCAAACATATGAGGAATAAAATCAACTCCCTCTCCAAAAAGACCAAAAAGTCCTCCATTAATGAATTGTGGGATAGTGTAAACGAATCTTTCAGATGAGAAAAAGAAGGCTATTCCGTTGCCCGGAGGAGAATCATTTTTATGAGAGTGCATGGAAAACACAAAGTGAGTGCTGAAATTGGCCATAGAGGAAAGCTGGATCGTCCCATTATAAACAATTCTGCCTGATGATTGATTCGATTCGTTATACTGTAAGCTGTTACTATTTGTAAGATGGACAGCATTATCGTAGATTGCAGCGTCACCCAAGACAACAATCCCATCTGCTCCCGAAGACGGCCTGAATTTAGGGATAGTAAAGCCTAGACCTATTTCTGAGTTCAGGGAAATACTAACTGTGTTTGCGTAATAGAACAGACAGGCCATACAAATTAATTTGTAAAAACATACATTAGCCATGGATGAGAAATGAGCTTCTGCGCTACTATGAAAAGACAGCCTGTAATGGATTGCTTTTGAGGTGAATGAGGCAGGAGGATGTGCAAAAACAGGCCTTGCTTACAGAAAAGTTCAGAGTTTGAAAATGGCTTTGCTTACAATTTAAGCAATGGACTGTTGAAATAGGCATAGCTGTAACGCGTCTCTATTTTTATTTCAAAAGGAAATTGGTGAAAATCCTATTTCGCACGCAACAGCCTTATCGTTTCAACGACCATTCTTTTATGACTACATCGCGGGAGATGTGGCAACAGCATCGTGGTTGCAGGCACGATTTCCTGTGAAGGAATTTGAGATGTTAAGATAAGTCTACTCCGTGAAATATTTTTTCTAGTTTTTATTCATGGGTTGTTCCACAATGCTTTAAATGTTCATATGATAAACAAAATTAGCAGTTCCTGTGATTGTCAGCTCGTCCAGAGAGCAAATAAGGAATACAATAATTAAAGACTGACTGTGACTCAAAACCCTCAAATTATAATATTGGATAAAATCGTCGGAATTGCAGGCTTTATGAGATTCAATATGGTTTCTTCCATGCACGGGAAGTATACTAAAAGACTCGTGATTTTTATGTGACTCAAATTCTACCAACATTTAGCAAAAAACAATATTGCAGCAGCTTTCAATCAATATCAATCTGATTTGGCATATCACGTGAATAAGAAAGATGAAACAAAAATGAAAAATTGGTTTGATTTGAAGACGACTGTTGAAATGACAGATGATATCACGTGACAAAGGCAAAAAAAATCGTAGAATTATCACCTCATGTATCCTCAAATAAACCATAGAATATACATATATAACCTAAGAACAATTGAAGGAAAGGCTAAAAAATTAAAGGAAAACAATGCAATTTTTCACTTTCGCATAGATCTTAAATTGTTTTCTCAAATGTTTTAATCAATAGATTTTTTTAATAATATATTCATGTATATGTATTAAAATTGATTGCAATATTATAAATTAAGGAGTCATATATTATCAAATCAAAAGAACCAATATAAATCTATTTTATTTTTCATTTATGGATTATTGTTCAAACATTACAATATTAAATCAAATATTAGCTTTTATATCATTAGTTCCTGTAGACATGACCACCACATCCTAATTAATTATTAATGTTTTGAACTTCAACCAATCAAAATTAATTATTTTTTTAATTTTATTTTTGTAAAGCTAAATGAATAGTTTTTTAACCTTTTTAATTTTGAAAACTATTTTTCTTGAATATGGTTGGCTCAAAAAATTTGAGCCATAAGGATGATTTTCTAGGCTTCATTATCACAGTTTGCAAAATATTTCCTCTTCTTTTAAGTAAATTTAATTTGACTAGTCTATTTACTTTCCCAACACTATATATATATATATATATTATTAAATTGTAAAATGAATATAACTCAACTATTTTAAACACATATTTTTTTTTAAATATAAATTTAATAATTACTAATTTATTTAAAAATAAACTATTATAAGAATTTATTTTTCAAATGTAAATTTAAGGAATTTTAATTACTTTTAAAAATGCACTTAGGTATTCAAAACATTTGAGAGATAATTGAATGAATCAAAATTAAAAACTAATCTTATAAAATTCTAAAACATATATTTTCAATAAACTAAGTTGTACTATGATTAATTTAATTAATCTTAGTTACTTTAAACGAATTATAAAATTCAAACTAATTTCCAATATAATTTAAATTAATAAATTCATAAATTTATGCTAAAAAAATATTATTATTAAATACAAAACTAATACCAATGATTATTATTATTTAAACTAAATTAAATATTATTTTAAAATTAATGATATGATTTTTAGCTAATTAAATAGCTACCTTGAAATAAAATACTACTAATAACATTTATTTTTAGGAAAATAAATAAATAAATGTAATTTGAAAATAACAATTAGAATAAAATCAATTAATAGTGTGAAAAGAAATTAAACTGTATTATTTTAATTTTATATTTGTTTTCCACTAAGAATAAAAGAAAATTTAGTATTGTCAATTTTTTATGGAAAAATTATCTTGATTTATTTGTATTGAATAATTAATCTATTTTCACTAATTATTTTTAAAAATAGATAATAAATACTTTCTAAATTTTTAAAATTAAAATTTAGTTTACTTTTAAAATTAATTGTAAGCTTTAAGACTATTTTGTTGATTTTTTTAATATGATTAATAATTCTTACCCTAATAATATTTCATTTCATTCACATAGAAATATAATTCTATATTTAAATACTTATTTTTGTAATATATATATATATATATATTTTACTCTATGATTGGTTATTAAAATTTAAAAATAAATATATATAATTGAAGTCAAAAATACAAAAGTAAGCATGAAAAATAATTTTTGACTTTTTTGAAGTGGAATTTAATGTAATATATATATATTATTAATTTGTTCTAATTTAGTTTTGCTTTAATTTTTTTTAGTAGATAATTACTATAATTTAATTTAGTTTGATTTTATAATTAATTCTAAGCTTTAAAAATATTGTTGTGATTTGATTAAATATTTTTTATGATTAATAATTCTAACTCTAATAATATTTCATTTCAAATAAAATTCCTAGGTTAAAATACTTATTTTTGTTTGTAATATTTTTCATTAATGCTAAATTTATAAAATAATGTTAAGACATTAATAATTATAATCCTAGGTAATAGTACTTAATATCACATACCAATAAAAATATATTTTTACTTTTCTTTGTTTAATATATTTATCATTAATGCCAAATTTATAAACTAATATCAAGAAATAAATAACCTTAACCCTGAGATTTTTACTAGAACTCTAATTCGACCCTAAACCTAACCGTAATTCAACATTAACAATAGGATTTAATTATGGTTAGGCTTAGAGCAAGAATTTAATTATGGTTAGTGTTAGGGTTAGAATTAGGGTTTAATTAGGGTTAGGGTTAGGATTCAATTATGATTATAGCTAGGGTCAAATTTAGAAGCTAATATTAATATATTAAGGGTGGACTATATTTTATCTTCTTAAAAAAAAGTGACATGTCAGAATATGGGCCATATTCTATTGAATAGCTCTCAAATTTGAAACATAGTAGACAATCTTTACTTAAGTATTAATTTTAATTTTTAAACCATGTTTCCACTAAATAATTATGTAGAAGATACTTACTCAAAATAGAAATAATTTCCTATAGATTTTACTCATGAAGTAGATATTCTTGTTGTTGCAGCAAGTGTGCCATATTTGGTTCATGGTGATTCGCTAAAACCTAGTACAATACTAATTGATCTTGGCTTAAATGTAGTAGAGATATGACACCTTCTAATTTCCTTTTTTTAAAGGTTTGTAAGTAAAATATGGTTAATATATAACAAATTAAAACTATTACTTCCACTTTTGCAAGATCCTAGTGCTAAAAGAGAATACCAATTAGTCAGTCATGTTTCCTATGAAGAGGCTTCAAGAATAGCTTAGCAATTAATCCTCTACCTTGTGGTCTTGGTCTAATGACTATTTCAATGCTTTTGTGTACTACTCTACAATAAAAAAAATGAGCATATGGGTTCAATTGAGACTTTTGATGTTTGATCTAGGCTTTTTGTAATACACTTCACATTTTAAGTTTTATGAAGATTATAAATGAGTTATCTATTACTAAATGGAATAAAAAGATCATTTTATATTATAAGAAAATGGAGACATTAGACACCTATAAGAGGACTTAGGACTATATGCTTTCATTTTCATTTGTGTAGAAAACTGTAATATTTAAGAAAGTTGGTTATACATCTACGTACAATGAAAGTTTTAAAGATTTTCTTTTTTTAAAGAGGATTTTTTATCCTATATTTTGAATGGTCAAGGAAATATTTGAACTCATTAATATTTACATAATGCTAGCAACATGAAAATTATGCTTTCTTCATGGCCTAAAAGCTCAACCAGAGCATCTCAAATTTTTGAAGGGATAATTTATTTTTTGTTATAAGGGTCATTTTCTAATGGAAGACAAGGTTGACTCAATCAATGATAAAATTCCTAAATTTAGGCGATAACTGCTTTATTCTAACCAATTGTTCGGGGTGTTGCCACAATAGTGGTTTACACTTTCTGGGAGATCCTAATTTTTGCTAAAATCACATATTTTTAGAAAATATAATGATTTAAGCCTTGAAAAATTCTATTTATAGGATTCCAATTAAAGTTGGTTTGATCAAACCACGTTAGACAAAGCCCCCCTGGATAGAACCTCGCTAGATTTAAATCATACCTATAATGAAATTTCCTTTATGCCTATCAAAATGCTAATAAAAAATCACTTTGATTTACCTTTTGGGGGATCAAATGAGTTCATTTAATTTATTTTTCTTTTAAGTATGTAGTCCTATTATAAGATTCCAACAAAGTATAATTTTAATTAAATATAATTTGATTATTATATTTATTTTTGATTTCTTGTGAATGTAGATTTTTCACCAAAAATCAAGCTCTTTGTTCTGCACATGGGGGAAAATAGTTGATTATCAATTTTTAAAAAAAAAAATATGGTCAAGTTGGGTATTGATGTCTTTGATGCATTAGAAAAAAAGAATTTCGATACATATAGAAAAATTTATGTTGTATATAGTCCGCTTATGTTTGAATTATAATTGGTTTGACTTGGCAACTTGATTAAGGAAAAAATATTAAATAAAACACTATGAAACCAAATGAACTAGTTAGATATCATAGTTACAAATCTAAATTCAAAAAAATATAATTTTATCATTGATACAAAAAAAATTATGTTGTATATGGTGAACATCACTCCTTAAAAATGTTGTTTACTGATAAAAACTAGTTTTCAAAGGAGATGAAAAATAAGTGCAATATGATTCCAAAAAAAATGAAAAAAATATATTTAGAATCTATAGACAAAACTTCACAAATCACTAGTTTGCATCATCTCCAAATTCTTCACAGTTTAGCCGCTATAGGAGCTCAAAAGTGAAGATTTAGTTTAAAAAATCAGTTTAGTGTCTAGTTTGCCCAAAAATTGTAAATCGGTATTGTGGGATCACCCTTTGTAAAACACAAAAAACATGACAAATACAAACAAAAATATTCTAAAACTTGTTGGCACAAACTTTGCAGCTCTACTTAAATATGTTCTAAGATAGTTTGGACTTCACATTTTATTAGTTCTTGCTTCCCTCTTATTACGCCAATATATTTTTTAAATATTTATTTGTGGGTCATTTCACACACCAATTTTAGTGGGATATATTATTTTCACTTAAAATGTAATCACTTCTCTCAATTTTTATAGCACAAAATATTTACATGTCAGGAAATCCAAATTATTTCACATGATACTTATTGTGCATATTTTGCACACATGCCCCGTTGTAGGCAGGGACCCTCTTTTTTCACTCCCAGCAGCCTCCTTTCCTCCTACCTCATTTTGTGTGCCCCTAATTTTGGTGTCCTAGTTGGTCAACGCACCCTTCAAATTCTCATTTTTGGCTGATCATAATTTTCCCATAAATTTTAAAAATGGCTAAGTCTTGGGTTTTTCGGGCTTCACCTCCCCGCTCGCTTAGTTCTTCTTTTTTCTTCACTTTTTGACTGTGGGGATAGGTTTCCTATGGATTTGGGATGTTTTTTGCTGCCCAAGTGAACTACCAAGGGTTCATTAAGTTTTAGGAAGTTGCAAAAATTTCAAAACAAGCATTCCTTCAACAAAATTTCTAGAACGTCCAAGTGCTCCTCCAATTTGAAAATAGACTTCAACCCAGATGCTAAAATTAGATCTTATCCTCCCTAGACCTTTCAAATTCAAAATTTGCAGCCAGGAGACACCATCCAGAGTTCCATGCTTGTTTGCCATTTTCAAAGCAACATTTCCAAAACGACATTCCAACCTTTTGTTTCTGGAACGTCTAAGCACTCCTCCAATTTGAAAACGAACTTCAACCCAGATGTTAAAATTGTATCTTATCCTCCTCAGACATTTCAAATTGAAAATTTTCAGTCGGGACATACCATCTGAGGTTCCATGCTTTGTTCACTGTTTTCAAAACAACATTTTCAGAACGACATTTTGACCTCTTCTTTCCGAAACGTTCAAGCGCTCCTCCGATTTGAAAATGGACTTTGACCCAGATGCTAAAATTGGATTTATCCTCCCTAGACCTTTCAATTTCCAAATTTTCAGCTGGGAGATACCATCCAGAGTTCCATGCTCTGTTCATCGTTTTCAAAACAACATTTCCAGAACGACATTTTGGCCTCTTGTTTTCGAAACGTCCAAGCGCTCCTCCAATTTGAAAATGGACTTCGACCCAAATGCTAAAATTGGATCTTATCCTCCTTGGACCTTTCAAATTCCAAGTTTGCAGCCGAGAGATACCATCCAGGTCGCCATGCCCTATTTGCCCTTTTCAAAACAACATTCCGGCCTCTCGATTCCGGTTTCAAGAAACCTACCATGGGTCTATTGGGAGGCCCATTGAGAAAGCTGAACAAGGAAAAGCATGTGGCTCATATCACAATTAATTTTATCCCCACCTCTCCTCATGGTGCCCATCAATAGAAGTGGCATAAGAAGAAGGCAAGTTTCAGGTAGTTTCAGCTACAGTAAAAGGGAAATAGGCTAGAAGACAAAACTGCTATAGTGAGTGGCCACTACAAGACAGAATAGGGAAAAGACAAAGATGTATTTTAAATTGTTGAATATTGTGGGGTAGGTGAATTCCTAATTTAATTGAATCCGAGCCACAATGTAACTCAATCATAGCCATTCATTTGGGCTTTGGAAAACGATAAATAGAGGTCTCCCCCTCATTTGTAAGGGGTTGGAGAGCTATTGTAAAAACATTCTGTAGCAATAGAAAGCAGCATTGCATGATCTATGGGTGTTAATTTTTGAGTTTTCTCATTATGTGTGCATGGTTCTACCTTCCGAATTAGTTTTAGTTGTTAGTTTCTTGAATGGAAGTGATGATGGTGTTTGTTGTTATAGTATTTGATGAGCTTTCAGCCCATACTTTTGGCACTTGTTGATGACAAGCTGTTGGGAAAAGTTAGTCTGGGCTTCTTTATTTGATTTTTGCAACTTAGTTCACTTGCATGTTCATGATGTGTGTATGCAAACTGAAAATCTGCAGTCCTTAGAAGATTGCACTAGTTTTGTGTAACTATAGGATCCTCTTGGCCAAGGAAAATCCAATTTAGGGAGTTTGTCTACTGTAGCAGCCTCCATGATCATTGTCCATTAGTAATTTCAGATCTAGGAACCTTGTCTCTTCCTTGCCCTTTTTGCCCTTTTTTTTAATAAGTAACCTTAGGCAAGGTTCATTGCACATTATAAAGCTAAATCCAATGTTGAAATTGAGTTCTAGACTGTTGTTTGAACCTGCAAAAAAAGCTCAGTAACTCTCCCATTTTAAGAACTTCATTTGGAGATCCAACTTCCCCACTTTGTAACTCATCCGTAAGACCACCTTGTGATTCCAAAAAATCACATAAATCAACTAATATATTCCAAGCACTGTCAAGACCTAACATCTGAGAGACCTTGGGATAGTGTTCTGCAATTTGATTGTGGAAGATTGTCTTTCAAGAGAGGCAATGCACCTACACATTACCTCTATTGATAAGTGCATAAAAACACCATCAACAATACTCACATGATAAAGATCCATGAATCTTATAATATATTACGTTAAAAAAGTATACAAACTTAAATTAAATTAAATTAAATAAAAGTAAAATAGTCTTAAATCTATTGCATTTCAAAGGAAATTCAAAATATAAAAGGAATATATAAGAGTTTGGGAGTGATCCTATAATTTCCTAAAACTAATATATAATTTAGTGAACTAGAAAATAAGTATAAATTCAACCTTAGATCAACCTATCATCACATAGTGAAAACCTAATTTAAACATGAATTAATATATAACACTAAAATGTATTTTAGTTTTTTTAGGATTAGTCTCTCTAGTATGTAATTTAATACAAAAATCATCCTTTTATTTGTAATTAAAAAAATCACTTATTATTGAAATGCATATAATGTTAAAATTTGTAAAGAATATTTTATTTAATAATATTAGCACTACTCGTGTGTGTGTGTGTGTGTGTGTTATCACAATTAAAAAGAATAAAGCTAAACTATGAATATTAAGGATCATTTTATTTTGTATTGATAGTTCTAATGGTTAAATCAAAATACTCATAAATTCATACTTAATTTTATATTTATTTTGATGGAATGACTTAATATAATTGAATATTGATATGTTGTACATTTTTATATTAATTTTTATTTTCAAAGATGTTTTCATTTGTATCACTTTTACATTCATTTACACATATATTCATAAATCAAATAACTATCTTTATATGAATTCATCCCAAAATATGTACCATTATTACTCATAAATATTGTACCCATATCCATGTTAATTTCTCCACATCAATCTCTATCTTTATATATTTACTCCTTACCCTAGCCCTAAGTCAATATTTTGCCTCATAATTGATCCCAACTAGTGTAACACCATTTTGTTTTTCCCTTATGTTCTGACAATGTGTGTCTTTGTTATGCTTTGTTATTATTTGATTGCTAACTTTACAGTGATGCGGATTTTATGTTATGATGTGATGGTACCTTATTTTGATGTGATCATCATGACATGCTTTAGATGAGCAGAGTGGATATTTGAATTAATATTTTTATGTTCTCTTGAGTAGATTATTGATGATAGATTTGTCAGTTTGGTGAAATTGTGTTGGTGAAGGGGATGAAATTGCACCACTTGCTTGTGAACACCCTGTGATTTTGTGATTCTCTCTTCATGATGTGTTTTATTATGATATATATATCCATGTTCGATATATGCCTTATTTACAAGTTTGTAGGTACAAGACATTGACTCCACCTAGTTTCACAGGTTTGAGTGTGTCCACTGCCCAACAATAATGTTTATTGGGAGATAGTGGCTAGGATTCCTATGTCAAGCCATTACCCTAGTCATAGTGTGTCATCGGTTCTAGTTGGTTTTGTTTGTTAAATGTTTTTTAATTTTTCTTTGAAATTATTTATGTTGCAAAGTTTGTAAAAGGTAAATAATGGATTTAAAGTTTTTTAGATGATTATTAAATTAATTTGGTTTTAATGTTCGAAATTTTTGATTAATTAATTAATTTAATCTAATTGGTAAATAATATAATCTTAGGATTATATTATTCTATTAATTAATTAAATTAGTTGAATTAAGTTAAATTAAAAGTGTTAAGTATTTTAGAAATTATTGAATGTTTTAATTTTTAAAATATCTTGAGGATTTGGTGCAATTTGGTTTTAAAAGATGTTTTGGGTTTTCAACATGTGTTAAAAAAATTTATGAGGTTTGTTGGGAAAATTTATTCTCGGGGAGAAATTTATGGCTATAACAGGAAGAAGTGAGAAGCTTCTTTACGAAAGAAGGATAAAGTATATTTTGTTGGGAAAGAGGTTTCGAGAAAGGAAGTTTTTTGGTGATTGCATCTTTTGGTTGTTTTTGTAGAAATTTCGAAAAAAAAAAATAGTCTTGAAAGTTTTGTGTGTTCTAAATTTTTTATTATTCTAGAGGAAGCTCTAGTTGGTCTAGGAAAAAACTTGGATCTGTGGAAGAGGCACTACATCATTTCAAAGCTCATAGGCTTTGTATTTTAGGTTCCTCTTTCAATTGTAGTTAGTTTCTTAGTGGAAAAGCTTCTTAGTTTAGATTACTCTCTAGAAAATATTTTTTGTGCAAGTTTTAAAGCTTTGAGTTTTGTTTAAAAATTGTAAATGTCGTGTGTGAAATTCTCTATGAAAATGAAATTATCTGTTGAAACAAAATATTTTGTGAAAACCATTGTAAATTTTAAGATGGGATTATTGTAAACATAGAAGAACCCAAAATAATAAAATTAGAGATCTAGGAAATTCTCTATCGGGAAGAAATTATTCTATAAAATTTATCTTCTTGGAAAAATTTAGGTAGAAGTTTTTGTAGAGAAATTTTACTCCAATTCGTTATAAATTTGTTTTCTGTAGGAAGTGATTGCTTCAGATTAAATTATTGGTTTGAATTAAATTTAGAAAAAGACCTCTGTGTAAAATTTCTTCTCTTTGTAACTTTGGGTATTTTCCTGTAGATGGCCATTTCGTGGAAATTGTTTGCTGACTGGAACAATCTTTGTGATGAATTTGTATATATATAGCTATATATATACATATATTTATATTTTAACACACACACATATATATATAACTATATATATTCTTTATATATAAATGATTATTATAATCTATAGAAATTATGCATTTTTGAAACCATAGAAGGGAGGCTCGTACCACACTTCTTTTAAATTATAGTTGTTATATGTTTCAATTTATTCTTATTGGTATTATGAGTGGGGACGCATGGCTCCCCACTGTCACTTCCCCCCACATGGGGAAAGTTGACATTGTATGGGTAGCCAACATTGGCCCACATAGGTCGTGCTCACCCCAACCATGGGGGGGGTACGGTTGTGGGAAGCGTAGCCTTCCCCAGTTCCTTTGTAATCTAGCAGTGAAACTTGAAAACTTCGTACATGGATAATGATTTTGTTGAGTTTTTTTTAATATTTGTGAGTTGGATTTAATATATAAAATACATATATAATATATATTTATATATATAAAAATAAATATGTGTATAAAATATATATCATAAATATATCTATATATATATATATTTATGTGTATATATATTATAATTATTATTTTGGGAATTTTTAAGTTGTATTATTTTAGAATATTTAAATATTATATATATTTATGTATATAATTATATATATGTGTATATATAGTTGTATATATACTTAAATATATATATTTATGTATATAATTATATATATGTGTATATATAGAGTTGTATATATACTTAAATATATATATTTAAATGGTTTTTAATTAGGTGCATGCATCAGTTACACCAATAGTACATTTGAATGAGATACCCTTTATTTAAAAGAAATTGTTATTTTATTAAAAGTAATCGATGAAATTGAAGTACAAATAAGTTAGATTTTTCCTTCTCTAATTGTTAAGGGATGTTATTTAATTATTATATTTGGGAAATTTCTTTACTGTTAATCACTGAAGTGGAAATTGGATTTAGTGTTTCCAAAAATTAGTTTTTTTCCTATATTATTGCCCTTTGTATGTAATTTCCTCTATTCACCTTTTTGGAAATTATCTTAGAAGCATTATAAGACTTCCAGTTGTGTTATAGATTTGGTGGTTGTGTTTTAATTGTCAACCCTTTTATATTTCCCTAGGGTAGTGCATATTGTCATTGTTCAATAAACCACCTGGTTTCAATAAACATGGATGTGATGTCATTTTTCTTTGGATGGGGATTGAATATTCGTAGTGTTCTCTACTTACCTTTGTTTGTGGATTTGTTCCATGTCTTGACAATAGGAGAGTGATTCTCAATGGGGGTCTGGGTCTAGAAAGATCTGCTAGGGTAACCCATGCATCTTTGTGGTGACACTCCTCCTATATCAGCAGTATGTTTGGTTCATTAATTTATTTAATTATTCAACCATAGAAGAATTGTACCCATTGAGTTAGTTTTGTACTGGTATTTGTTATGTTCAGTTATGTGTTAGCCTGTGTCTAGTGGTAGATGGTCTTGCCTAAGGAACCTTATTACTATCTCCTAGCATGGGGGGTGGGCCTTTGAGTACCACTTGGTTGGGTGGAATATTCACCTTACTCTATTGGGTACCCTTTATTTTGTTCGTGGTGGTGAGATTAGGATACATTTGATATGTTCCTTTCTTTTAATGTACTATATCAGATGACACTTGTATTTATATTACTCCTCAATTTTGTTCGAGGAGGTCTCATGTAATTTGTAACACTTATGTATGTTCTTCCTCATTTTGGGAATGAGTATTGTAAACCTTATTTGAAAATTAATGTAATATTTGAGTCTTGATGTATATCTAATCTTTGTGATGCAATTTTAATGCTTTCAATGTATGTACTTTTAATTCATAAGTAGTTAATCATATTCTATGAATGCATTTATTTTTATGCTATTGAAATCACATGTAACCTTAGTCTCATGCCTTAAAGGATGTTGGCAATAGTTAGTGCACCTTTCATGCTAATATTGCACTTTATAAAAAATAATTGTATGCTTTCATAGTTATTACAACTTCCTTTAGGGTTACATGGTGAGGCATTATAACTAGCATAACCCTAACCTAAAATTCAAAATCTTACATTCATATCTAAATTTCATACCTCTTTTTACCAGTCATGAGATGAATCAATACATCTTTGTATGAATTAAAGTGTTATATAATATTATTTAAATATATTTATTTATGTATTTAATTCATATGAAAAATAAAGAGAACATCTAAAAACAAAGCATTCATTTTAATAGTATTTTATATTTAAACTTAAAAGAAAACTATTGCTTGCGTCAAAATTAAATAAGACATAGACAAGTTTAAACATAATGTCTTGCACTATTTATTCAACCACAAAAATTGCTAGTTTAAGAGTGGATTGACCTAAGCCATCAAAACATTATTAAACATGAAAATTCCCCTAAAGTTTTTCTAAACACCTTTGTCATTTCCTCTAAAAAATATTCATTATTATATTCAATATAATTTAATAATTTTATCACCTACCAAATTAGATCCATGAACTAGATTTTATTCTAACTTACATTAGAGAATAATCGAAAAAATATTGACCCATATGGGAGTATTATGATCCCAAGATGATGAGCACACCAATATCATAATATTTTGTATTATGTTAAATTAATTTTGTACACCTTCAACATCTATTTATTATATAATATTTTAGAAGGCACATATTGTGTTGTCTTTACAATTATATCCAATGTCAAGTGACTAGCATTGGATATTAGTTTGTAATGTGATATTTTAATTTTAATAACTTTTCCTTTGTCTACAAATTGTCTTACATTGATATAAATGAATAAATTAATTTAATGTTATGATATTGCTATCAGGATTCAACTATGTAGTTTCTGATTCAAACTCATTGACCCATGATTCATGAGTAGTGGTTCACAATAACCCATCTCTCATGATAATGAATGGTCCACTTAGCACTCATTGCATCTAGGTGATTCTCACAGAGGTGAAGCATTGGTCCATCCCAGGAGGTCACCCATCCCAGTACTGCTCCAGCTCAAGTGCTCTTAACCATAGAGTTTCCCCCAAGGTTAAGCCCACTTAATTTAATGTACTATTCTATTGTAATATATTAATTTATTTTTTTGACCTTAACCCCATTTTTCTTTTACATAGGCTAATAGTATTTTCTAGGGAAAGAATTATTAAATTTTGTCTTTAATTACATATTAATCTACAAATATAGGAAAATAGAACAAAAAAATATTAATATATTATTATTTATATGAAATTATCCTATTTTTGGTGTGAAATCTCATGGAGAGAGGATAATGTAACTCCAAAATATTAATGAGGGGGTTGAATATTAGATATGTGGAGTTATACAAGGAAATTATAGAAAGAAGGAAAATAAATGAACAAATAGTTAGATAGGAATTTATAGTTAACTAATTTTAGTGAGAGTATCTATTATGAAAAATTATATACCAAATTTAATTATAGTTGTAAGAAGGTAAAATTTGAGCATCCTTACATGCGAAATAGCCAAGTGTAAGAAGATTTTATGAAAATTAATTTAGTGGGCATATTTTGGAGGGATAATAATGAAATATATTTATTATTTATGGGAATAATGGGTTTGAAGTAGAAGTGGTCCTAGATCCAACTAGGATTGACTTATTTTCACTTGAATTCATATTTGGACACAAAATTAACTAGGGTTGATGATTAGCATGCTACCAAAAGGGAGAGTCAATCTCATGGGGGTTGTGTCATGGTGAGAGAGAGAGGAACTTGTGACTAAAGATAAGGCTAAATTATATGGAAAAGAGCATTGTGGGCACCCTAGAACTGAGATGCTTCCTCTTGGGATCTAAATAATATAAAATGTAGGTTTTAATTTGTTATGTGTTTCCTGTGACTATCACCTAATGAAAATTTTGGACCTAAATTACACACATGGAAAGCAGGGAAAAGGTTATGATGTATAGGGGCCTGCCTAAGTTAAACCCCATTTTTGTATTTATACCTCCATATATAGAAAATTATGATGATAAATAGAGAATACCATAGGTTAGACAAAGGCAAAAATTATTATAATTCACTGAAATGATAAATAAAAATTTTACTTCTGGTATGAAATCCTTGATGAAGTGATGCCATAGCTCAGATTGCCACAAATGTATATTGGAAAATGTCTTGATTGCTTAATATGCCTATAATAGGTTATTCCCATATAAATAATATATTTTTATAGATAAAATGCATAGGATAAATCAATACTTCTCCATAATTGAATAATAACTCATAATACTGATTAGATTATTCATAATTCCTCCCTTCTCTTCACCAAGCTAATAAATTGAAAGAATAAACTTAATTGATGAAAGCACTATAATAATATTTTTAATTTTAGGATGTTGAATTTTATCAATAGAATGTCTAGGATTTCAAATGGTGAAAAAAACTTGTATTTATGAAAATTTTCAATTTCCCACTAATTATCAATTGCTGACAAGCGACTATGTATTTTTTAAATGTAAAACATGTTGAAACTAACATATTCAAATTAGGGCCCCAGTCTAGACCTATTTTTGGGTCATATGTATCGATAAATGGATAGTAGATAAAAACCCCCAAGTTATTCCATATTTTTAAAAAATATAATAAAGTGGTCAAATTATAAGTATGATTAGTTCCAATAACACAAGGAGGAGCTAAACCTAGTGTTAAGTTTTCAAGGTTGAAAATTTACAATGCTACATTTAGCCCCCACTTTAGTGAATATGAAATTATGCTCATGTACTCAAACTCAAGTAAGGATTTTTCAACAAGGGTTTGATTATAAAAATATGAAAGAGATAGGATGACATCAAATTTAGGGGATGCACTAGCCCCCAGGATCAAGGCCCTATAAAAAATAATATAAGGACAAGGCAACACAAACACACAAGGTAGAAAAAATGAAGCATACTCAATGAAATAATAATAAAAAAAAAAACAATACAAACACAATCCAATACATGAAGCAAAAATATGAAAGACATGTGGAAAACATGATACAATACAAAAAGTAAACACATTAAAGACACAAACTAAACATGACACCTTACACAAACTAAACATTCGAAAGACATAAATGAGACATGTAGAAAATATAAGACAAATAATAAGAACACAATAAAACATAAACACAAGGTTATTACACTAAAAGGGAATCTAGTCATTAAAGTAAAGAGACCTCGGGCTTAAATTTATCTCAAATAGCAAAGATCATCCTCCAAATATGATGTTTAAAGAAAAATGATGCTCTCATAAGGATTAGCAAGACATGTTATGATAAATAACGTATGAGCTACATAGTTCCACAGACTAGTAAGTTGTGTTATGCTAGGTGGTTATAGAAAAATACTCAGTTTCATGAATCAACAAGCTTTGTTATGCCAAATCCATATACTATTTTTCCAAGCATGCATCAAGGAGTGCATAAAATTTTAATGTCATGGGGGATGAATAAATTCTCAACATCATAGGGGATGAATTTATAACCACACCTTGGGGGGGATTATAAATAAAAACACCACCAAAGGGGTATTCTAAGAATTCAAATATCAAAATATGTTAATGAAATGGATAGGGTGACATGCCATCCTAAAAGTGTAAATACTTTTTTCCATGTTGATATATTAAGGAAAAGAAGGGGGAGAGTGGAACCTTGAAAAGAATACACACACCTCCCAAAAATATTTAACTTTTCTACCAAGTGTAAAGGAAAGGAAAGAAAAATCATACAAGAGACTATCTTGTTGCTACCATGGAAATAAAATAATTACATGGAATATTGTACCACTATGAATGGCAATGTGAAAACATATGAAGCTACAAATGCCACATAGCGCAGGGAAACACAATAGAAGGTGAATTATTATTTAGACTTATTAGGTACATCATTGTAGTGTAGGAAAAAGTGTCATTTTTTCACACTTAATTTGGAATTAACTAAAAATAAAATGAGCTTAATTATGCCCTTATTTAGTGTTGTAATACGTTTTTCATATTCAAATTAAGTTTAGGGCCCTTTTAAATAAAATGGACTTAATTGTGCCTTGTTTTTGGTGTTGTAAGGTGTACCTTCACACTTTCACACTAATCTATGGATTTATTAATTTATTGAGGTCAATTTACCTTATTTATCCCCTTTAATTCAAATCCAACCCTAATTAAATGAAAATTCTGAGGGATAAAACCCGACATTCAAAAATTCCATTTCAAAACACTTATCTTTGGAAGATGTGTGTCCTATGTAAGTGACCTAGGAGCCATTCTCCATAGGGCGAATGGGTCCTCACTTAGATCTATGACCCTATTTTTACATACTTGGTTTAACACTAACCTATGTGTGTCCTAAGTAAATGACCTAGGACACATTCACCCTATGGCCAATGGGTCCTCACTTAGACCTGAGATCATCCTTTAAAATATGTTTTTGGTGGTATTTTAATGATTTCAAACCTAAAATTTAATGCCTTCTTGTGATATTTTAATTTCATGAATTAATGTTAAGATACATATAAATACAAGGTTATTTCACTTAGTTTCACCTAGAAAATTCAAGTTATCATAATAAAAAAAATTCAAGAGAGAATTATAGGAGCGTTCAAGAGAATTTTCAAGGCATTCAAGGGTAGGTTTATTGAAGATTATTTCAGCAATCAAGATTCATTTCATCATGTCAAAGAAATATTGTATCATTCATGTTGTTTGAGCTAATATGGTGATGTAGAGTTCAATATCTATTCAATTGTTCAAAATCATTGGTTTAAATCAAGTTTCATGATCAAGATACTCATCCATTAAAGCCAATTCATGTAAGTTTGTAGATCTACATTCCAAGATTTAAAACAAGGTTTGGTGAGTTGTTACATATTGTTGCTCATTCATCATTCTTTCATGCCTTTCTATTTCATTTCAAGTTTTAATTACCAAAATGGGGTTTGACCAAGGAAAAACTCCATTCGCTAACAAATAATTTTTCTCTCTTTGACGTGTGATTATAGATTTTAGATTGAAGATCCTTTGAACATAAAAATGAAGAAAATTGTAAAGTTGTCAAAGTTGAAAGAAAATTTTTCAAATCTTGGAAAGTGACCTACAAAATTTATTTCTTGTTTTTCAATAGTGAAAACTTGGAATTTGGGAGTGCAGACTTGGAAAAAGAGAACCCATAAAGCATTTTCAAGAAACCCTAGCCAAGACCCATTCTTCATAGGGTGAATAAGTCCTTGGTGAGCTTCAAAAGGTGACTTCTAGTGAAAGTTACACAACATTTTCCCATTTCCAAATCTCCCTTTTGATTGTTCTTTCAGTCAAATTTGATTACTATTCTTCATTTTACAATACACATTTTGAATGCAATAAGGAAAATAGGTCCATTGTTCAACAATTCATTTTTACAAACATATTTTTCTTCATTTCATTTTGGTGAACCTGAGTTTGATCCTTGCATTTCCTAATTTTGGAGTACTCTTTCATCGTAGATTTAGATATTGTATTCATTTGCATCTATTTTCATTCAATTAGCTCTCATTTAAGGTGTCTAGTTTGCATTCAACTTTGCATTTCATTTAAGGGTTTTAGGATTGTATATTTTGCATTCTTTAAATCTAAAAAATACAAAAAAATAAGTCATCTTGCATATAATTTACATAGAATTACATCATATTCATTGGAATTTAAAAATTGAAACAAAATTGCATATCAAACTAGGTGTTATAGGTTGTCATTTTGTCACATATTGCACATGGATTCCACATTGAACTCACAAAAAATTGAAATTGAATCTTGTTGTATCAGACCAGAATTTGGAAACCTCTGTAAATCACTCAAAAATATCTAAAAATTTGTTTCAAAACCATCACCTAGGACCCATTCGCCCTAGGGAAAATGATTCCCTACTCAAGGTCATATTCTAATTTTCTAGGCATTAAAAAAATTTATTTTTGCAATCATGTTTCCTACTTTCAGATTTTGTTACTATTTTCAAAATTTTAGTTTCATCAATTTGATCATATCTAGCTTAATTTGATAATGTTAGTGCATTGTATGGTTTTAAAATTGCATTTACAAGACTTCAGTTTTATATTTTTACATAGTGTAAGCAACAAGTTACCTTGTTTAGAATCTAAAAATTTCATTCTAGGTCATTGCATTGTATTTTACCCTCTTTCCATTTTGGGTTGACATTGAGTTTGTAAAAATTTCATGAGCTTTCCAACTTGGTGTCGTATTAGCAATACTATTGTGAGACATAGTTCAAGACTCATGTCATCCCATGATACACCATCCATTGTAGATCTCGGGTTTTCTAACTCTCTTTCTAATAGTGTTGATAATCAACCCCCTATGGATCATAACATGCATACCTCATTTCCAATGACTTCCTTACCCACAACCAATGTGCATGATTTCAATAATACCATCCCTACCATGACTAGTTTTACTCAAGATTTTGGGTATACTCATATCCAAGGTGGAAATTAAATTCCTCCTTTCATAGCCCTCACCTCTATTCCTACATACAATAGTACTCAAGTTACCAAAACAATTCAACCTACTAGCCATGCCAATAATTCATCAAGTATTTCCATTGGGAATCCTTCTAGCTTTGTGCATTTAAATATTATATTTCCTCAACCATATTTCCTTGTAAAACTATAATTCACTTGCCCCTCGCATACATACACCACTCCACCTTATTCCCCTTAATCTTACAATACCAATAATGATCCAATCATTAACACACTTTTGCAAAACATGGCATCCCTGGAACAATAAATTGCCATCCTAAATAAAAATAACAATGGAAAACCTTCAAAATACATCAAAACTGACCCATTATCCATAGAGATATTGGAAACACAAATTCCATATGGTATAGAAGTTCCTAGATTTGAGAAATATGGTTGGAAAGGAGATCTTGCTAGCCACATGTCTGCTTATAAAACCCTATATACTAATTTCATCTTTGAAGATAATCTCTTGGCTAAACTCTTCCTTAGATCCTTAAGGATAGTGCTTTAGAGTGGTTTTTATATTTAGTAATCAAATCAATAAACTTATTCAATAAGCTAATTGATTCCTTTTACAATCATTTCCACATTCACATGGGTCCCAAGATGACCCTAGTTGATTTATTTACATGTAAATAAAAGGATGATGAGAAAGTTACTAATTTCATAGCATGATATCAAATATGTCATTCACAAATAAACATTAAGATTCCTGATGTTGATCTTAAATTAATGTTTATTACTAATTCAAAAAAAAATCCAAACCAAACTTGAGATGTTGAAATTCCAATCCTTCACACAATTATGTACAACCCTTCATGAATATCAAAATTCAGCTTATGGTCGTGATGTGAAAAATCCCCCTATCCATCCTAAATTTTTTGAATATGCACCTCAAAATAGTTACCAACCTTTCAATAAACATAATAGGGGTTTTTTACAACTTAATTCCCCTCAATTAAATCAACAAGCTAGTAACTAGGTGGCTACTATAAAGAAAACAAACCTTTTTCCCTTTGGGGATAGGAATAGAAAATCTACCCCTCTACCTCACACCCTTCATAATATCATGTTGTAACTCATGAACAAGAATATGCTTTCATTACCTCCTGCCGAAGCTCCTAATCCTAAAAAACCATTACTATCAAACTATAGACCAAACACTTATTGCCATTACCACCAACAAAATGGACATGATACAGAAAATTGTAAGTGTCTTAAAAATATTGTGCAAGACCTCATTGATTTTAATAATATCTTAATTGGAGGTGTGAGCAATCAAGGTAATAAGTTTGTAGCTCCTCCTTACTAAAATTGACAAATCTTTACAAATCCCATGCCGAAACACATTATTTCATTTGTCAAAGCTAGTGAAACAATGAATGATGTGATGAATGTTGACGTAGATGACCAAAACACAAAAGATGAAAATGTGGATGAAATGAATAGACTAATAGTATTTATCAAAGCTAAACCTCACATGGAAAAAACCAAAATTCCCCTTGATATTTATTTTTCACAAAATGACATAATTGAAAACATGCACCTCATGGTCATCTTCACATAGCTGGAAGAATCAATGACAAGCCCACCAATGGGATATTAATTGATCTCATCTATGTCAAAGATGTGATAATTGAAGAATTCCTATTTGTGCATGAAATCTATCAAGATTATTATTAAAATCCAAAATCTTGGATCAAACTACATAATGGTTTTTCTTGCCCTATGATTGGCTCGATAAATCTCCCTCTAAAAGCTAGATCAAAAACATTAAATGTCTCATTCACCATTATCCTCTCATCAAACTAATTTCATGTGAAGCTAAGCTATCCATGGCTTCACTCCATGAATGCTATTGCATTCATTCTGCATAAATTTTTAAATTTTCCCATTGGGAATGAGATCTTTATTATACATCATAGTGGCTTTAATCATGTCTCTTCTCATGAGAATTTTTTATTGGATTTATTTTGGCCGGAGCCTATTGAACCTAGTAGACCTTGTCAGGACTATTTTTTCAAACTATATCAAAATTTTAAGGCAAAGTGCATAGCATAATTATCCATTTGCAATATTACTCAGCCTATGATTGATCCGCCCATCCTTGATGAAACCATGATTGAACCAAAATCCATTTCAAATATCCAAGACTAGCCTATGATAAATTATCCTAACATTTCCTATAAGGGACCACAAGACAATCAAAACAATTCCCTTGTGTCTCCTAAAACCAAACAAGTTTACAAAGCTAAAGAAAAAGTGGTTGAACAACCTCCCTTGGTTCCTTTAGTTCCTCCCCTAAGGGAAGAAAAGAAACCTATGGTTGACAAACCCGCTCCTACACAATCACAACTTGAGAAGAAATCAAAATGCTAGAGAGTGTAGACGTAGAAGTCATGTTATTGCTCATATGTTCCAAACTAAAGAAGAAAATAGTAACATATAAAATCAAAATCTAAAATTATATCATGCAAGGTATGATATCTCTTTGCCCTTTCCACAACATAAAAATGAACTTCTATGGATATTGTCATTCATTGTCCTATTTTGATTAATTTAGATGAGATTGATATTGAAAAGATTGATGAACAAGTCCATAATGAGTTGAATTAATTGTTCTCCTCTTCTACGAGCTTAAATGAAAATTCTCCTAAAAAGAGTGGTGATTTGGTGCTTTTCCTAGTTCGACACTTTCCATTGTCCCTTTGGCTAGTTGTCCACCTTCTATATATACCAATCAAGATTGGGATGTGGAAAACCTACTATAGGTTGACTCGCATGTGACTTACTAGTCTTTTTCTTTATTTTTCTTTTTCACATTTCTTTATGTGATTGCATGTGTGTAATGTTGGTGCAGGAGCACCTACACCTCAACCTTCATTTTGGATCATTTGATGGTGAATAGGTTAGGAAGAGTATTTTTGAGTCTTTTGAGTGATTTTATCTTCAATAAGGTCTAACAAGACCATTGAGTAAGATCTAGGGTGAATCTTTAAGTTTTGGAGTCAAAATGTAGAAAATTGCAATCTTGCAAAAATGTAGTCATGTAGCCTTGAGAAGGCAAAATCCTAAATTTGTAATTGGATATGCAAGATTGAGGTCTTAAGGATGTAATAAGGATATTTTTAGTCCATTAGAATGGTTTTAGAAGTCATAGGTCTTTAGGATTAAAAAGTTACTTCAAAATTGCATAATTGCCATAATGTGATTTAATGTAATTTCAACATTAAGGATGTAATCACACTTTCCAACGGTTCCCTCCTTCAAAAATCAGTTGAGGGTCATTGGTAATGATGTGGAAAAGTTTAAATAGCCTCCTTTTGGTCGAGGCAGGTTGTTGGATGAAGTTTTGAAGCATTAAATATAATAAAAAACTCAGTTTTCCTGTTTTTTCCAGCGTTTTTCACTGTTCCCGTGCTTGGTACGGTCTGGTACAGAATTGTACGGACTCCCAATTGGAATGGTTTGAAAGAGGGAAGAGTCTACTTTATTTTGGTGGTGATTTGGATCGTTTTCATTAAGTATTGAGTAAGTTACATCAATTTTAGTGAAAGTGGGTCTGAAACCTTGCAAAACAAGGGTTTGGTCACCAAAATGGATGTAATTCCCATTTCCACCATGGGAAAAATCTGAAAATTGGTGGAATGATAGATTTAGGGATCATATTCATGTTTCAATTTGTTTTAGAATAAAATATGGAGTTTTGCAAAATTTATGTGATGCCCTAGGTCTGGTTTTTGCTTTATACAGTCCAAAATGTGATCATTTGAATAGAGTATTTGTTGTTTTTTGAGTATTTGAGAAAATATAATGGATGGAAAGCATGGAACAGGTCTTGGGGAACCTGTTGGATTCTTTTAAAGGCATTAGGGGTGTTGGGGTGTGCCTTGACAAGTTGGAAGCTTCCTTGTACAGGCCAAGTTAAGCCTTGTGTATGGCTTGTAAATCAATTTTCTGATACATTTGTTTTGGGTGTTTGATCCTATGCTTTTGGGAACTTGTGGAGGATGGTGTTAGGAGTCTAAAACCATGTTTTATGGTCTGGTTAATGCTTTTAATCAGATTTTATTTTGACTGTCCTAATGGTGAATGTTACAAAGTTGCATGGGCTTGTGTAGGAGCAATGGAAGAATGGATGTTTTTGGGTGCAAGGTCTGTTTGTTTGGTCATGTTGTGCTGTGTGAAGAGTATTTACATCATCCCCAAGTCTTTTTGAGATGTCCGGTTGTGTGAGTCAAGTTGAGTGGTCAAGTTGCTTGTTGGAAGGAATAGTGAAGTTCATTTGTGCATTGAGAGAAGCTTTTCAAAAAAAAAGGTGTTGCTTCCTCTGCCACTCTGCATCAAATGTGATCCCTCATACTATTCTTTTTGATATATCTATCTCTTTTTGTGCATTCCTCTATATGTACCTAAATTCTTCGATATGTCATAAAATTTTTATCCTATTTGTTTGTCTTGAATTTTCCTTTTGGGGATGACGCAAGGAATTGAGGCTTTTAGGTCTCTTCCGTGTTGACCAAAAATGATTTTTTTTATATCTACTCTTTTTGTGTCATTCTTCGAGTTCTATGAATATTTGGGGAATGATGACATTTTTGAGCTCTACAACAATATTGTAACAATGATATATTGACCCTGAATTCATAGATCCCTTATGTATTTTTGGGAAGGGTATGCTTCATACCAAGTGAACTAGTGTCAACACTAGTAGTGAAAGAGGTAGATAACCTAAGATCCATGACGATTCTGCTATTGTGGGATGGCATTAGTCTCAAATGTTTTCTCACTATAGTATTAGCAATAAGACACCAAGTTGTAAAGATCATGCAAGGTGTAATCAATGAAATACAAAATGCAATGAAAAAAAGATATATACTATTTTCTAATTCTAATGAAATTAAGCTAAGTATACTTAAATGAATGAAACAAAAACCCTATAAACTAAAACAAAAAACTACCAACAATAAACTGATGCATAGAAACAAAGTTTTTAATGATGGAAAATGTAGTTTAAAATTTGAAATGGGACTAAATCGCCTAGAGGGGCATATGAGCCCCAATCAAGGTTTTCTCAGGAGTTTAAATGTTGAATAACAGTCACTATAGAATACCCAAAAATCAAGAAAAACCACCTTGTACTAGGACTAAATTTCCCAAAGGGGTCTATGAGTCCTAGATTAGGGTTTTAACATAAATTTCGAATAATTTTGAGTGAAATTTATTATTTTTGGTTTCCATGATATCTAGGCTCATGTGCAATTACATATTTTAGATTAACTTCAATGATTGAAGATGAAAAAAAGCAACCTATATGCAATTTCACTAGATGTCAAATAACTAATGCAAAACCTAATGCAAAGTCAATGCAAGATAGATCTAGGATTATAATGCACTCCAAATTAGAAATAGAATGTTCTAAATGTAGGTTCATCGAAATTTAATAACATAAATAGGGTTACCCACCTTTCAGGAGATGGAGCATAAGGGATAGGGTTCCTATTTCACTCTTATTACATTTAAGGAAACCCTAGAGATTTCAATCCAAGGATGTATAGGGGAAAGAGATCTTGCAATGAGGTGTCCTAGCGTATGATTAAAGACTAAAGAGGGGTTCACCACAAAGCTAAGTCCTAGAAAGACATATAATATGCAAAATGTAATTATGTAACCTAATGATATGCAAAGCTTCACTAAATGACCTAGAAATGAATGAAAATCAGAATAGTAAATTGGAAAAGTACAAAGGTTCTTGTGGGAACTTTTTGCAGATTGAATGGAGACTTAAAATTCTAAAAAAATTGAATTTAATGCACACTAGTACCCATACACCAAGCTAGGTGATTGAGTTCCATATTAGGGTTTCTAAGCAGGAACAAGAATGTGGAAGTGATAGGTCTAGAACTCTTGAAATCTAGAAGTTTGACTGTACCAAGACTCATACACTAGAAGTGGTGTATTAGTCCTACTTGGATTTTTTGGAGGATCAAGATCCAAATCTTCTCTTCAATCCCTACTAAGTCTTCTCAACCTAATTTTTGGATATGAATTTCCAATTTCTTCTTTGCAAATACCTTTTAGTGACCTTGAAAAAAAGGTGATAACTTGGAAAATTTTTAACTTCTTTCCAATCTTTCTCTTCAATGTGTCTTCAACCTAAATTTTGAAATCACACACTAAAGAGAGGGAAAACATTTTTTTTTTTAGTAGAAAGGGGTTTTCCATGGTCAAACCCTATTTTGGTAATTAAACCTTGTAATTAAATCAAATAGAAAGGACAAATGATTAATGAATAAAATGATATTTTGCAACTCATGAAACCCTATGAATAAAGTGTGCAAACATGTATGATATGGCTCCAATGTATGTAGATCTTGAATCTTGCTTGAATGGTATGGATCTTGACTTAAATTATTGTGTGAATCATGAAACCCTACATCACAAATTATGTTATCTCAAAAATAAAAAATGATGCTTGATACTTGAACGATGCTCTTAAAACACTTGATAATCTGATCTTGAAGGCTCTTGTAAACTCTTGTAAAATCCAATTTTCTATAATGCATGAATACTCAAAGTGCTAGGTCACTTGTAAACTTGCTAGGTAAAAATTGAGTGAAATGACCTTGTATTTATACTTGTTTATGTCAAATTTCTCAAAATTACAACACTATAAGATGACATCAGATCCAACAAAATAAAATCCAGCCAATAATTTGAATTTAATTTAGTTCTAAGCCACATGAGACCCATCTGCCAGAAGTGGCATATGAGTCCTATTAGGCTAAGCTTTGGGACACATTTTTCAAGAAATTCTTAGATTGATGTGAAATCCATATTGGGGCCCCAAAACTTAGGTGGGTCCCATACGTCCAAGGTGGCGTATGAGTCGTAGATCACTAAATCTAGGCTATACAATCTAGAAACACATGAAATATGATTGGATGTTTGTTTATGTCAAGATTATCCTATGAAAGATACATTAATTAAGGCTTGTGGATGCAAAATAAGGTTAATTAAAGCATAAATAAGCCCAATTTATTAATAAAATATTGGATTAGTATGAAAACATAAAGGTGCACTTTACAACACCCTAAATAAGGCATAATTAATCTCATTTAGGTTACAAGGGCCCAAGACCTAGTGTCAATGTGTTAAACACATTACAACACTAAATAAAGGTATCATTAAGCTCAATTTAATAGGGAGGGCCCAAAAAAATGTGAAAATGTAAAGGGATAAATTTTCCATCATTACATAGTGGAGTTTACAACACTTATTGTCATTTAAGATTCATGTTAGCATTGCATCAAGTTCATATGTGAGTTTGTTCATGTTTTATGTTCATTTATTTTTTAAATACTAACACTTGTAGGACTTTCAATCAAGAATCACATTGCTATTTTGAGTAGTTGGTGTTGTCATTGTTGTCAGCAAGCTTATTTTTATGTTGTCATTTTTGTCAACTAGTTATGATTGTGATGATCTTCTTTGATTAGTTGCATTATGTTGTCATTAGTACATTACGAGTGTCAACCTCTTGTGTTGCTTTAATAAGATTTTATTTATGGATGTTTAGCTATGTTGTAGTTGGCTTAGTGGTGTTGAGGAAGTAGTGAAGATGATGAGAATATGTCTTTGGTGTTTAATTTCAAAGTGCTTCAAAGAAAATTTAAATAAAAGAGGAAACATTTTGTTGAAGAGGTGTTTTATACTATAGAGTAGTGTTTTGGTTTTTCTCAACATTTCTTCTAGGTTGAATATTTTCTTGTGTAGTTTAGATATGATGATAAGAGTTGTTCATAAGTGTTATATCTAGAATTTGTTGGTCTAGATTTTTTTGCAAAGAAAGTGGTGTTCACCAGTGTGTGAATTTTTCATTGCAGTGGTATTTGGGAGAGTTCGTTTTGCTCCACATTTCTCTATAGATTGGTTTCTAGTCTTGTGAATTTGGAAGTGTTTTGATATTGCTTATATATATCTTTAGTTAGTTTTTTTCATGGTTTTGTGCTCCACAAGTTGGCTTATTGAGTTACAATGTAAGGAAGATTGTCTGAGTGTATTGGGTGTGTACATTCTTCAGGTGATTTGTTACAAAGTAATTTATTGGATTTTAGGGTTTTTTCAAAATATTCCAAATTATTTTTAAGTCATATTTTTTGTTCGGGAATCATCTCTGGATCAAAGGAATAATGTAATTAATAGTTTAATGGTGATTATATGGGTTCGGTCAACCTTGGGTAGTTAAACTAATTTTGGTGTTTGTGGAAGTGTGGTGTGGTATGTTTGAGCAAGTTTAGGTCCAAGTTAAGGTGTGTTGTGGTCTACCTTCATTCCTTTATAATTTGGGAATTTTTTGGTGCCAACGTAATTTGAATTTACACAGTTAAGATACATAGCCAACCTTGGAGAATGTTTTCAAGGTTGAACAACATATATTGATGAGGGGTGTGAAGTGGAAATAAGTGTGATGCAAGTAATGTGAATTGCAAAGTTGTGCAATGTGAATTTGTGAAGTGTGGAGAAAGATTCAATGTGATAGACTATTGGAATCAATGAAAAAAATGTGTTTGCAATCTAAACTAATGCTGCAAATGTGTTGGTGATGTTATGGTGGAATTTTTTGTTGCGTTGAGATGGATTTTTCACAATAATATTCTTCTATTCTTTCATTTTCCTCATGAATTCCCATGACCTCCAAGAATTTTTCTTCTCTCCTTTGATCTTCCCCTATTCTCTACATTCAAAATATCAGATGATGTAGAAGTTTCACCAATACTTTTCCTCATAATTTCTTCACTCAAAATCACACCAACAACATCATCAAATTTTAGTGTTTTTGAACCAAAAATAGAGTTATTAACTATCATAACCATGCTATTCTAGCTTTCAGGGAAAGAAAATAGAAGAAAGATATCTCTAACTTCTTCATCAATATTAACATCTATAGAATTTAATAGACTAATAACCATATTAAATTAATTCAATTGATCTATAATCGAACCACCTACCATTCTCATATTAAATAAATGATTCAATATGAATACCTTATTTGAAGTTGAAGACTTTTCATATAATTTTGTCTATGCCTACATTAATTCCTCTATTTCCTTTTATTTTTAAATATTAAATGTTATTGATAATTGTGTCAAGCACAACTAAATACTTCCTAGTACCTTTCTATCTATAATTTCTCATTCCTCATGTGTCAATATTGTTGGTTTCTTCACTTTTCCTTGCAAAGGCTGCCATAAATATTTCCAATATAAACAATAATCCATTTTCATCTCACATAATTAATAATTCTAGCCATTGAATTAATCAACCTTTAATTCCCCCTCCTCTAAAATTTCTCCTACTCAATTGTGATACTTTCCTACCAAACTATCAAACACCAGCACTTTGATACCAATTTTTAGGATTTACCAATAGGAATAAGGAATTAAATTTCCAATTAAATAAATATTTTTAAAATTAAAATAGAGAAATGAAAATTACATAGAGGCGAAACAACAAAAAAAATAACATGGTTCACCCTTTCCTAGGCTACATCTATCAAAAAAAGTAGTCTTACTTTTATTCAATTTCTAGTGAAATACAAATAAAACTAACCTACAACAGAAACTATAATGTGCAATATCCAATACACATGATTTCAACTAATATGTGCACAACCATGAACCTACAATAATATTCACACTATTGTATGTGACTTGCAACAACTAACTTCAACTTCACGTGGTTGTTCATATTCCCACACATGCCTTGTTGTTAGCTCTTCACAAAACTATGACCTTTCATTTCCACACAGAAAGAAAACTAATATTTATTTTGGGTAGTTTCATAATCATTTTAATTTAATTACATTAGGAATTGGCAATAAAATTCATTTAATAAAAAATGAAAAAAATTAATTTGGGGGAAATTACGCTAGGTAGTGCGTCCAAAATGTTAACACCAAAAGGTTGATCATGCTACACACACCAATAATTTTTTCAAAAATTGTTTCTCCAAATAAATATAATGTCATATTCATTTGGTTATTTTTCTATTACGATGAATGTGAAATCACATGTACATATAATCATATTCGGCAGTCTTATTTTTAGTTTTGAATTTACATACAAAAGTTAGTATTATAGCTTAGTTACACCTTATTTTCAACACACCTATCCCATACATTATTCTTTATCCATTGGTGGTGAGAAAAATGGATAGGGAGCCTCCTAGAAGTGTCATGTAAGGGTGAATTTATTCCTCGACTGGTGAATAAAGCACACAAGTCATATTTCTTATTTTTTTATAACTTTTTAATTAGATATTTTTTTTGTTATAAAACTGTTTTAGTTCTTTCCTATTGTTGGACCAACTATTTATTTTCACACTCACTAATAATATGTAAGTGAAAATGGATTGTAGTGATTTGGAAACTTGTATGTACTTATGGGAGATTTAACTCATATCTTTAAACCTTCTAATTATTCCCTGAAGTCCTCTTTTATTGTTTTTCATTTGACCTAATATATTTTCTTGCATTCTTGGAGGATATTGAGGCATTGAAGAAGGTGTTTTGTGTGGTTGTTCTTCAATAGGATTTTTATGAGGAGGCGAATCAAGGTTTTGATCATTTAGGGGTGCATTATCAACTTATAAAACTTAAACAAATTCCACTAAAAAAACTAATTGAATCTATTTATTTAATATAAATTTTACACTAAATAACTAAAAATACTTATTTCTTTGAGCTTAGCATTGCAGTGGAATTTTGGTGATGAACTGGTGAACAAATGGGTTCTCCAAGAAAGCAAGGTCACTTGAGGATTCTTGCAAGCCACGGGTTTTCAAGGGGAAAGGGATAAATAAATTTAATAGATTTTTATGGTCAACAAATCATAACTTGAATAGATTATAACATGCTCATGTTTAGGCTTTTAGGGGGGACAAAATTTGGGGAAACCACTTTTGGGTCCCCAATCTTTGTGTACTTACCTATCATGAATTCTTTCATTAATTATTTAGACTTGCAGTGGTCTGGATAAAGGCATGTGGACATCCTATCTATTCAAGTAGGAGTGTTTATTTTTTGTAATATCATAAATATATTTTTTCATAGCCATGAAAAAAATTGCCTATTGATATGGTGGCATTGAAAAATTTCAATCCTCAAGGTCACAAGTAGATAAGGAACAAAAGGAGAGAATATATAAATTACTATTCCATGTCTAGAAGTATAATGCAACTTCCCAAGACTAACTTCTTATTAGTTCACTAATAAGAACAACTAATTGAATGCTCACTATGTTAGGCTTGTACAAGGCTTGCTAGAGGACTCCTTGATATAATTAAATGTATGCAAGGCCTAATCTTTTGAAATGAGATGTAATTCTATGACTTGGTATGAGAGGGTAACATAATCCCCTCCTTCACTTACAAGCTATAAAGCTTATTACACACTTAGCCCTTAGTTACAAATTTAGCTCTAATGTAGATTTTTTCAGTTCTCTCCCTAGACTTTTATGCCCCACTAGAACATGTGAGTTGTTGTTACTACTTGATTTAATTAAAGCTAGTTCCACTAAAAAGAAACTAAAACAAATAGACTAACCATTTTTTATTTCCAAGATTGTCTTGTGGTGGGAGGAAACAACATACATGGGATTATTCTTTTGGAAGAAAATTTAAAAAATGATTAGAAGAATGTTTTTAGTTCTCAATAACACCTTATGGTGTTAGGGAAGCACATACACACTCTTAAATCACAAAAGCATGGAAAAAATACAAAAATATGTTTTGAGGTTATCAAATGAGAAAAAATATCAAAAAGACCCCTCCAACAATGAATGTTAGTAACAAAAGTATACACAATTCAAGAAACTAATTAATTGGGAGCAAATGGGTATGTGCAAGATCATCATGGAAAAACAAGGCCCTTAAATGGCAATGAAAATTCAGAAAATTAGAGTTAGGAAACTTGACGTAAAAATTTGAATAAGTTATCTATACTATTTTAAAAATATGTAACAATAGAATCTGTAGCAAATTGAATATAGTTTCTAAACTACTAGGTATATTTGAAAATAAATAAATATCTTTTTGGTGAAAATTTGAAATTTCAATGCAGTAGTACTTAAATTCTCAGGAAAAAATAAGAAGTAGATGTTTTTCTGACCACCCTAACCACAATAAAATGATAATATTTTTTTATAATATTTTAGATATAAGTAGAGGACTCATGTCTCGATGTGATGCATATTTCTTGGTAATTGTTTTCCAGGTAAATAATTAATTATAATTTTTTTATTACAAATTTTTAAAAATATTAAAACTCGTATGTCTAACCACCTTAACTTGGTCAAAACTTCATGAAATTCAATTCTTTTTTTTAGGCAAAGTGGACATTGCAATTATTATTTTTAACTAAATCTTCACTTTCAGGCTCTTCTAGCGGCTAAACTGCGAGGAATTTGAAAATAATGCAAACTAGAGTCTCACCACATTTTGTCTGTAGATTCTAAAAATATTTTTTTCAAAATTTTTGGAATTAGATGGCAGTTTTTTTTCCATCTCCCACAAAAACTAGTTTTTTTTCAAAAAACAACATTTTTAAAAAGTGACGCTCACCCTATACAGCATAAATTTTTTTGTATGAAGGATAAAATTCTAATTTTTTTGAATTTAGATTTGTAACTACAATATCTAGCACTTTCATTTGGTCTCATAGTTTTTAGTGGAATATTTTTTCCTTAATCAAGTTTCTAAGTCAAACCAATTGCAATTCAGACATAGGCGGATTGTATAGAACATAAATTTTTCTGTATGAATCAAAATTCAATTTTATTTGATGGATCAAGGACATCAATACCCAGCCTCAATGTATTTTTAATTTTTTTAATTTTGATAATCTCCTATTTTTCCACATGTGTAGACCAGAGATTTTGATTTTCAGTGAAAAACCTATGTTTAATAAAACTAAAAATTAAAATACATAATAAAAGAAAACCATATTAAAATTATATTCAACGGATAGCTCATTCCAAGGACTATCATTATCTAGTTGGGTTTCTGAAGTTTTCTGCATTTTCATTCTCAAATTGAGCTTCAAACGACAATTTTTTACAAAAAAATTCATATTTTTGAGGAGATAGATATGTTCGGCCGAACCTCTTCAAGTGGTTCGACCAAACCTATGTTCAGCTAAACCTCTTCAAGAGGTTTGACCAAACTGAACCAATTTAAAATAATGCGGGAAATTAAGGGGTCTGGGAAAATAACAGGGTTTTTTTTTTAAATCCCTATTAAGGGGGTTCGACCGAACCCTAGTTCGCTCGGACCCCTTTATTTTAATATTTATGTGAACATGTCAATGTGGTTCGAGCGAACATAGGGTTCGGTCGAACAATTTGGTTTGGTCGAACCCCTTCAGTTTG
Organism: Sequoiadendron giganteum; assembly: GCA_007115665.2. NCBI lineage: Eukaryota > Viridiplantae > Streptophyta > Pinopsida > Cupressales > Cupressaceae > Sequoiadendron > Sequoiadendron giganteum. The sequence goes on from CM021104.1 coordinate 135,162,414, forward strand.
TGTAGAGGGAAAAAATGACTTTTCCCTTCCTCCACAAAAGTGTTCACCACTTATGTGGGTTCACCCAAGCTATAGATGTTTTTCAATAAGCGTATCAATCACGACTTTAGTCATAATTAAATATAAAATAAATAATAATAATTTATTAAATTCAAAGTAAAGCATAATTTATATTGGTGGAAAGTTGAGAATCTCCTTTAAAAACCATTTTCATTTCATCAATTTTGGGTTAAAAAAAATCGTCAACCACATGGGCCATCATATCACTTACATATCACCACTTTTTGGCCCATCATGATCTTGCACATACCCAGATTCTACCATTATAAAAGGTGTGTATACCATAAAAAGTATGCATAGATTATTCTGTAGATAACATGTGTTGAAAGATTAAAAATAAATTTTCATAATACTGAAATACTAAACAAAATTCAAAAACACTAAATAGATTTTTGATACACTAATAAAATTATAAATACACCAAATGCATATATGCATGCAAGCTATAAAAATATAAATATTATATAAAAATTAAAATATGATTTTAGGACCTTGAGGGAACCTATCCCTATGACATTGTTAGCAATCATGATATTTCCCTTTTTGGATCGGTTGGGCTTAATCATCATCTTCCACTTCCTCTTTTATTCAACTAATATCAAATTGACATGATTTAAACATGAAAAGAAATGGAGTTGAGAAAATTTGTTAGCAATCACAATATTCTCCTTGTTGGAGTGGGCAGACTTTGTGTCAGATGTGGGCTCGTCCTTTCCATTGTTTTCCTATATCTGTAGGTTAGAAATTTTTATTTCTTATTGTGCATTATTACTTTATAAAATAAAATCAAAAAAGCATCCAAGAAACAGTCTATAAAATGATTTTCAATTTGTCCTCAACTATAGGTTTTTGTAGAATCTAAAGCCAAACTGAATTCCTGCACCAACGTGTTATAAAAAAATAGCAGATTACAATTCAGCTCATTGCTTCAAAAAATAGACTAGAAAAAAAAAAAAGCAAGCATACACTTGACATGCATTATTCAACTGGTAGTTATGGTGAAAGACAATAAGTTTTGTAGTGAAAGCCAAGTTTATTAACTAAAACTCCAACTAATAAAGCAAACTAAGATTAAGAACTAAAAATCTAAACCTATGGATTAGCACATAGGACAAGAGTCAAAATGAAACATGCAATCTAGAATAAACTAGAACACAAATCTATCAATAGAAAGTGGCGATAGAACTGGAAGTGGCAGTGGTGGTAGTGGTAGAACTCGAAGTGGCAGTAGAACTAGAAGTCAACTGATTATTTAACATCAATTATCAATATTCTCCCCCTTGATGCTAAGATAACTCACAATCTAATCTCTGAGAATAAAAAATTGATCCTTTGCAACTGCCTTGGTGAAGATAGCTACTAACTGTTCTTTAGTGTTGATGTACTTCAATTCTACTGCCTTCTTCAACACCAAATCTTAGATAAAATGATGTTTTAAACCAAAATTATTTGTCCTGCTATGATGGATTGTATTCTTGGACAATTTGATTGCACTAATATTATCACAAAATATCATTGTAGGTTGAACCTGTATCTCTTCAATTTCTTCAAGAATATTTCGAAGCCGTAATACTTGTGCACCTGTTGAGGTGACTGCAACATACTCTTCTTCCATAGAAGAAAGGGAAACAATAATTTTATTCTTTTAGCTCCAAGTAATCAAACCAAAACCAAGAGAAAATTAATTACTAGATGTGGACTTTAGGTCATCCAAACTACCTCCCCAATCAGAATCACTAAAGCCACGAAAGATTATTTTTTTGAGAAGTGTAGTAATGAATACCAAAATCTTGAGTGCTTCTCACATACCTCAAAATTATCTTGGATTCCTTCATATGTATTTCAAATGGCTTTGTCATGTACCTTGAAAAAACTGAAACTGAAAAATAAATATAAGGTCTTGTGTGAGTTACAAACATAAAACTTCCAACAATACTCCTATAAGTTGTCTCATCAACTATTTCAACATCATCATCTCTACACAACACAACTCCATGAGAAACTAGAGTTGAGTAGGGTTTACAATCAACCATGTAAAATTTATTTAACATATCTTTGGCATACTTCTCTTGACAAATGAAAATTTATTTCACTTTGGTAAACCTCCATTCCTAGAAAATACTTCATGAGACCTAAATATTTCATCTCAAATTCATTCATCATAGCAACTTTGAATTCATCCTTCATCTTAGAACTACTACCCATATACAAAAAATCATCAACATACAAACATACAATAAGAATATTGTTACCTTCTTGTATGTAATAAAGGGTAGGTTCACTCTTACTTATTTGAAAGCCATTATTCTGAAAATATCCATCAATCCTAGCATACCATGCTCATGGTGCTTTCTTGAGGCCATACAAAGGCTTCTCTAACTTTTAGATTTAATTTTCTTTCCATTGCACTTCAAAACCTTGTGGCTATTCCACATACACTTCCTCTTCTAAGTACCCATTCAAGAAGGTGCTTTTCATATCCATGTGATGAATGCTCCATTTCTTTCGAGCTGCTAGTGAAATCAACATTTTCATAGTCACTTGTCTTGCTACTGGCACAAATTTCTCTTCATAATCAATACCATACCTCTGTGTGAATCCTTTGGAAACCAATCTTTCCTTGTGTCTTTCAACACTCCCATTACTATCGTACTTAGTTTTGTAGACCCATTTAGTACCAATCTTTTTCTTTTCATGTGGAAGATCTATAAGTTCCCAAGTATCATTCCTATGAATATAATATATCTCTTCTTGCATTTCTTGCACCCAAACCTCATTAGTACTTGCATCTTTAAAACATGATGGCTCAAAATCAACCTTGGAAAGTAAAGAAAAATTAATATCTCACCTCTTGGATTTTCTTCATGTGCTTCATTTGTAATCCTTTAATAAATGTCACTTAAGCTTCTTACCTTCCTAGTAGAACTTGGACTTGAAGTTGGACTTGCACTTGGAATTGATGAGGGGCTACTTAGTGGACTTGTAGCTCTTAGAACTAAAATGTTAGTGGGATGCTCATGATCAATTTCATCAACAATACCATCATTCAAAATAGATTTTGACATCTTAACATGGCCTTTTTGATGACCATAAACTCCACCTTCATCAAAAATCACATCTGGTGAGATAACAATGTTATGGGTGAGAGGATTATATAATATGTAAGCCTTAATTTTCTCACTATGTCCAACAAAGATACATGATTCACTTTTTGGATATAACTTTTGTCTCTTTTGTTCAGCTACATGAGCATATGATAAACAACCAAAAACTTTGAAATGATGGACATTACGTTTTTTCTCATATGAGACTTCATATGGATTCATCACATCGAGTGAACTAGTGGGACTCCGATTAAGAGAATATACTGTTACAACAAATGCATCACCCCAAAAAGAATTGCTTAGGCCCTTGGCCTAAAGCATACTTCTTGCCATTTCTACAACTCTATGGTTTTTCCTTTTTGCTACTCCATTTTGTTGAGGTGTGTAAGAAGTGGTAAGCTGCCTTTTGATTCCATACATATCACAATAATTTTGGAAGTCTTTTGAGCATAATTATCCTCCACGATCAGTCCTTAAGAATTTTATATTGTACACTTTTTCCTTTTCCACAAGGGCTTCAACTTTGGTCTTCAAAAAATAAACCCAACATTGTCATGAGTAATCATCAATAAAAGTAATGAAATATAATGACTTACCCAAACTCTTTTTCTACATAGGACCACAAATTTCTGAATGGACTAACTGAAGGGGATAATGGGCCCTCCCTGCATTGCATTTTGGAAATTTCTCTCTTGCATGTTTTCCTTTGCCACATCCTTAACAAACTTATTTATGTTCTTCAACCTTAGGGAAACCAAAAACTAAATATTTTGATGTTATAATCTTCAAACTATGGAAATTTAAATTCCCATACGTAAGATGCCACAACCAAATTTTATCCTCATATGCCATATTAGCAAAATTTATGCTATGTTCTCTAAACTTCAATTGAAACATAATTATATTCTTTGACATAGGAAGAATTGTAACCACCCTATTTCCTTGGTTCTTATTAGAAATTATGCATTGTTGGTTTTCAAACACTACCTTATAATTTTTCTCATGCAATTTCCCAACACTCAACAAATGATGCTTTAATTCTGAAGTGTAATAAATGTCTTTAACACTTTTCGTACCTTGTTTAGTAGGAACTTCCATAGTCCCTTTTGCAGAAACCTCCAATTATTTTTCATCACCAAGCTCTATCTTGGATTTGAAAATTTTATCTTTAAGAGAAACGAGCTTCTCATTCCCTGACATATGGTTAGAGGAACCCGAATCTAAATACCAAACATCTCTAGAAATAGTTTCATCTTTGTCATAAGATATAAATAATTTATTAGGAGGAGACTCATCACCCTCTTGAGTATAATAGACACTTTTATCATTATTACCTTCTTTCAATTTGCATTATCTTTCAAAGTGTCCATACTTATTACAATGGTAAGACTAGATATTTCTCCTATCAAATTTTCCTCTACCTCTTCCTCTTGAATTACATCTTCCTCTTGAATCGCCTCTTCCTCTTGAACCATCTCTTCCTCTATTTCATCTCGAAGGATTATGATTTTGACCTCTTCCTTCACCTTGGTTCATACTACCAACATCTTCATTCTTTTTAAGTTGTGGTTTGGAGGAAAAGGCTTTCTCATCAATTTTCCCAAATGAGTCTCTCAATCTCTCTTAATGATACATTAGAGATCCAACTAAGTGATCAAATTGAAGGGTAGAAAAGTTTGTACTCTCTTCAATTATAATAGAAACATGATTGCACCTTGATGTTAGAGATATCAAAGCCTTTTTAATTACTACCTCATTTCTTATTGTTTCTCCAAGAGTGGCCATTTTATTAACCACATCATTGACTCTTACACAATAATCATTTAATTTCTCGGTTTCTTGCATCTTTAGATTTTCAAAGTCTCTCTTCAATGTTTGCAACTTCATAACCTTGACCTAGTCACTGCCTTGGTAAGATTCCTTTAAATTCTTCCAAGCTTCTACAGTTGACTTTGCATTTGCAATTCTCGGAAATAAGCTCTTATCAAGAGCTATTTGAATATGAGACAAGGCGTAAGAATTCTTCTTTTTAGCATCCTTAATAGTTGTTATGTCATTGCTTGTGAGAGAGTTCCAATCTGTTGGTTCTTCATAACCCGTCTCAATGATCTCCCACAAATATTTCACTATCAAAATTGTCATCATCTAGCGTAAATAAAATAATATCAATTCAAAAAAAAATAGAGCACAACACTATAGTTTTAAGTTTGTAATAATGTTTTTATTATGCATGCTTATATAGAAAATATTACAATGCAGCTCCCTGCTTCAAAAGATAGACTAAAACCAAAGAAAACAAAGCATGCATTTGACATGCCTTATTCAAATGGTAGCTATGGTGAAAGACAATATGTTTGGTGATGAAAGCCAAGTTTATTAACTAAAAATCCAACTAATAAAGAAAACTAAGATTAAGATTTGAAACTCTAAACCTATGTATCAATGCATAGGACAAGATTCAACATGTACCATGCAATCCAGAATAAACTATGAAAACAAATCTATTAATAGATAGTGGTGGTAGTGGTATAAATGGAAGTCAAATGACTATCCAACATCAGTTATCAACAGTTTCAAACTTGAAAGTTGAAAAAAAGGCGATATTTAGCATACAAGGTATAGGGCTTATAATTATAAGGCTAACATGTAAACTACAAAGGAAATAGAACAACAAGGGAGTCACACTATTAGGGGATTTACCAAATTCCCATGAATGACTAAGATAGAATTTATTGATAAGAACTTCATTATTAGCAAGTGAAATATAGATTTATGCTACTCGTTCCTGAATAGTTCTATCCTAGTAGTGATTATGTAAAGATGTTGGTTGGATTTATACATACATTAGAAGATTAATTTCTTTTTGGGCATTATTGATTAAAAAGGTAAAAATCAACAAAGCATCTAAAGAAATAGAATATAAATATGTGCATTTTGTCCTTAGCTATGGGTTTGAAACTTGAAACCGAGGTTTAGTCCACATAGTGCTTATAAGGTTAACACATAAAATATTAAGGAAAGAGAACAACATATGGAGTGATAATATTAAGGGATTTACCAAATTCTCATGAATGACTTCAATTGAATTTACTAATGGAAAGTTCATCAGTACTGAGTGAAATCTGAATTTATGCTATGGACAACATTAAAAGTTTAAAGCTACAAGTTATGTTCCCACCCATTCCTAAATAGTTTCTATTCCAGTGAGGATTAATCAAAGATGTTGGTTGTATTTCTTCATACGTTAGATTATCCAATTGGTTCAAAATTCAATGTGAATAGTGCTCTTTTGGGAAAGGTTGAAAATGAATATAGGGGTTAGTTCACTAGAGTAAAAAGGACTTACTATTTTTCAAAAGTAAATGAAGGAGACACAATGCTGAAAAAACTTGGGAGGTCTTAAAGCACATAAAAAAATGATTAGAAATATTAAATGATGGCACAAAATGCAAGGGATCCTAGAAAGTTTGGAAATCATTTTATTCTTGAAATGGAGTTAAAGAGTTTTTTAACCCTCAAGGATGTCACTAATGTCTAAAACAATTAGTCCCCATGGAACAAAAGGAACTATAATACTGTGATTGATATTTGTAGAGATTCAATTTGCATTACTAGTCATTGTATAAAGTAGAAAAGTAAAATATATTATAATGGATATAACTTGTATGCATCATAAAAGAGTTAGAAAAAGATATTTGACCCTGGTTTTTTGTGAAGAGATTAGAGTTTTGACATGAAATGGAGATTAAAAATTCATCAAGAAATATTTTAAATAAGATCATGTCAACTAAAAAGCCAAAAACATATATGATCTAACAAGGGAAAGAGGATCCCTTTACTAGGCTCCTAGGGTTTTTCACCCTAATAGCACTTGAGGTTAGGAATAGCACTCTTTCCGCTGTGTTGATATGTGTTAATGGCATTGGTTCATTCAAAAGGGGGGAGAGGGATTTGATGATGATTGTGAATGTGTGTGATGTGTGGCTAATGCTGAAAGTAAAATGAAACTAATATAAATGTATGCAAGTACAAATATTCAAAACTAAGCTAATAAAGACTAACTAACTATATGCCCTAAATGTGTGTTTTCTAGAAAATGATAGAGAAGGAGAGAAGGTGTGCACCTGGAGAAATGTTGTTACAGATGAATGCTCCCGGAAGCTTCTAGAAAATAATGGAAAATGATAGAAGGACACTAATGCCAAGTGGGGTGACCTAGTCCTCCAATTGGAAAGCTATCCCAAAATAGGTTTTGGGGAAATGGGTATCCAAAAACAGAGAAACCCTTTTTCCGGGCCAAGCATAGGGACAAGGTTTCCAATAGGGGTGACCTAGTCCTCTTGTGGCTTTCCAAGGAATCAGGATTTGGTTTTGTGGGTTTGGGTTGATGTTCCCCTTTTCTACAACAATTTGTGACAAGAACCCCCTTAAAATGACCTACAACTTCTCTTTTGTACTTCCTAAGGTTTGGGACTTGGATTTGACTTGAGGAGAATGTTGGTACTTCTTGCAACACTTTGTCCTTCACCTAACCTGCATTAAAAGATAATGCAAACAAATGCAAAGACCAAAATTTTTTTGGGTTAGGATATAGGGGTTTTCCTAAGTCAAAACCCTTTGTAGGTGATTAAACCCAAATGAGATAAACATACGGTGATCCCACAATACTGGTTTACAATTTTGGGCAAATTGTACATTGAACTAATTTTTTTTAACTAAATCTTCACTTTCGAGCTCATATAGTGGCTAAACCATGAGGAATTTGGAGATGATGCAAACAAGTGATTTGTGAAGTTTTTTCTATAGATTCTAAATATTATTTTTTCAAAAAATTTGGAATCAGATTGCACTTATTTTTCCATCTCCTTCAAAAGCTAGCTTTTTTTTATAAACAACAATTTTAAGGAGTGACGCTCACCGTATACAACATAATTTTTTTTGTATGAAGGATAAAATTCTAATTTTTTCAAATTTAGATATTTAAGTATGATATCTAGCACTTTCATTGAGTTTCATAGTGTTTTATTAAAAAAAAATTCATTAATCAAGTTTCAAAGACAAACCAAATATAATTGAAACATAGATAGATTGTATATATATAAAAAAAAATTGTATGTATCAAAATTAAAATTTTCTTTTTTTAATGGATTAAGGACATCAATACCCAATCTTAACATATTTTTTAAAATTTTATTTTGATAATCTACTATTTTTCCACATGTGCAGAATAGAGAGTTTGATTTTTGGTGAAAAACCTATGTTTAATAAATCTAAAAAAACACATACATAATAAAACCAAAACATATTAAAGTTATATTCGGTGGATAGCTCGTTCCAAGGACTACCATGTTCATTTAAAATAAATTTTAAATGAATTCATTTGATCCCTCAAAAGTTAAATCAAAAGTGATTTTTTATTAGCATTTTGATAGGTGTAAAGGAGACTTCGTTGTAGGTATGGATTAAAACTAGTGGGGTTCTATCTAAGGGAGTTTTATCTAAGGTGGTTTTATCAAACTCTGTTCAATTGGAATCCCTAAAATGGAACTTTTAAGGGATTAAATCATTATATTTTCTAAAAATATGTGATTTCAGCAAAAATCAGAATCTCCTAGAAATTGTAAACCAGCTTTGTGGGATCACCCCACAAAGGAAAACAAGAATGAATGATAACACAATAGTAATAATTACCAAAACTTTGTTGATGGTTTGCAACATGCATGAGAAGCTACAATGTAGTTAGTCTGAAAACTCTAATGCTTGTATGCTTGCTTGGTTTCTTGAGTACTTGATGATTGATAGCAAGAAAGTAAAAATTGTTGGAGTGAAAAAGACACTAAGAGGGGGGGTGAATCAGTGTCATGAATTGATTTGAATTTTTTTAGAAAAACTGAAACAAAAAAATTTTATGCTCTCATTTATCAATGATTAACTCATCCATATATTGAATGCAATCACATATAACTGAAATGAGAAGTATGGCAGTGAAACATTGCATAATAAAGCATTCATATAATAAATTAGAGTAACCATAGATGAGAAAAGTGACACAAGATATGCTGAGTGGAAAACACTCCCAAACTGCTGCCTTTCAAGGCTTATATTTGAAAAACCACATTTTAACAATGTCTTATAGGCTAATTTCTGAGCACCAACTCAAGGAGAACCAAACCATCATTTTAAAACACCAATTTCAAGGAGCACCAACCCCTTTATAGTTTACATAAAATACAATGATACAAAGGGTCTCTTTGTTTCTCTCTTTTTTCACAAGTTCTTCTCAATAGACAATACCTACAATCCTCAAGGTTCTAAGTTGAGCCTTCAAAATTCTAGTCATTGTCTTATCTTAAGACAACATGTTATTTTCTAGTATTTCAAACTTAAAAATTCAGAGTATTTCATATCTATACTAATAGATTATTCATACAACATTGTATTCAATATCACTTCTTTTTTCTCAATACAATGAAAAACATATATGTTTTTTTTTCATCAACAGAGGTACTAACAATATGAAAAAACTTTTGTCAAATTTATTTTCTAGGTATAATTAAAGATACAAACTTTCTAACCAAAAAATCTGGTGGTATGATCTAAGAATCAGAGAAGTACCCACACAAAGAATCTGCACCATAATACCATCCGAAAACAAATATTATAGTAACGTATTTCACTAGAGAAATATTTTCCCATCATTTAGAGATTCTCATTTTGATGAAACTAAAATAAAAATTACTACAAAGGCCTATAAAATATGTGTAACCAAACCCATTACAGCATGATAAAAACAATAAACAGTAACTAGCTGACTTTTTTAGACTGCCCACAATCAGAAATGTCGAGTAACCAAAAGCATGTCATGCCTTGCAGGAAACCACTCTTGCATGTTCAATTTCGAATAAAAAAAATAGTGTCTTCCTTACATTTTGTTTAAAACTAAAAGCTTTCTTGAAACAAAGAATGATGATACATGTTCGAGAAACAAGAGAATTATGTAAATACTAGTGAGATTTTATATATGCCTAGGTCTCAAACTGCCTTATTCTATCCTTGACAATGCCCACCTGACAACAACCTTCCATACACAATGAAATGTCAATCATGATATCAAAAGAGCAATGGACAAATTCGTAGCAGAGAGGAGACATTAAACTTTAGTAGCAGTTACAAATTATTTCATGGCGGTGACATGGCTAGGGTTTACACCCTTAGCGAAATGAAAAATCAATAAGGAAATCCCTAAATTCATTTTGTTTCCAAGACATTCCATGCCTCACCAAATCATAGTACTTTTGAAGTCCAAAGAAGAACATATTGATTATCAACCATACCATAAGCATCAAGTCCACGATTATAACAATTTCCAAGTATGCCAACACTTATCATTACCTTTGAATTTCATATTGACCATCGATTCAAACTTCATCACCATATAAACTTTGAGTGATGTCAAATGATTAAACAAAGAAAATGTTGACCACTATTATAACCTAGAACCCAAAAAGTGAATGATTTCAATTAGACCAATAGGTCAATCACTTATGAATTTAATCAAAGTTATTCAATAATGTAATTTCCTACTTTATCAAACATTTTGACTACCTTTACCCACAAATCATTATTACCAATGGTTGATCCCATGTCACTTTCAAAGTGACTTTATAATTATGTCAACATACCTACAGTCAGCCTTAAAGCCTAAGGAATTGACAATTATAGGACCCGATATAGGTATGACTTCCTTCTAAGTCATGTTCAAATGAGAGTGAGCCAAGAATAATGCTTCAAGACATCATTATAGAAAGTGCCATGATATTACCCTTTTTCAAAAAATAGAGGCCAAGTAATATTATCTTGTAAGCCAAAGCTATTTTAATAGCTATATGAAATAAAAGAATGAGCATAGAAAAATATACAAAATGAAAGCCTAAAGATCACATTAGCACAGTATAGCTCAAAATGTCAAACCTGTCAAACTAGAACTATACCACCTATCATACAAATGTGATTAGAACCTCAGCTGAATTGAACATCACAAACACCTGAAAAGAATTCCCTATGAATGCCATTATCAACCTAAATATAGAATCATAATCTTGTAAACAAGATGTGTTGTAATTTGCACATGGAGTCAAGGGATCAGTACCATCAAAACCATCATCACAATGATGAAGCCAAAACCAAGTATGCCAAAACTGAATATAAACAAGAGTGCCAACCATTTGAATGTAAACAATGCAACTGATAATCAATCACCAAGATGCGAATCTGAAACACAATTTTGACATCAAAGACAAATACATAAAGAGAAGCTCAACAAACTCCCCCTTTGTCCTTGATGGAAAAAATTGAGCCATCAAATTGAAAATATGAACCAGAACCAAGAGCTCATTATTGTCCCCCTTTTTGTCATGAGGACAAAGGGACAAAAAATGAAATGCAAAGAAGTGGAACATAAAAATGTGTAGATATAGCAATGGGGCAGAAAATAGACAACCATTAGAAGCAACAATAAGCTACTAAGACACCTAAAAAACTCCCCCTAACACCAAGATAATGTATTAAGAGAGCGAAGATTGAGAGACAACTCCCAATCTAGACCGAAGTCTTTCAAATACCTCTTTAGCCAAAGGCTTAGTGAAGATGTCAGCTACATGTGCTTGTGTAGGAACATATTATACATAAACCTCATTAGCTAGCACCTTTTCATGAAGAAAGTGAAATTTAATAGCAATGTGTTTAGTGCGAGAGTGCATAACATGATTTTTGGAGATATTAATCGCACTAGTATTATCACAAAGAATAGAAATAGGTTTAGGAACTTCAATACCCATGTTAGATAGAGTTTGTGACATCCAGATTACTTGAGTACAACAAGAGGTGGCAACAATATATTCTACTTTAGTAGTGGAGAGTGAAACAGATTCTTGTTTTTTGTTGTGCCATGCCACTAAATGGTCACCAAGAAAGAAAGCAGTACCACTGGTGCTTTTCCTATCATCTAGACAACCAGCCCAGTTAGCATCAGTATATGAAATTAATGAAAAATCATTGCTTCTAGGATACCAAAGACCATAATCAAGAGTACCCTGAACATATTTAAGAATCCTTCTAACAACATTAATATGAGATTCTGTAATACCCCTTCATTTTGCTTCCTATCTTGTCATATTTTATGCTTTGTTTTGGTTTCAGCTACTATGATATTGGGCATACTTTGTTATGTGTGTGTTTGATCGCTACTTATAGAGCGACGAACTATTATTTGTGTGATGTGGTTTATTTGATATTTCATTTTACATGCTTTAATGGTGTAATGATGTTAGCAGAAATATCATGTGATTTCATACGAGATTATTGAGTAAGATGGAAATGTTAGTTTTGATGAGTGTATTGGTGAAGGGGATGGGTTCACATCACTTGCTTGTGAGCGCCCTGCGATTCCGTGATTTCCTCTTCATGGTGTGTATTTTATGCTATTTATATTATATGTTGTTGTTTACCTAGCTTTTAGGTTTACAAGTACATGACATCGACTCCACCTAGTTTCACAGGTTTGAGTGTGTCGATCCAACGGTTAAGTTGAATGGGAGATAGTAGCTAGGTAACTTGGGTCAAGTCTACACCCTAGCCATAGTGTGTTGTTAGTCATGTTCGTTGAGTCATTTTTTACCTCGTTTTGATGATTATGTTATTATGAGAGGTTCTTGCTCATGAAATTAATATTTAGAATAATTGCATTGTTTAATGTTATTATTATTTTTAATTAAAATTGAAATTGTGGATAGAATTTTATATTTAAATTTATTAATAAAATTTAATTTGATTAAATTAAATTTATTTAATTAATTAAATTTAATCCAATGGGTTGAATTTATTTATTAAATAATCAAAATTAATTAATTAATTTTTATGTTGAGAAAAATTATAAGAAAGAAAAGAAAATAATGTATTTTTGAATTTAATTTTATTTGGGAAATTAGTTTCAATTTTTGGAATTAATTTATTATTTAGAATTATTAAATTAAATTAATATTAGATTTGGTTGCTGAAGATATTTCAATTATGCCAGCATGTGAGAGTTAAATTTATTATAGAGTTTGTTAAAAATTCATTCACAAAGAGAATTTTGGAGAGAGGAAAGCTTCTTCAAGGGTGTGAGGATATTTTTGGAAAATACACAGAGGTTTGGTTTTTGGGAAATTCTTGGCTATAGAATTGCATTAAAGTTTTTCTGGTAAATTTTGTTGAGTTTGTTGGTTACTCTCTTGGTTGGAATCACTAGAATAGTTGGATAGAAGCTATGGAAGCTTTGGAGGAGGGTCTACATCAAATTTTCTATTGCCTGAAGCTTCTTGACTCAGGTTTTCTTCTGTGATATTTATTGTTCTTTATTTACATTTAAAATTGTAGTGATTAAAGAATTGTTTGTTAAATCTATTTAGGAAAATAATTTGTTATTAGAAGAAAGAAAATAAAAAAATAATAAAAATTTAAAAGCTTATGTGGTTCTCGTGAAGTTTTCTTTAGGGAATTAATGAAATCTCTGTTGGATTTAGTTTATTTGAGGAAATTGTTAGTTGTGTTATTAAATCAAACTTAGAGGTTGAACAACACTTAGATTTGTTTTATAAAATTTAATTCACTGTAGAAAAATGAATTTATTTCTAAAAACCTTTGTAGAAATTGTAGTGGAAAAACCTAGAGGATTTGAAAGCTTCTAGATGTAACCTAGATCTTTCTTGCTTTCCTTGTTCTTTTACTGTTTTATGAATTTTGAGAAAATTGATTAAAAGATTTAGTTTTAAACCTCTATGAATTTTGGATTGTTCTCTGGAAAATTTCATATTTTCACCTGTAGGTGAATGTTTTCGAATAATTTTCCCAATTTATCTTTAATGTTGAAACTATCATTTATATATATAAATTATATATATATATATATGTTGTTTCATATATATATATATATATATAAATTTTAATGGTGGCTCTGTGAATTTGATTTTCCATACGGCGATACTCATTAATTTTTATTGGGAGATGAATTTTTAATTCGCAGTCGTTATGCAAATTTTAGCTATTGTATAAGCGAATTTTCATTCGCATTGTTATGTAATGGGGTTAAGGGGGTTGTGGACGATCTACCTCCCCATAGTTTCCCCCATATGGGAGCGACTGTGTGGAGGGAGACGCCCTCCATGCCTCCCTTACCCGCCTTCGTGGGAGCTTGGGGAGCAACGAAAGTAACGCCGCACCCCCACTCTTCCCTTTCCTTTGTTTATTATATGAAACCCTTAATTTATGAAGGGGTGCAGGCTATTGAATGTGTGTGTGGTTAAGAGCTTCATCCACCCTTTTTCCCGTGTTTTCGATATTTTATATGAAGTATATATAGTATATTATATAGTATATATGTATATATATAATGTATACATATGTATATATATAATATATATATATAAATTGTGTAGCTGGTTTATATTAATTATATATTTAATGTAAATAAATATATATATATATATCATAAATAGATACACATAATTGTATATTCAATTATAATTATGTATATATATTTTATGATTATATATTAAATAGATAGCTTATAATTATAATAGTTTTTTTTTTTCAAGATATCATATTTTTATGTCAAATTGGAAATGGAAGGAATGGGTAATAGAAAGAATTATGTTGCTTTTAAAAAAAGTATTCGAAAATTTGATTTTTCTCTTGGCAATTTAATTGCTTTAATTAGTTATTTTGTAAAGGCAATTGGTATATTTACTCTGAAATGTATTAGGAAGGGAAATAGATTTAGTGTATCCAAAAGTAGATTATTTCCTTGCTATTGCCTTGTTAAAATTATTTCCTCTATGACCTTGTTTTGGGAAATGGGTTAAGTGTTAGATCAAAATTGTAAGTCTTCCAAAAGGATTCTAGAGGAAAGAGTTGTCACTTTGTTAGGTCAACCATTTGTATTTCCCCTAGGTAGTGCTTTTTGTGATTGGTTTCCTCCAAGTGTTTGGAGTGAGTTTCCTTAACTGTTGCCTCCTAGAATAAGAGAGATTGCGATGTCTAGTTGTAAGCACTTGAGTTGCCCTTGGAGTATAGTTTTGTATAGTGTGTTGTTAATTAGAAGAGTGGCTTATGTTAGGTGTCGGAGCCCAAAGAGCTAAACTAGGTAACCTTCAAAAGTGATTTAATCAAGTGATAACTAAATTAATGTACATAGATGATTAGGATGCATTTCATACTAATTAAGATAACTTAGCCTCACTCATAGACACAAGGGATCATTTAGACTTAGGAAGAGTGGGAAGGCTTGGAATGGCAAGGTCAACTATCTTGTCCTTACGAGAGGTAGTCGATTTCGCATGAGTAAACATGACGGCTGGGATTTGGTAGAGGTCACCAGGATTATCGAAGCCTATGAAGAATTCCTAAAGAAGATCTCATGACAAACTATGCGATGACACTCTATCTAGGACAACATTGGGCTTTGTTTTATGTGTATGGATTCTTTGTCACACTTGATCAATTTTATGTTTGGAAGTAATGTGACCATGTCAGTGTTAGACTTATATTCTACATGTGTTTAGTTGAGTCAGTATGTGGAAGTATGAGTCTACCTATGGTTAGAGGTTGTAGATATTTGTCCATGTTACGTTGTTACTATCTCCTAGCATGGGGGTGGGCCTTCGGGTACCACTTGGTTGGGTGGAACATGCACCATATGCCATTGGGTCCCCCTTTATAGTCAGTACTTGGTTGCGAGACATCCTATTGGATAGCTCGTGGTTCTTGTTTTTTATTCAAGCATTGTATTATTTCAATTTTTAATAAGTTATTTTACCCCTCTTGTATTTTCGAGGTGGAATTATGTAATTGTCATACTTTTATACTATTGCCTCATTCTAGGAATGGGAGATGTATCCAGTTGTTTAGGTGATGAAATTGTATCATGGATTTTTATCTCATTATTGTATGTTGTAATTGTATGTTGTATAAATTCTTATTTCATAAGATAATTAAATGCAATGGTTTTAATGATTTATGTTGTATGGGTTTAAGTCATCTCAGTTAAGTAGCCTTAGGGGATGTAGTCAATTGTAGATTAACATGCATGTTTAATTCACTTTAAAAAATAAAATTAGTATGCTTTTATTGTGAATTGAAACTTCCTCTAGGGATGTGTGGCGGGGCTTTACAAATTCCTTAGGAGATGACTGAAATCTTGCAACCATGCAAATTGCCTGCATTATGTTAGGTCTACAAGTTGTTAGGTATAAAAAGCTGTCAATCATTGATCTATAGTCAGTTGGATTTACATTAGGAGAATCATCAACCTTGCTAAGTTTGTATCCTGTAACCATTGGAGTGCTAAGTGGATGAGATTCATCCATTTGGAATTTCTTGAGCATCTCTCTTGCATACTTTATTTGAGAGAGAAACATACTAGTTTCAAGTTGATAAATTTGAGGACCCAAAAAGAAAGTTAATTCTCCCAACATTGAAATTTCAAACTCAAATTCCATAATCTAAGAGATTTTTTTACTCAAAGCAGTATTGTTGCAGCCAAAGATAATATCATCTACATATATTTCAACAACTAGAATATCAAAACCTTCAATCTTAACATAGATATTGATTTCTACACCTCCTCTAATAAAACCTTTTGAAATCAAATGATTATCCAGTCTAGACTACCAAGCTCTAGGAGGTTGTTTTAGGCCATATAGAGCCTTTTTAAGCTTGTAAACATGATTAGGCTTGTTTTTGCAAATGAACCCTCTAGGCTGATCTATATAAACTTCTTCATCTAGATAACCATTTAGAAAAGAAGTTTTGACATCCATTTGATATACAGTAAAGTTCTTGAAAATAGAATAAGCCAAGAATATTCTAATAGATTCAAGTCTAGCTATAGGTGCAAAGGTTTTACCAAAGTCAATGCCTTCTTGCTAAGCATATTTTTTTCAGACATACCTAGCCTTGTTGTGAACAACATGGCCATTTTCATCATGTTTATTTCTAAATATCCATTTACCCCCTATGACATTTTTGTCATTTGGTCTTGGGACTAACTCCCAAGTATGATTTTTCTCAATTTGATCACTTTGTTCTTGCATTGCATTAAGCCAACATTCATCAGTTAGAGCTTCATCAATTTTTTTTGGCTCAAACTGAGTAAACAAACAAAAAGCAGTAAGCTCAATTATGTGATATTTTTCATCAGATTTAGCAGTTCTTCTTTTTTGAACTCCTCCAGATTTATCTCTAATAATCAGATCTTTAGGATGGTTTCTAGCAAGAGGTTTTGAAGAGGTTTTTGTCACACAATTTTTAGGACTTGTTTCAACTTTTTTAAAATTTTCTTCAGCAAGTTTAGGACTTGTTGATTCAACTTCAGGCTTTTGATGTTTCAACGCCTTTTGAATTTATTTCAAGTTCAAATTCTTCTTCCTCATCATCTTGCACAGGTTCAACATCTAAAAGCATATTTTCATCAAATTTGATATTGACAGATTCAATAATCTTATTTAGCCTATTATTAAAGAATTTATAGGCTTTGGTATGTGTGGAGTATCCTAAAAAGATACCTTCATCAGATTTTAATTGAAAGTTGCCTAAATTATCATTATCTCTCTTGATAAAACACTTACAACCAAATATTCTAAAGTATTTAATTGAGGAAGATTTCCCATACCACAGTTCATATGGAGTGAAATTGGATTTCACTCTGATTTGTATTTTGTTCAAGATGTAAACAGCTGTATGAAAAACTTCTTTCCAGTACATGTTTGGCAATTTTTCTTCATCCAACATAGTCTTTGCCATCTCTTTTATATTTTTTTTGTTTCTCTCAACAACCCCATTTTGTTGAGGTGTTCTGGCAGCAACATATTATCTTTTTATGCCATGTTTTTCACAATAGTTAGTGAATTATTGTGAGGTTAATTCAATACCTTTGTCATATCTCAGACATTTCAATTTTAAATCTAACTCCCTTTCAACCATTTTTCTAAATACTTTAAAACATTCAAAAGCTTCAAATATATGCCTGAGAAAAGTAACCCATACTATACGAGAGTAATCATCAACAAATAACATGAAATATTTCTCACCATTCATAGATCTAGTCCTTGTAGGACCACACAAATCTGTACGAACAAGTTGCAGAGGCATAGTAGAATAATTTTCTTTAGATTTAAAGCTCACCTTTGTTTTCTTTCATTTGAGACATTCTTTACAAACTGCATTTTCAGGTTTTCTTCAAATAGGTAGACCTCTTACATTCTAGTTTTTGCTGATCCTAACCATATTGTGAAATTTAATGTGACCTAGTCTCTTCTGCCACAATCAACTTTCTTCAACTTGACTCATTAAACACATACCTTGATTATTTTCATTACCAGATGTGTCAAGAATATTGTAAACATTTCCCTTAGTCCTTCTTCCAACAACAATAGCCTTTCCCAACTTATTTTTAATCTCACATCCCTGTGAAGTGAACAAAACATTCAATAGACACTGCCACAAACTTGACTAACACTTAGAATATTGTTCTTTAGACCTTCTATATAATACACATTGTAGATAGGAGTGTCCTCATTCAGAAGAAGTGAACCTCTACCTTTGATTTGTATACCAGAATTGTCACCAAACTTCACATACATACCTACATAATCTTCAAGATTTATGAATTTTTCTTTTTCACCAGTCATCTGGTTAGAACAACCATTGTCCAAGACCCATAATTCCTTTTTCTTGGAATGAAATTTTTTTTTAAATAACATAGTTTGCTCTATTTTTTTGACATTTGTAGGTTTCCAAAACTTTTTGGTTTTATATTGTTTATTTTGCATATCAGCTTTGCACTGCTTAGCAGAATGACCCATGGTATTGCATTTAAAGCATCTGATCTATCTAGCAAAATCAAAGTGTTTCTTATGACCAAATATAGGTGTTCTAGGATTCATTAACCTACAAGAGCTCACTTTGTGGCCAAATCTTTTGTTGAAAAAATAATACCCATAAAAGAAAGGGTTGAGATTATATGATGTTTTGTTATTCCTAAAAGGATGAACATGATTCTTATTAGAATCAAGATGATTAGATTTAGAACATTTGTTTGCAGCAACATCATTTTTCTTTGCACCATCATTTGAACATTCACCCTTAACAAACCCAATACAAGTTTTGTCCTTGTTCAATTTTTGCTTATTGAGCATGTCATTGAGTTTTAGAGTACTCTCATAGCTCTCAATAGTTTTCCTAAGATCAACAATTTCATGTTCAATTTTTTTGAATTTCTTGATTTTTATGACTTATACCAATACGAAGACAATCCTCAACTCTCCTAGCATCTTCAAGTTGAGTCTTCAAGGAGACTATTTCTTGATTTGAAATTTTCTCTTGACCAAGAGCTTGAGCATAATTTTGTTCTTGAGCAAGCATTTGTTTTTTGAGTTTTCTAATCTCTTTTAAAGCACATTTCATTTAACCTTCTAGATCTACTTTGCCATATTCAACATCATTGTTGTTAGTATCTTCTTATTGAATGATTTAAGCCATGAATAAGTTTTCATCTTCTTCATCTAAATAATCTTCAGATTTAGTGTTTGTTTCATTTTTACTGAACAAACTCTTCTTCTTTTTGAAGTTGAATTTTTGTTTAGGTCTATAGACCTTTTTCTTAGGCAGTTTTTCAGATTTCTCATTGTCGCTATTCAGATCACCATAGGGGAACTTTGCAACAAAGTGACCTATTTTTCCATAGTTAAAAAACATGAAGGGAATTTTTCCCTTATATTTTACAGACCCCTTTTTTAGCTTTCTAAAAAAATGGGATTCTTTAGAATCAAAAAATTCTAATTCACTAACCTCATCTTTTTCTTTCCTTTCAGTATTAAAGGTAGTTTTTTTTGCAAAGGAAATGTTTTTACTGATTCTCATTTCATAGGCACTCAAAGTGCCTTGTAGGTTGTCTACGGTAAGTTGGTCAAAGTGTTTCTTTTCTTCTAGAGTAGAGACCTTAGCTTCAAATTTAGTCAATAAGGTTTTGATGACCTTAGTTACAACATCAAATTATTTTAATTCTTCTCCCAGACCTTTCATAGAATTGAAAAATTCATCAAATCTGAAGAAGTAATCAACTACTTTTTCATCGTCCCTCATTTTTATTTCCTCAAACTAATGTTTTAGAGTAAGGAATTTTGACTATTTAACTTTTTAAATTCCTTGATAGATGGTTTCAAGTTTAACCCAGATCTCCCTAGTAGAGCTATAATGCATGACTTTGATAAAGACATCTTTAGTCAATGCACACAAGAGAGCATGTTTCTCTCTAGCATTGGTTTCATATATTTTTTTTTCATCAAAAGTTGTGGGCAATGTAGTTGGTACAGTGCACCTAATTAACACTATGCTCCACACATCGAGATCAATAGAAGTCAGATAATTCTCCATTCTAATTTTTTAGAATACATAATTTGTTCCATCAAATAATGGAGCTCTAGTCATAGATGTGCCTTCATGAGCTTGAGACATTTTAAATAGACTCCAAGACCAAAATCAATCCACATTTGTTTAGACCTATTAGAGGACCCTATGCTCTTATACAATATGTTGGAGTGAAAAAGACACTAAGAGGGGGGGGGGGGGTAAATCAGTGTCATGAACTAATTTGACAAATTTTACAAAAACTAAAACAAATTAGATATATGCTCTCATTTATCAATGATTAACTCATCCACATATTGAATGCAATCACATATAACTGAAATGAGAAGTATGACAGTGAAACATTACATAATAAATAATTCACACAATAAATTAGAGGAACCAGAGATGAGAAAAGTGACACAAGATATGTTGAGTGGACAGCCATCCTAGGATAGAAAAACCACTCCTAAACTACTGCCTTTTTAGGCTTATATTTAAAAAACCACTTTTTAACAATTCCTTATAAGTTGATTTCTAACCACCAACTCAAGGAGAACCAAACCCTCATTTTGAAACACCAATTTCAAGGAGCACCAACCCCTTTCTAGTTTATAGAAAATATAATGAAATAGAGGGTCTCTACATTTCTCTCTTTTCTCACAGGTGCCTCTCAATAGACAATACCTACAATCCTCAAGGTTTTGAGTTGAGCCTTCAGAATTATAGTCTTTGTCTTATCTTAATACAACTTGATATTTTCTCGTATTTCAGATTTAAAAAATCATAGTATTTCATATCTATACTAATAGATCATTCATACCATGTTGTATTCAATCTCTCTTATTTTCTATGAATAAAATTAAAAACATATATGTTTTTTTTCATCAACAGAGGTATTACGAATATGAAAAATCTTTTGTCAAATTTATTCTCTAGGTATAATTATAGATACAAACTTTCTGACCAAAAAATCACATAGTATGATCCGAGAATCTTAGAAGTAACCACACAAAGAATCTTCACCACAATACCATCTGAAAAAAAATAATATAGTAATGTATTTCACTAGAGAAATATTTTCCCATCATTTATAGATTCTCATTTTTGATGAAACTAAAATAAAAATTACTGCAAAGGCCTATGAAAGATGTGCAAACAAACCCATAACACCATGAAAAAAATAATAAACAGTAACTAACTGGATTTCTCAGTTTGCTCACAATCAGAAATGTAGAGTAACCGAAATCATGCCATTCCTTATGGGAAACCACTCCTGTATGTTTAATTTTGAATTAAAAAAATAGTATCTGCCTTACGTTTTTTTTTAAACTGAAATCTTTCTTCAAATAAATAATGATGATACCTATTCGAGCAATAAGTGAATTATGTAAATACCAATCAGATTTTATATATGCCTAGGTCTCAACCTGCCTTATTCCATCCTTAACAACATCCACCTAACAACAACCTTTCATACATAGTGAAACAACAATCATGATATCAAAAGAGCAATGAATAGATTCACAACAAAGAGGAGACATTAAACTTTAGCAGTAGTTACAAATTCTTTCATAGCGGCGACATGGCTAGGGTTTACACCCTTAGTGAAATGAAAAATCAATAAGGAATGCCCTAAATTAATTTTGTTTCCAAGAAATTTGATGGCTCACCAAATCATAATACTTTTGAATTCGGAAGAAAAACATAATGATTATCAATCATACCATAAGAATAAAGTCCGTGGTTATAAAAATTGCCAAGTATGCCAACACTTATCATTACCTATGAATTGCATATTGACCATTGATTCAAACTTCATCACTATATAAAATTTAAATGATGTCCAATGATCAAACAAAGAAAATGTTGACCACTATTATAACTTAGAACTCGAAAAAATCAATGATTTCAAATAGACCAGCAGGCCAATCACTTATAACTTTAATCAAATTTAGTCAATAATGCAATTTCCAACTTCATCAAACATGCTGACTAGCTTTAACCACGAAGAATTATTACCAATGGTTGATCCCATGTCACTTTTAAAGTGACTTTATAATTATGTCAACATACCTATAGTCGGCCTTAAGCCCTAAGGAATTAACAATTATATGACCCGATATATGTATCAATTATTTCTAAGTCATGTTCAAATGAGAGCAAGCCAAGAATAATGCTTCAAGACATCATTATAGAAAGTGCCATGATATTACCCTTTTTCAAAAAATAGAGGCCAAGTGATATCAACTTGTAAGACAAAGCTATATAAATAGATATATGAAATAATAGCATGAGCATAAACAAGTATACAAAATGAAAACCTAGAGATCACCTTAGTATAGTATAGCTCAAAATGTCAAACCTATCAAACTATAACTATACCACATGTCATACAAATGTGATTAGAACCTCAACTGAATTGAACATCACAAACACTTGAAAACAAACCTTGTGAATGCCATTATCAACCTAAACATAGAATAATAATCATGTAAACAAGATGCCTTGTAATTTGCACATGAATTCAAGAGATCAGTACCATCAAAACTATCATCACAATTCTAAAGCCAAAACCAAGTATGCCAAAACTGAATATAAATAAGAGCGCCAACCATCTGAATGTAAACAGTGCAACTAATAATAAATCACCAAGATGCCAATCTGAAACACAATTTTGACATCAAGGACAAATACCAAAAGAGAAGCTCAACAAAAATGAGCTCAGAGAGTCTAAGAGAGGAAAAATGAGGATGAAAACCCTTATTTGTACATGTGAAACCCTAATTTTCTTGAAATGGAACCAAATAGGTGAACCTTAGGGTTCAAGAGGCAAGATTCTCATGAATCTTATTTAAAATTTGAATTTTATGCTTAAAGGGACTAGGTCGCCCAAAGTGGTGACCTAGTCCTCCTAGGAAAATTTGGATGATTAATGGGAATTGATTTATGTTTAATAAAGTTAATCAGATTTTTCTCCCAAAACACACTTAGGTCAAGACTAATGATGCATTAAAAGGAAAAATTGGCATATAAAAAGGGTTAATTGAGTGGTGATAAGACTAGATAAGTGTGAAAATGCAACACAACACTTTACAACACTCTTTCTGAAGGCCTGGGAAGGTATAAAAAGGTATTATTTAGGTGAATTATGTTGAAAGGGTCCTAGAGAAGTGATGAAATTTGTTACAACACTTCACAGTTCACCTTAGTAAAAAATCATTATGTTATCAATGAATTGCAAGCTTACAAGGCTGAATTAATGTAGTCAAGGCCAAAAACTAGTGGAAAAGGCCAAAATGAGTGAAAAAGTGCCAAGGTATACTCTATTTGGTGACACATTTAGCCCCCACTTTAGTGAGAGTATGAATGTTCTTCAAACTCACACTAAAGTAGTTGAATCATGCATGTTGAGTGGGATCTAATGTACTCATGCTAGTAAGGTGAGATGAATATGATCAAGAGGGATGATCAAGCCCCCAAGATTAAGATCCAATGGCCAACTAAACATAAGTACAAAATATCACCTAAGTAGTGTTGTGAGAAGAGTCAGATCCAGCTTTGACTATTTGTCCATCTAGTTGTGGATCCGATCTAGGCTATTTGTCTGAAAGGAAAGGATGTACTCACTCTGGGCCGACAAAAGTTTTGGTTGTTCACCGAATGAGAATTCCAAAAGGTGGTGAAATGCATAGACATAGTTGGTGTGCACTCACACACAAAAGGTGGCTATGGGGAAATTCGTGCCGCTAGTTGGGCTTCCCGCTCAACCATACCAAATTCATACCTCCTGACAACTTTGATAAGGTGCCACAAAAGACAGGGGTGTGATTCATGAGACAAGAAAATCCTTAGATGCTTAGAACCCATGAACAAGTGCAAGTTGGCACTACAGGCATGCAAGTTGTGTTATGCAAGGTGGCCATGTATGCACAAAATTCAAAAGTTAAAAATGAAAAAGAAATGAAAAATGCAAGTGTTTGAAGGAGTCTTCTTTTGTTCATTTGAGGTCTTTTAACTTAGGGAACATTGTGTGTAATGTCTCTAAAAAGAGGGCCAATCAAAGGATAAAAGATTCACAACTTAGGGGATGTAGTGCATCACATTAGGCCACTAAGAGGAATGTAATATGATAAGATAATTCAAACTTATGAAAAACATTATACCCAATGTCATCCACAAAGTGAGAAAACACATCAAGTGAAGTGACAAGGTTGCACTAGGAATCACAAGTAAAGGAAAAAGAAAATGTAAATCTAGACAAAGAAATAAAAGTAAAACAAAATAGTGCCAATGTATGCCCCCACATTAATGAGATTGCTACACACCATCTTGTGAGAAATTGCTTTAAAGTAGAGAAAGGGAAAAATGAAAAAGGGAACATGAGAGCCTGCCAAGAAATGAGTATCCAAGAAAGGCTACATCATATAAAAAAAGAAGCAAGCTAAAGAGAATGGGAAATATGCCCCCAAAATGGAAAACACCAAACAAAGAAGGGATCTATGTATTTGAGGTCAATATGTTCGTTGCTGCAATATTTTTTTTTTAGAGAGCATGGAACTATCATCATTTCCCAAAACATATAGAATTGGAAGAAGGACCCAAAGAGAGTGAAAAAAAATGAAAGGAAAGAGTCATTTTGGGTCAACATGGAGGAGACATTGGATGTCTCCACACTTTGCATCATCCACAAAAGGACAAAAAAAAGGAAAAATAAAAATGAATAATGAAAAAAGCCCTATTTTTGAGTCATCCTGAAGGATACATTGTAGTCGCAATGCCTTGCATCATCTTCAAATGAAAGGAAAAAAGGTCACAAAAAGAAAAATAGGTTCATTTGGGTCAACATGAGGGAGACATTGCAGTCTTAGTGCCTTGCGTCATCCCCAAATGAAAGGAAAAAAGGTAACAAAAAGAAAATGGGGAGCATTTGGTTCAACATGAAGGAGACATTGTGGTTTCAATGCCTTGCATCATCCCCAAAGGAAGGTCAAAGCAAAGGGCAAAGGAAAAATAAAAATTAAAAATAAGTTTTTTGTTTGGGTCAACATGAAGGAGATTTGGTGGTCTCAATGCCTTATGTCATCCTAAAATGAAGGTCAAAACAAAGGTACGACATATAGAATAAATGAGATACAGATAGAGGAATGTCACAAAACATCAAACAAGATGAGGAATACATGATGTACAAAAAAAAACACAATACTAGTAAGGAAAGTTTGAGTCAATCATGAAACAAGGCATCCACCTCCCTATCTCGATGGGGAAAAGTGGGAGGTGGACAACAAAGCTAAGGGACAAAAAAAATTGCATTACTAGGACAAGGATAGCAACCTCTTTCCCCCACTGAGTGTAGGGTTGGACGGAGCCAAGAGAGTTGATGAGAGGGGTAATGTAATAGTGAGAAGGACATGCTCTAAAACTATTACATGAATGGGTATATGAGAGTATACTATGGGTCAATAGGGTAGCACTCAAAACTGTTGAAGTGATACTTATTCAATATCTCTCACAGATGGTGGCATTCATCACTTTGATAGTCGAGAACATGATGATAAACACAATGGGGTGCATTAGACCCTCTAGGACAGATGATCAGCTTATTGTGATGAGGTAGGGTGATGACGCCTTTGTTTAAGAGTATGTATACTTGTCTCTCACATTCAGGTGGTGGATGGAGAGGAAACTTAAGTTTCTACAATTTATAGGGACTCTTATGGCGGCTAGAATCACTTACCTCAAAAGATGGCATGGGAGTAGGAGGTCCTGAGATGGCTGGAGGTGGAGCATTATGGAGGGGAGGAGATGGTGACTGATCCTAAGGAAGAAGAACATTCAAGTCAGGAGGGGAATAGAAGATTGCCATGCCATCATCACAGAGCCTAGGGAATTCGGTAGGATGCACCCTAGGATGAGGGGGATTGTGATAACCAATACCATTTGTATATTCATCAGGTCACAATTGATCATAGTATTGGTGAATCTCATGTTCGTTTGGGAGGTCACCATCTTATTTGTTGAGAATAGTGATTTCTTTCCCATAAGTTTGTTGAAGGTTAATGGGAGGATGGGTGTCTAGATTGTTGTAATATGGGTGAGTAGTAGCGGAAGTGGAGGAACTAGGCTCACCTTGAGCAGGTAGTCTAGGTGTAACATTGGTTTCCAAGTGAAGGTAAGAAAATGAATCTCAGGATGACATATCGAGAAATGAGGGTGGTTGCATGGATGGGTAAAAGGTTGTGTTTGCTTCAATTTTATCCAGGTACTCATTAAGAAATTGATACATGCTAGCATCATCCTCTCCAATGATGTCAACCTCAGTAGGGGGACATTCATTAGGAGTTGGGTGAGGAAAAGTGGGTTCAAGGTTATTAGGATCAGTTGCAAAGGTGTAGATCAACATATCCATTAAGGATTTGAGGTAGGTCCATAACTTCTTAAAAGACATGGCCATGATGGGGATTGAGTAAATGACTATAAAGGGACCAGAAAGCAAATCTCTAAATGAAATTAGAAAGATAGAAATAGAAACCATAAATGTAGACAAAGTGCTGAAAATGGAAGAGATTGTGATGCAAATTGGGCAAGAGGACTAGGTCACCCAGTATGGTGACTTAGTCCCAATAGTGTTGTTTATGAAAATTATTTAAATTTTTAGCTAATTTTTATGCTTTTTCTAATTTTTTTGGAGCAAAAAAATTGAAAATGCAGAACTTTTTATGTTTCCTTATTAAAGATGCAATGCAAGGTGTAGATTTACCATGAATTTTAACTAAATTCACTATTATCACTAATCCTAGGATGCAAACAATTCAAGCTAGTTTTAAGATGAAATGCACAAAATCATAAAGGTAGCTAATGGTCAATGGTCAATTTCACCAAAATGAACTGCCAAAAACATATACGTGGTCTACAAGGGAAAGAGGATCCCTTTACTAGGCTCCTAGGTTTTTTCACCCTAAGAACACTTGAGGTTAGGAATAGCACTCTTTTCACTGTGTTGATATGTGTTAATGGCGTTGGTTCATTAAAAATGGGGGAGAGAGATTTGATGATGGTTTTGAATGTGTGTGATGTGTGACTAATTTTGAAAGTAAAATGAAACTAATCTAAATGTATGCAAGTGAAAATGAACAAAACTAAGCTAATGTAGACTAACTAATTATATACCCTAAATGTGTGTTTTATGGAAAATGACAGAGAAGGAGAGAAGGTGTGCACCTATAGAATTTTTTTTGCAGATGAATGCTCCCATAAGCTTCTAGAAAAAATTGGAATATTACAAAAGGACACATACACCAAGTGCGTCAACCTAGTCCTCCAACTGGAAAACTGTCCTGAAATAGGTTTCGGGGAAATGTGTATCCAAAAACATAGAAACCCTTTTTTGGGCCTAGCATAGGTACAAGATTGCCAATAGGGGTGAGCTAGTCCTCTTGTGGCTTTCCAAGGAAATAAGCTTTGGTTTTGTGGGTCTCAGTTGATGTTCCCCTTTTTTGCAGTAATCCATGATAGGAACCCCCAAAAATGACTTGCAAGTTGTATTTTATCCTTCCTAGGGTTTGAGACTTGGAGTTGACTTGAGGAGAATTTTTTGCTTCTTGCAACACATTTTCCTTCACCTAACCCGCATCAAAATATTTGCAAACACATGAAAATACCATAATTTTTTTGGGTTAGGCTATAGGGGTTTGCCTATGTCAAAGCCCTTTGTAGGTGATTAAACCCAAATGATATTAACACAAAGGAAAGCAAGAATGAATGATAAAAAAATAGTAATGCTTACCAAACCTTTGTTGATGGTCTACAACATGCATCATAAGCTTCAATGGAGTTAGTCTAAAACCCTAATGCTTGTATGCTTGCTTGGTGTCTTGAGTACTTGATGATTGAGAGCAAGAGAGTAAAAATGAACCAAGAGAGTAAAAATGAGCTTGGAGAGTCTAAGAGAGGAAAATGCGGATGAAAACCCTCATTTAAACACGTGAAACCCTAATTTTCCCAAAATGCAACCTAATAGGCCGACCCTAGGGTTGAGGAGGCAAGATTCCTGTTGAATCTTATTTAAAAGTTGAATTTTATGCTTAAAGGGACTAGGTTGCCCAAAGTGGTGACCTAGTCCTCCTAGGAAAATTTTGATGATTGTCAGGCATTGATTTATGTTTAATAAAGTTAATCAGATTTGCCTCCCGAAACACACTTAGGTCAGGACTAATGATGCATTAAAAGGAAAAATTGGCATATAATAAGGGTTAATTGAGGGGTGGTAGGCCTAGATATGTGTGAAAATGCAACAAAATACTTTACAACACTATGTCTTAAGGCTTAGGAAGGTATAAGAAGGTGTTATTTAGGTGAATTATGTTGAAAGAGTCTTAGAGAAGTGAGGAAATGTGTTACAACACTTCACAACACCTTAGTAAAACATGGTTATGTTATCGATCAATTGCAAGCTTAGAAGGCTTAATTAAGGTATTCAAGGCCAAAATGAGTGAAAAAGTGCCAAGGTATACACTTTTTGGTGACAAAGAAATAGAAGCATACATAAAATGCAGCAATGCTAAGATGTTTTGCAACGTCTAGTCATGAGATAACTAGTTAAACACTCAAAATTGTATTCTATCTATTAGGACACAAAATGAAAATTCACATAGTAACACTACCTCTTTTAGAAGTCTAGTGTGAGCATACAAGACCACACAAACCAGCTCCATACATTGGTAATTAGAGTTGATTATGCAATATAAATACTTCACACATGCATTACAAAGCGCATCAAGATAATTAAGTAGAATCCACACTAGAATTAAAATTTATCTATTGATACTCTTGGTGATGCATATATTTCATAGCAATAAGGTGGCTATAATATAGTACTCTACATCACTAGAACAAGTAGAATGCTCATAACAACTAATGCAAGAATTACATATATTAGGAAGCTAACCAAAACAATAACTCATCCTATTGTTGAGGATGCACAACCATGACAGAATTATGATAACCTTACAAATGCAATCAAAATTAACCTAATAGACAAAATCAATAGGAGTGTTAGTAGAGTAGATTATACTAACATATACCACTAGATGCACTAATGGATGTTGCACCTCCAAAGTCCAAAATATCATGTGATCAGTCCCTTAGATGGTTGAAACAGATCAAGTTATCACAATTTAACTCAATAGTCTATACTCAAGTAGGACATTAAGCCCTAGAGGATGAGGTTACTTGCAACCCTAATTATATACCCATTTAATTTTTATGATGTTCTTATTCAAGGCCACTTCATCTGTTTGTGAGTATAACTATGAATTATACCTATATTAAATGCTTAATATCAAGGATAAATCTTGAAAAAAAATGTTAGCTTAGTAACTATGAGACAATAATTTAAGTATCATAGAAATGGCTCTCCTTCAAGTCAATGGATGATGGCACACATGAAATTACTAGTGTGAATTCAACAAGGTTGTAGTAAAAAACATGAACTTTCAAACCTTGAATTGATGATCTTTTAAAATAGCTTTGAGATGAGAGATACTTAACTAAAATATACTTTAAGTAAAGATATAAAAAAGTTTGAATCTAGTCACACCCAAAAAAAAAACATAAAGTATTAAAAAGGCTTGTACAAGTGGTTATTTATTCCACTTAGAATTTTCAATGCATCAACAAGTTACATGAGGCCTATCTATAGGGTTTCGATACCTCCCAATTGTAGGTGTAACTTAAAGGTATCCTCATCTGTAATAGGATGAGGGGAGAAGAAACCAAGTACTTGGCATGTTATTTAGATGCAAAAATTTCAAGTTACAAGATTTATCAGCCTTAATTATCTCATATACTTGATCATTGGTTTCCAATTGCTAGGTTATTCCCTTAATAAGTTACTTAGATGTTTAGACAAGATGCATTGATTCCTTTGAACACTACAACAACAAAAATCCTTTGCTACTTTGCAACAAGAATTTTTTCACCTCATCCCTTACTATAATAATTCTTAACAAGTGGTTTTTTTTTTTTTTCCTATTGGGTAATGGTGGGCATAGCTTTACGACCACATAGTCTCATAATTTTTATTTTTTTTATGAACCTAATTATTACTATTTCATGTCATGTCATTTTATATAAATCATTATTGTCAAAATGCCCAACCCCAACCTCAACATCATGCTAGCAAATCAAGAAAAGGTGTCCAATCTTGTACACCCTTTTCAAATGCTTTCAGTCACTCCAATTTTTCCACGGGCTTAGTAAGTGCCACAATTTTCAAATATTTGCAGCTAGCTTAGTTTAGGTGTGATCCACATTTATGTAATGGTAGAATGTTTGAAGGGGCACAAACATAGGTTACAGTGAGCATGTCCTAGCACTTTTAATAAGAATTTGAACACAAGCCATGTTTCCTTCTTTACATTTTGTAGCTTTAAATAAGCTAGCCTTAGAATAAGAAACCTACTATTCATGGAACAAAAAACATATAGTGAGAAATAACAATATGAATGTGGCTTTTTGATATTTACCATCATTAGACAAGAAAAATATCTTGATATTTACAACATCTTTACTAGCTACAATTTTATTCATAGAAACATCAAGTAACATTTATGACTTTGACTACTTATAGTAGCCAACAAACATATATGTTATTCTCTTTTCATTTAACTTGCTTCTCTTTTCTATAAGAATCAATGCAAAAAATACATTAGAAAAAACAAAAGTCACTAACTGATGGTTTCTTGCCTAACAATGCTTCCATGCAAGTGATATTTTGCAATACTTTACAAGGACTCTAGTTTAGGATGTAGAATATTAAATTTAGAACTTCTACCCAACATTCATGCTATAAATTTTGGGTGTGCACCATGCACTTGATGATATCCATAACTATCATATTCCTTCATTCCACTTCTTCACTTTTTTTTGGAGTGTATGAAGTCAGAATTTCTATATACCATTATCCCTACAGAATTCCTAAAACTATTTGGAGGCCAAATCCTCTCCATTGTTAGAATTTAGTGTCTTGATCTATCTATCTTCTTGTTTTTCCACCAACGCTTACAACTGAGAGAAGAATTCTCACTTATTTTCTAGGGAAAATGCTCATATTTTCTTACAAAAGTCATCAACTAACTGTGTCGCTAAATTTTTTAGCCTTGACATTTTTCACTCATTTGGTCCCTTGCCTACGGATTTTGGACCTATTTTTACCCCTTCTCAAGCCTTATTTCAAAGTTTTGTAAGGTGTTGTAAAATATTTTCACACTTTCTTAGGCTTGTCATTACTAAATCAACCCTTTCTTATCCTATAATGACACCTTAATACACATACATGCCTTATTTTAGTGTGTTTCAAAATAAAATCCTGAAAATCATTATTAATCATATCTTAATCCCTAAAAAAAAATCAAAAATTCCCAGGTGGAATAAGTCGCTACCTTGGTTGACCTAGTCCCTTGTGGCATAAAAAACAAATTTAACTTAAAATTATTGTGGGATTTTGTCCTCTAAACTCTAAGGTTGGCCTGTGTGGTGTTATTTTTGGGGAAATTAGGGCACAACATGTATAAATAAGAGTTTTCCCCTCGTTTTCAACCCTAATTATTCTATCGTCATCTCCTTCTCCTCTTCTTCTATGCATCATTCTTCTCAATCAAGCTAGGGTTTTGAGTATTCTATCATCAAGACATGTCTCTCAAGAGGAATTCAAAGGGATAAATCCTCCATTGATGCAACTCAATATCTATCATCAAGGCAAGGTAAACTCCATTATTTCATGCTTCATCACTTTATTTCATCATTTCGGATTGATTACTCAAAAGGGGTTTGGCCAAGGCAAACCCCCATGCCCTAACAATCAACAAGTTTTCCCTCTTAGTGTGATTTGTAGGTCTTGCATATATATATTTAGCAAAGAATCCAGGTGGAAGAATCTTCATCAACTTTTCAAGGCTCTTCAAGGTTGGAGAAACCATAGTTGAGGCTTGGAGAACACCTACAAACTAGATTTTTTAGTTTTAGATCCGAATACCTTGAGGAGAAAAAAGTGTAGACGGAGAGCTTTAGATTCCACTTTCCTAATGCAGGAGAATCCAGTGGTGTAAGGGCAATCCTACATCACCCAAACATATCTTTACTTAAATTTAGATTTTTGTAGATGTTTTTGCATTTTTGGATACCCTTTTCGTCGAATAAGAATTCCCAACTTTCAGAACTATTTTTCTACTTTTTCTGCCCATTTGCTATTTTTAGTAGGTGTGAATTTGAAGTCATGAGGGGGAAGAAATTTTAGGGAAGCTTCAGGGTGGAAAAATAATTACTTTGGTGAAAGAATTAGGTCAAGATCATTTCTGGTTTGAAAGTTATTCAAGTTCTAGTTTCAACTTTTTGCCTTGAAAAATCTTCTGAGCCCTATTTGAGGCACTAAAAGGCCTTGTACGGGCCTAAACATCATTGGAACTAGCTAAGAGGGTATGTAACACATTCTTCACTCTGAGGCCTTTCAAACGGTTCAAACGGTTCGAAAAATGGAGTCCCAGATCAAAAGTTATGGCTTCCGGAAGTTGGTTACTTTTTGGAAAATTGCCAATTTTTGAATTTGAAATTGTAATTTTGGGCGCAAAACCACCAAAACTCATTATTAAAAGGTGGTTTTTGGCTCCAATCTGGGGGGTTACTTTTGGGGCTATTTTCTGATTTTTGCAGTAGCTTTTTGAAAAATAAGAGCAAATAGGAGAGAAGGGGAATTGCTACAGTTTCTGTAATTTTGCATGTATTACAGAACTCAAAGATTTGAGATCCTTTGCATGTAAGAGTTTCATTTCAAAATATCAATATATCCTCTAGTGGCCTGTGTTATTTTATGTGTCTCAGGTTGCACCCTCATCAAGTGGTATCAGAGCGGGTTGTTCTTGAGCGTGTGGACAGATCGTCAATCGTGAGGAAGTTCACACCAGGACTATGGTTGTGAGTTTGAGGTATTCAAGATGCCTCCAAGAGTAGTGTGTGGTAGATGAGGTGGTGCCAGAGGTTCTAGAAATGCTGGTGGAAGGGAACCATTGGTGGTCACGGGTTTGAGAGCCCTCCAGAGACAAATTGATGTGTTGCAGGAAGAGTTGAGAAGAGGAGTAAACCCGAGAAGAAGAGAAGAATGTGAGGATGAAGAAGAGGTGGAAGATTTAGATGTAGAAGAGGAAGAAGAAGTGAGTGATCAAGATCAAATGTGGTTGAGAAGGGCCATTTCAAAGATCGGAAAAAGAACTAGAGTAGAAGTTCCCTGTTTTTCTGAAAGTCTGGACCCGGAAGAGTTGATCGACTGGATCAACGAGTTGGAAGAGTATTTCGAGTATGAAGAAGTAGAGGACCCAGATCAGGTTAATTTTGTGAAAATGAAGTTGAAGGGCCATGCCAATATCTGGTGGAAAGAGGTCCAACTAGAAAGAAATAAGAGATGAAAAGGAAAGATCACTAGATGGGATCACATGGTGGAGAAACTGAAGAAGTAGTTCATACCAGTGGACTATGAGTTAGATCTACTGATGAAATTACAAGGGTTGAAGCAAGGAAGTAGATCTGTGAAAGAATACACAAAATATTTTCACAAGATGATTATCAGAATGGGACATGCAGAGGCCAACAAGGAGAAGGTAACCTGTTACCTTAATGGGTTATGACCGAGCATTCAAGAGGAGCTAAGCCTGGTCAGAATGACCTCCATTGAGGATGCATACCAATTTTCTCTGAGAGTTGAGGAGAAGCTGAAAAAAATATTTGACAACAAGCAAAAAGGATGAGGAGGTCAAAGTGAAAGGGGTAGTGGAAGATCTTCTAGAAATCGAAATGAGGATGAGAAGAAAAATGAAGATGTGGGTACCAGTTGAAGCCAGACGAGTGATAAATTCTACCTCCCTCATGATCAAAACAGTGGTGATTAAAGAGGTAGAGGATGAGGAAGATTTGGTCAAGGAACCGGAAGAGGTGGTTTCAAATGAACTTGTTTCCACCTTGGTGAACAAGGGCATCAAGCCTATGAATGTCCACAACACCAAGGAAGGACCAACAAAAGGCCAGAAGGTCATGCAAGGGTTACACATGCAGATGAGGAGGCTCAATTTGAGCATTCAGATGATGCTGAAAGGGGAGAAGCCTTAGTGGTTAGAATAGCCCTTGTGACTGAAGAGAAGGAGCCAAAACAGAGGAAGAATCTCTTCCACACAAGGTGTAAGTGTGAAGATAAATGTTGTGAAGTCATTATTAATGGTGGGAGCACCAATAATCTAGTGTCAGAAGAGATGGTTACGAAGTTGAAGCTAAAGAGGGAAAGGCATCCACATCCATATCGGATTACCTGGTTGTAGAAAAACCATAAGGTTTTGGTCAATGAGCAGTGCCTGGTGAAGTTCGAGATTGGAAGCTATCGTGATGAGGTACTCTATGATATCATCCCTATGGATGCATGTCACATGTTATTGGGGAGGCCATGGTAGTTCGACAAGCGAGCTATACATGACAGCCATGCAAACACTTATTCCCTGACGAAGGATGGAGTCTACCATAATTTTAAACCCCTGAAGAAGGCCAAAGAAAAGGTATGCAATAGTGCTAGAATTTGTTATGTTGATGGAAGGAAATTTTTAGAAGGCATGAAGCATGAGCATGTGTGTTATGCATTGATTCCTAGAATGGATAAGGAGGATAGTGTGAAGGTTCTAGTAGAATTTTATGGGTTATTGAATGAGTTTCAGGATATTGTTTCTGATAATGTACCATAGGGTTTACCACTAGTGAGGAAGATCAGTCATGAGATTGAATTGATCCCTGGAGCTAGGTTTCCAAATAGGGCATCTCATAGGATGACTCTTGCAGAGAATGAGGAGTTGAAAAAACAAGTTGAGGAGTTGTTGAGAAAGGGTTTGATTCGAGAGAGTCTAAGTCCATGTGCAGTACCTGTAGTACTAGCACCAAAGAAGGATGGGGAGTGGAGGATGTGTATATACTCCCGAGTGATAAACAGGATAACGATCAAGTATAGATTTCCCCTACCAAGGATGGATGACCTAATGGACTATTTAAGTGAAGCTTAGTACTTCACAAAAATTGATCTGAAGAGTGGATATCATCATATCCAGATTCGAGAGGGAGATGAACGGAAGACCGCCTTCAAGACCAAAGAGGGCCTGTTCAAGTGGTTAATCCTACCTTTTGGGCTAACCAATGCAATGAGCACATTCATGCACCTCATGAACGAGGTACTCAAAGAGTTTCTAGGAAGTTTTCTTATTGTGTATTTAGATAATATTTTAATATTCAGTAAGTCACTAGATGAGCATATGATGCATATTTGTAGAGTCTTTGAGAAATTAAGAGAAGAGAAATTGTTGATTAACCTGAAGAAGTGTAGTTTTGTGAAGAAGGAATTAGTGTACTTGGGGTTTGTTATCTCGACAGAAGGTCTCAAGATGGACCCAAAGAAGGTGAAGGCTATTCTGGAATGGCCTACCCCAAGAGCTACTACTAAGGTGAGATCTTTTCATGGTTTGGCAAGTTTTTACAGAAAGTTTATTAGAAACTTCAGTAGTATTTGTGCACCCCTAACTGAAACAATGAGAGGGGACACAAAAGAGTTCAAGTGGAGCACTGGAGCAGCAAAGAGTTTTGATCTATTGAAGCAGAAGGTGATAGAACAACCTGTTTTGGCCCTCCCAGATTTCAATAAGGTGTTTCAGGTGGATTTTGATGCCAGTGGTTGTGCTATTGGAGCAGTGTTAAGCCAAGAAGGTAACCCCATTGCCTATTTCAGTGAAAAGTTAAATGATGCAAAGAGAAAGTAATCTTTATATGATCAGGAATTTTATGCAATAGTTCAAGCATTAAATAAATGGAGGCATTATTTGTTGCCAAAGGAATTTATTTTGTATACTGATCATCAAGCATTACAGTACCTAAGTAGTCAAGGAAAATAAAATCAGAGGCATATGAAATGGGTAGAATTTTTGCAGAGTTATACCTTTGTTTTAAAGAATAGGAGTGGGAAGTCATACAGGATTGCAGATGCCTTAAGTAGGAGGCATACATTGTTGAAAAAAATAAAAATTGAGGTGGTTGGGTTGAGTGAACTAAAGACATTGTATTTGAAAGATCTTGATTTTGCAGAGGCTTGGAAAGCTTGTAAGGAGCCTATTACAGTTGATAGGACAAAGTGGCTAGATTTCATTATTCAAGAAGCAATGTTGTTTAAGGGAAGCCAATTGTATATTCTAAGGAGTTCCATGAGGGAGAACCTGATAAAGGAGAAGCATAGTGGGGGAATGGTAGGACACTTTGGTCGGGATAAGACCATTTCCATTATCAGTGACCATTATTATAGGCCTCAGTTATCACAGGATGTGAAGAAGTTTGTACAAAGTTGTAGGGTATATCAAATGGCTAAAGAAGTTAGCCATAATATAGGGTTGTATTAGCCCTTACCTATACCAGAGAAGCTGTGGGAGGATATAAGTATGGACATTGTTCTTGGTTTTCCAAGGATGCGGAGAGGGAATGATTCAATATTTGTGGTAGTTGATAGGTTTTCAAAGATGGCACATTTCATCCCATGACAGAAAACCCATGACATAGTCCACATTGCTGACTTTTTCTTCAGAGAGGTGGTGAGGCTACATGGTCTGCCAAAGAGTATAGTCTCAGATCATGACACCAAATTTGCTGGATACTTTTGGAGGACCTTGTGGAAGAAGTTAAAAACAGAGTTGAAGTTCAGTTCTGCACACCATCCATAGACTGATGGGTAGACTAAGGTTGTTAACATAAGTTTTGGTAACCTACTGAGATGCTTGGTAGGAGATACACCCAAGGGTTGGGACTTGATCTTACCCCAGGTAGAATTTTCTTACAAGAATTTTGTCAATAGAAGCATTGGTAGATCACCATTCCAAATTATGTATGGAGGTAGTCCCAAGACCACTCCAGAACTAAGAAAGATGGACCAAGAGAAGAAGACAAGTGCTAAAGCCAAAGACTTTGTAAAGCACATCAAGAATATGCATGAGAAGGTAAAAGAACATATTAACAAGATGAATATGTAGTATAAGGCTAAGGAAGATCAGAAGCGGAGGTATAAGGAGTTTCAGATTGGTGATGAAGTGATGGTCCACTTGAGGAAAGAAAGGTTTCCAGTGGGGACCTATTACAAGTTCAAGATGAAGAAGTTCGGTCCCTATAAAATTTTGAAGAGGTGTGATTCAGGGAACGCATATGAGGTAGAGTTTCCAAATGGAGTCAACATTTCTCCTGTGTTCAATATTTTAGATTTGACAGAGTATCATGAAGGTGGCACAGAGGAAGTACCAACAATGGAACAGTGTGGCATTCCAGTACCTACTTCAAAGAAGGAGGAGATTGAAGAAATCTTGGATAGCCATGTGGGAAGGAGTACCACAAATAGGCAGTTTGAAGAATACTTAGTGAAGTGGAGAGGAATTCATGTGGAAGATTCATCCTAGTTGTATAAGGCATAGGTTGACCATTTGGGTTTTCCTCAACCATCTGAGACGTGACGGGGTCACTTCTCAAATTACCCTGGGTGTCTGATGTAGGAGCATCCAGTGGTGTAAGGGCAATCCTACATCACCCAAATATATATTTACTTCAATTTATCCTTTTGTAGATGTTTTTGCATTTTTGGATACCCTTTTCGTTGAATAAGAATTCCCAACTTTCAGAACTATTTTTTTCCTTTTTCTACCCAACTGCTATTTTTAGCGGGTGTGAATTTGAAGTCATGAGGAGGCTGGAATTTTAGGGAAGCTTTAGGGTGGAAAAATAAGTGCTTTGGTGAAATAATTATTTCAAGATCATTTATGGTTTGAAATTTATTCAAGTTCCAGTTTTAGCCTTTTACCCTGAAAAATCTTCCAAGTCCTGTTTGAGGCACTAAATGGTCTCGTACGGGCCAAAAATCGTCGTAACCAAAGGAGCGGGTTCGTAACACATCATTCACTCTGAGACCTTTCCAAAGGTTCAAACGATTAAAAAAAAAGAGTCTCGGATCAAAAGTTATGGCTTCCGGAAGTTGGTTAATTTTTGGAAAATTGCCAATTTTCGAATTAAGGCTCAATTTTTGAATTTCAAATTGTAATTTTGGGCGCAAAACAGCCAAAACTCATTCTTAAAAGGTGGTTTTTGGTTCCAATCTAGGGGGGTTACTTTTGAGGCTAGTTTCTAATTTTTGGAGTAGCTTTTTAAAAAAAAAGAGCAAATAGGAGAGAAGGGGAATTGCTACAGTTTCTGTAATTTTGCATGTATTACAAAACTCAAGGATTTGAGATCCTCTGCATGTAAGATTTTCATTTCAGAATATCAATAATATCCTCTGGTGGCATGTGTTATTTTCTATGTCTTGAGTTGCACCCTCATCATTTCCGATCTTCAGAAATTCAGAAGAGGATTAAGTCACCAAAATTGGTGACCTAGTCCCATTAAATGTTATAGATACCCATTTTGCAAAAAATGCACTCAGGCGTAGTTTTTCAGATTTGGGACTAGCTCATCCAGAATGGGGCAAGTATCCCAACAAGCCTAAACTTCAGAATCAATGACATTTCCAGCCTCAAATCAAGTATACAACTCATTTCTAGGTGCACCTCTTCATTTCTATTCATTTATGTAGTAATTTTCTTATGTTTCTTAGGTGATTTAGTTTATGTTTGCATATCATTGTGTGTTTTCAAGCATAGTTGTGTTTCATAGGTTTCACATTAATAGTTAGTTTCTATTTTCTATTTCCAACATTTAGACACAGTCACACACACCTCACAATCCCCTATGCTTTGAAAGAACACCAAGAACAGTTAGTGTGAAAAAGAGTCCATTTCTCAACCAAGCTCTTAGGTGAAAAACCATAAGAGCCCATTGGGGAATCCTCTTTCTCTAAAAGTATTGATTTTTTGTGGTTCATTTTGGTGAACCCAACATTCCTACCCCCTCCTTGTCTAATTTGGATTCCATCATCATCCTATATTTGCATTGCATTGCATTTTAGTGTTTAAATTTGCATTAGTGGAAAAGCATATAGGTTATATTTTTGCATCCTAGAACATCACACATCTCTAAGATTTTTCATTTTCATGTTAGATCTTCATTATACAATACAAAAACCACCTATACCCATCACAATACCTTTCAAAAACTGAAAACAATTCACTTGCAGGACTAAGTCGCCAGCCCAGGCAACCTAATCCCTTTAGGCCCTTAAAACTACCTTTTATAGAGCTGAAAACCCTATTTTAAAGTTTTTTTTGTGCTAGTATCTATCTGTATCCATTGGTGGTGCTTCTGTAGCATCAATTTCATCAAATCTATCATAAATTAGCTTATTTCATGCATTTCTTATTTTCAATTTTGCACCTACTACATTTCTTTTTAAGATTGTTGCATATGTAGTGTAATTCAAAAATTACCTTATTTCCCATCTAGAAAATTGCATTTCAATATTTCACTTTAAATCATTTCATTGCATTCTCTTTCCCTTCTCTTCATACCATATTTTATTTTAAAAGATGAGGCTTTAATTTGGTTTCAAATGGATTAAATAAATAGAACATTCCTTCTTATGAGTTCAATGTAGATTATAATAATGAATTCATTAAATAACATGTTAATAACCAAACCATTGACACAATTCTTAACATTACATTACCTATTGATGAGGATATGTGTGTTTACAATCATAAAAATCATACTTGTGCTTCTCCCTATACCTCTCCTCTTAGTGATGACAGTATTTTGGCGATAGAAGATACAAGCATTGAAGGTATTGATTGTACCTCTCCTCATCCCCCTTTATCAAACATTTCTAGATATTTTCTTACCTAGTCTCCCTAATCCCGACCCTCAAACTTACCCTTCCTCTAATATCCCTCCTTGATGCCAAGGGGATAAGTTGGTGTTAGAAGATACATGTCTTACAAGTCACGAGACTATTGAACCTCCCCTCCCTCATGCTCCCATCTTTGGGATAACCTATTTGAAAATTATAGTGGTCATTCCCTTGATGTCTCCCCTACTTGTGTTCAAGCTAGCTCTCCTACTAGGGTAGATAGTATGGAACAATATAATGAGATCTTTGGAAAACAAATAGAACCCTCTCCTAATCATCCCAACATTTTTAATCCCAACACTAATCATTCCCCTACTTGTGATGAAGTCATTTTAGAGGACTCAATCCCTCAATGTCAAGAACATGTGGTTTTTAGTTCTCCTAAAATCTCTCCTCCTATGGAGGATATCATGATGCATGACAAGGATAACATTGATAATAATAATATTATGCCCTTACAAGAAGTTGTAGAGCCCATTTTAAACTCTCCTTCCCTAAGGGATGTTAATATTATTCAACCTAAAATTGTCCTTTAGCAACTTTCACATAAACCTAAACCTAAACTTACCCTCTACCCACCTATCAATAATGTGTCGCAGCAACCAAGTCATAATACCATTGCTCATACACATTACACACAAAACAACCATGATCCCAACAACCAACTTCAACATCTTTCCCTTCATCCCCTCCCATCTTACCTACTACCCCTCGCTTAAATTGACTCCTTAGGGAGTATGACCTTGTTGACCAACTAATGAATACTCCCGCTAAGATATATTTATGGAACCTTATTCAAGCCTCCCCTCACTATCACAACATGATGGAACAGGACTTGCAAGAAGTTCTTGTCCCTTATAATGCACAAACAAGTGACATAGAAGCTATGATTCAAAGCTTGAATGTTGACATTATTTTCCACCAAAGTGAGCTCCTTCCTTTGGATGTGCAAAAATAAATTTGATACTCTTGTAATCATATCTCAATACAAACACATAGGGATCAAGAGAAACCTTGTTGACAATGGCTCTACTGTTAATGTATGTAGTGTTAATCTCTTGGATAGGCTCCATATCGATAAATAAACCATTCAACCTACCTCTTTATCCATTAGTGGATTTAACAGTGTAGGACATAAGCCGCTTGGTGTGATCACTTTGCATCTCATAGTTGGTTTGGCCACATTAGACACATTGATCCATGTTATGCCACATGATGTTTCATACAATCTTATTTTAGGTAGGCCATGGATTCATTCAATGAATGGGGTGACTTCCACTCTTCATTGTAAGATGAAGTACATCTAGGCAAATAAAGTGTACACACTTGATGCCTTATAGTATCTTACAACTTGAGAAAAAAAATCCAAACCCTTCATCACTTCAACACCAACAAAAAAAATGGAACCTGTACAACAAGCACCCTTAGACAATGATTGGGGTTCCTTAAACGTCACACCTACTTTACTAGGAGCATCCAAGATCACCAACAAAGACTCGAAACAGGGAAACATAGTATTGTTAACACAAGACTCAGTTGATCCTTTGACAACATCCACCTCACCTAATTTAGACAAAGAATCCAACAAAAAACCATCGCCTGACGAAAAAGTTCTAAGAAAGCTCTATAGAAAAGGTTACGAGCTTATGACACAACTTGGCTACAATGGAAAAGGATGTGGTGCTAATGGAAAAGGTATTTGCACCCCTATCAAGCCTAACACAATAACAACCAATCATGGTCTTGGATTTTCTACTTTCATTGAAATCATCAAACCTTCCTCCAACATCAACACCATCCCAGATCACCCTTCTAAACCAACCTTAGAAAGTGACCCTTTGAAACCAAAAAAGAACTCTTTTCTTAATGCCAATGTCATCTTCCAACCCGCTACTGATTTGTATTTTACACACTATTCTAAAGGAGTGTACAAAATCTCACAATATATAGCGCCTTGCATAGGTATGACCTCCTATACTAAGCAAGACACTTCTTTGTTACAAACCAAAGGAACACCTTCTGCCTTTGATCAAGAGGGTATCTTGTTGAGACTCCTCCAAGATCACTTGATCTCTCTTCCTCTGAGAACTTGAAGGAAATTTCACAACAAATATTTCTTTTGCGCCTACCACCAAGTTCATGATCATTCCACTAATGAACTTGTAAGGCCTTGAGTAGAAAAATTCAACATCTTAAGGAGTTTGGCTCTCTCCCACTTTACTCTATTTGATATTGTTTTCACCCATCCTTACATTTCATTCAATCCCTTCGGCTCACTCTTGTCCTACACTAGGTGGGGGCAAGGGGTTAGTTATCCTTTTCCCTTGTACATCACTTGCCACTGTCTCTTTTGAATACTTGTTAACCTTTCATGAACATATAAGAGAAAGCTTGGGATGTGGATGACATGTCTTAAGTTGACTTGCATGTGACATACTATCCTTTTCATGACATAGCTTATTGAAAACATATGACCCAACATAGGGCTTTCCAACCAAGCTCTCTTATCTTCTTCTAATTTAAAGCACTTGCTCATAGTAATGTTGTTAATTAGCAACCCCTGTAAAGTGGGTGTATACATAAACACTCACATTTCATTGTGTAATTTTATTTTTCTTGTGATTCCCTCTCTTGGGAACATTAGGTACAATGTTACCCACGATGAGACATTGCAATTGTCCTCTCTTGCAAAAAAAAT
This sequence comes from Sequoiadendron giganteum, assembly GCA_007115665.2. Lineage (NCBI taxonomy): Eukaryota > Viridiplantae > Streptophyta > Pinopsida > Cupressales > Cupressaceae > Sequoiadendron > Sequoiadendron giganteum. The sequence continues at coordinate 135,205,597 of CM021104.1, forward strand.
GAGACCATTTGCACTTTTCCTCTCTTGGAGACATTGCATGAGAAAAATAAAATCCTTTTGAAAAAAATCATTACAAAATCAGTTTCTTTTGTGGCGCCTTATTAAAGTTATCAAGAGGTATAACTTTGATATGGTTTGAGCGGGAATCCCATCTAATGACATGAATTTACCCATAGCCACCTTTGTGAGTACATACCAACCATGTGTATGTTTCTCATGTTTTGGACCTTCTCACCTAGTCGACAACCAAAAGCCTTGTCGCCCTAGAGCGAGTACACTTCTTTTTGGAAAAACAACCTAGATCTGATCCATAACTAGTTGGACAAACGGTCGAAGCTTGATCCAACTTTTCACTATCCTTCTTCTCTACATTCTAGTTCTTGTCATTGCATGATTAAGTATCTTGTTTTTCTACATATCGTTCACCCTTGAATGCACATTCTTGCACTAATGTTGAATTGACTTAGAATCTTGAATCCTGGGGGCCTGACCACCTCCTTCTTTCTAATTATTCACCATCCGCCTTGACATCTCCACTGGGATAATTTAGTGTGAGTTTGAAGCAAGTTCATCCTCTCGCTAAAGTGGGAGCTAAATTTGTCACCAAAAAGTGTAGCCTTGACACTTTCACTCATTTGGGCCCTTTCTTATAGATTTTCGACCTCTTTTTACCCCTTTTCCAAGCCTTATTTCAAAGTGTTGTAAGGTGTTGTAAAACATTTTCACACTTTCCTAGGATTTTCATCACTAAATAAACCCTTTCTTATGCTATATTGACCCCTTAATACACATGCATGCCTTATTTTAGTTTTTTTTAGAAGATAATCCTAAAAAACATTATTAATCACATTTTAATCCCTGAAAACCAATAAAAAATGCCAAGGTGGACTAGGTCACCACCTTAGGTGACCTAGTCCCTTCTAGCATAAAAATAAAATTTAACTTAAAATTATTGTGGGATTTTGTCTTCTAAACCCTAAGGTTGGCCTGTGTGGTGTTATTTTCAGGGTAATTAGGGCACAACTTGTATAAATAAGGGTTTTCCCTTTATTTTCAACCCTATTTTTTCTATTGTCATCTCCTTCTACTCTTCTTCTATCCATCATTCTTCTCAACAAAACTATGGTTTTGAGTATTCCAAGTCATCAATAGATCTCTCTCAAGAGGCATTCAAAGGTTTGAATAATGCATTGTTGCAACTCAAGATCTATCATCAAGGCAAGGAAAGCTCCATTATTTCATGCTTCATCACTTTATTTCATCCTTTTGGTGTGATTTGCAGGTTTTGCATGTAGATTCAACAAAGAACCAAGGTGGAATAATCTTCATCCAATTGTCAAGGCTCTTCAAGGTTGGAGAAAACCTAGTTGAGGCTTGGAGAACACCTACATACTAGATTCTACAATTTCAGATTTAGATACCTAGAGGAGCAGAAAGTGTAGACCGAGAGCTTCAAATTCAACTTTTTGATCTTCAAAAATTTAGAAGAGGACTAAGTCGCAAAAAATGGTGACCTAGTCCCACTGTACCTCTTTTTCAGAGATCTTGGTAGCTTTGGATACCTATTTGGCAGAAACAGACTCCTGTGTAGTTTTCCAAATCTGGGACTAGGTTACCCAGAATGGTGTCAGTGTCCCAATAAGCTTTAAACTTTATCATCTACAACTTTTACTAATGCAAATATAAGAAACTCTAAATGTAATTTCACTAATGCAAGATGCAATAAAAACTAGATGCACTTTCACTAA